>OZ038320.1:7524670-7741238 GCA_964035795.1 Pterobdella sp. o SKG-2022 | reverse complement strand
CAGAGCGAGGCGGCTTGTTCAAATTTTTTAATATTTGAAGAGCTGAGTGTGAGCAAACAATCAAGTTGATCATTAATAATCATTGTTACAAATCAATAGAATTAGTGTTAATTAGTTTCTATTACATTTTGTTAGGTGTAGATTAATTAGAAATAGTTAGAGTTTAAATAGAGAAAGTTGGTTTGGAAGAATATTAATTTGACATTACGAGCTTGATGAAAATTTTGACTGGAATAATTATGATCAAAAGACTAAATCAATCTTATTAGCAAAGAACTTCGAATACTCATTAAAGTTAATGAAGATTAACAGTCATATAACATAGTTAACTTAATCTAAAAAAACTTAAATAAACATCACTCCAAAACTAGAAAAATCCTCCTATATAATAAAAGCAAAAAAGCTAATTGTAGAAAAAATTCAAAAAACTATTGTTATAAACACCAAGCAAACCTTCAGCAATAACTATAAAGTTATAAAAAAAACTATTCCTGGAAACTAACGGATCAATAGAAAAGATTACTTCAATGTTTTTCTAATTTACATCGGTTTTCAAGCTCTAAGGTTGGTTCTGCAATGATATGGTTAGCCTTGAAGATAAATAGCCTTTTAATGTTTATATTAATAGATTAGTCTAATAATAATAGTTAAAAGCTCATTATTTTAGTATTGATTTAATAATATTTTATTAACTGATTATATTATCAATTATTACAAGGCATTAGTTTTAATTATCTATTACACTAGTATTAAATAGATTAGTGTATTATTGAAGTACTCATCAAAACACTCCCCACGACAGCTAGGTAATAAGACTTCTATATTATTTATTAGGCTGCTTGATAAATGTTTGATTTATCTATATAACTTTTAAAGCAATGAAATTTTTAAATTTTCTGACTTTATTACGTTATAAGCATTCATGAATGGTAGTTTAGTTTATGTGGAAAATCAGTTTAAAAATTAATGCATTTTTCATCACATTATTTATTGAGTAATAGAAAATTCTGCAAAAAGCTAAGTCTCAAATTCTTTTAACCTCTGTTAACCCGAGTTGAGAAACTAATAGAAAAAATTAATAAGCTGTTATATGAGTTTAAAGCATTAAAAATTGCCCTATGCTTAAAAAATTTGTCGGTTTTAATGCTTATAAAAATGTTTTATTGGCATATTTTTGAGTTACTCTATATATCATCAATAACCTAACATCGCTTTCATATGAGTAATTTTATAAATATATCGTTAAATAATAATTCATTGCATAAACAAGCTTGAAACTCAACCTCCGGGTTCAACTTCGGCATGCGCCTGTATAAACTAATGTAGTTGTATGAACTTAATACTCTATCCAAATCACAAGACAAATTTTATATAATTGTCTATTATCAAGAGTTTTATTGTTAGGTATTATTCATTCATAAAATTTCTTACTACTATAGGGTTGAATATTTTCTACATGAGTAACCGCCCCTCTTACTTGGGTTTTCTGAAAAACTTTCGTACAGAACTTTTAACACACCCTCAAATAACTAATTACATTTTACTAGTTTAATTTTAAATTTAAAATGATATAACCAAGCATATATTAATATGAGAAACGATGTAGTAAAAGAATAATACTATAGAAAATGGTGATAAACAAAATTAAAAAAACGATAGATAATCTTAGTTTCAAAAACCTTTCCTTAAAACTGTCTCAATTTGAAAATTCTAAAACCAATACAAAATATATCAATTATGATGTATAAAAGTAATATTCATAATGCTAATAAGATAATAATTAAAACTTGTGCCATAGTAAATGTATAGTGCGGGTAATATATATATGACCTACACCACGGGCGGCCAGAGTTTTGAAACATTCCTTGACATGTATCCATTGAAGTTTTGAGTTGGAGTCAACGTTATTTGATAAGTTTTAGTTTACCATGATTAGTTCTTTTTTGTAGTTATATTAATATATTAATGATATTTTATCCTTTGATGTTTATAGGTTTTTAACTCAATTTTTCATGATATATTGGACGCTGTATTTCAAAAGCTTCATATATTTATTTATTTTTTCAAAATTAATTTTTATTCCAATCATGCTAAAAAATTCATTCTTAAAGTGTCTCTTTTTATTCAAAAATATATATTTTCCACTTTTATAACTAATATTAATCAAAATTAACTTTTTGAATAGCTTTTTTTAAAATTTAAATTAAATCTTCTGAACTACAAATAATTTTCAATGATTTTTATCAATAAAGGAACAAATTTTTATTATATTACTACCTAAAAAATCTCAAAATGTATTTACATTGAATCTTAGAGCAACTACTACTACTACTAATAATAATAATATAAAAAAATAATTAAAAAAATAATAGCTCATGAAGAATAATAATATAAAAAAATAACTTAAAAACAATAATAATAATAACAAAAACTTACTAATACTAGTAGACCCTTACAACAACATATAACATATTAACATTAGACTTAGTAACAACCGATGCGTATTAAAATCATTAGGACACATATTAACATAGAGTATAAATACCATTAAATTTAATACTGAAGGATTAACTTCATATTTGATACCATTAACACTGGGAGTTTTGCGCTTGTGAACCAGTGGCTAATAATATTCATAAAAATATAATATTGTAGGTTCACGGGTTTCAAAATGTCTCTATCCTTTTCTATCATTTTCAATGGTTCTTTTTTTGCTATGTAATCATATTATGATGTATCTACCTGTATCGATATAATGTTGGAATAACTAGAGTCTTGGGAATAATGAGAGATAAAAAACATGTTTAATAGTTTGAATTAGAATTTTTTGATTTTATAAAACTTCTTTCCACTATGTTTTTATATACCTTCAATGATATATTCTATACATTCATTATTGAGTCAATTCACACTTATCTTTCACGAGTTCATTATCATAAAATCTTTTGAAAAATTTCTATATGTTAATCAAAGTAATAATTGTTTTTACATCAAAATGTTCTATTATCAAAGTTGAACTATTTAAACCAGAATTCTAATGAGATGGAAAAATGAATACGGATTAATCAATGATACTAATCTAGTGATAACATTTCCATGAACTACCCAGCGGTCTCTTGCGGTTAAGTGTGTTACTTCAGTCAAAACAATGACATATTCTTCTTAATGTCTTGATCCGGCCTACTAATTGAAAAGCACATTTGAGACGATTATAACGGAACAAGAAAAATCAATTGGACTTCACACCGAATTACCACTTGAAAACGTTAAAAAGATATAAAGAATACTTGATAATAGTATTATTTAATTAGTAACCTCTATGTATCTGTGAAGTAAAATGTGCACTGGTTAATAATGACACGCAGCGGTGAAAGCATTGTTAAACCTTCGTTTAGGCGCACCTAACGATTCTTTAGGTTCCGAATGTATAATAATTGATCATTCATTGCGTGTTTTTATCAGTTTATAATTTATTATTTTTATTTTAAAATCAACACAATGTCTACGCTATGTAGTTGGGTCTGAGGCAAGCGGGGTGCTGGCATTGTGCAATGTTGAGAGACTCTATAATCAGCACCATAGCCAGACCTTACCATAATGATAGTTCTTAATAATAATAATAATAATAATAATAATAATAATAATAATAATAATAATAATAATAATAATAATAATAATAATAATAATAATAATAATAATAATAATAATAATAATAATAATAATAATAATAATAATAATAATAATAATAATAATAATAATTTACGAGATTTATTATATTGATGTTTAACCCAGAGTTTTAAGATCACTTGATATTTGTAAAATATTCTATTATAATAATAGGTTATAACAGCTTAATATTTAAAAAAAAACTAGTTTTTAGCCTCTTTCCAAAGCCCTTCACTTTCCTAACCCTTCTTAAGCCTTCCAGCAAGCCGTTCCACAAACTTGGGCTTTCAACCTCAAACCTACGCTTTCCAATACTAGACATTTTGGACTTAGGGACGTATAAATTGGTTGAGTCTGAAGATCTATGCTTTCGCCTTTCAGGTATTTCAGAGATAGGTATGAGTCTTTCCGATATGTATTTTGGATCATATCCTAGCCTACATTTAAATATAATTAATAATATTTCATAAACTACCCTATCCCCAGCTTTGACCCAATGCAACTTTTTCAAAACTGGAGTTATATGGTCAAACTTCCTCGTGTCTGTAATTAACCTGGCTGTAGTGTTGATAAGAGACTGGACTCTACACAGCTGCTTTTTAGGTAACCCAGCTAACAATGTGTTGCAATAATCTATTCTGCTCAGAATCAAAGCAACAGCAAGGGTCCTCAATAAATCATAAGAAAGACACTTGTTAATGGACCTTATCTGCCTGAGAGCTGAGAAGCCTGCTTGCAACATATTACTTATATGTGAGTTCATGCTCAAATCTCTATCCATGAAAACACCCAGGCTCTTGACACTTTCTGAAGGTGATATGAAAGTATCCAGTATCCTTATCTGTTTGGTTGGTAACTTGTTCACCTTTCTCAAAGAAGAAAACCATATGGCTTCAGTTTTGGATCTATTGAGTTTAAGACTATTGGATTCCATCCAGACTGCCATCTCCTCGACACAGACAGACAATCTGTTTTGCAATTGCTCAGTTTCACCAGGGACACAACTAGAATACAATTGTGTGTCATCTGCACATTGGTGAAAACTCAAGTTATGTTTTTGTGCAATTGTTTCTAGATCACTAGAATACAGATTAAATAAGAGCGGGCCGATTACAGAACCTTGTGGCACACCAGTATGGAGATGAAATAAATTAGTCTTAACACTAATATTAGTAATATAATAACACCTATTATTTAAATAGCTCTTATACCATTCTAAAACTAAACCCTTAATGTTCTTAGTTCTTGTGTAATATTAAATAATAATAATAATCAGACTTCAATTTCAAAGATTCAGAATAATGAAGATAAATTTTGAAAAAAAATTACTGTAATATATTTAAATAAGGTGATTTTCACTAAAAATTTTCGCCATAAAGATGACAACCCAAATGTATAACAACCTGTTATAATATACAATGGTCTTGTAAGAAGCTAACGTTTGATATTTATGTTAACATTTTCTAAAACATACAGTGACCTTTCATGGTGCGTTCTAATTTTTTTTATTAAGAAACAAAAAGATTGGCCTTTTTAGTTTTGTTCAGAAATGCATTGTTTTCGGCGCTTCTTTGAATAACTTAAAATTTTTAAGCTCTTCAATGGTTCGTGAGTAGACTTGTTGAAGCGTTTTAGGGGTTGATTGCTTGTCTTTTTAATCGTTATGCTCTTAAAGCGGTGTTTTAATAAATTTTCAGCTGAATTTGTATCAAAAACTACATTTCAAAAATTTTATTTAGAATTTAAATAGTTTATTAAAAATGAATTGAATTATTTTTTGAAAATTAATTTAAAAATTGTAGCTCTTAATGCTACAACTATAAAACAATGAAACTTAATAAACTTACAAGCAACATAAACTCAGACAATATTAAACCCCACAACATAGCAAACTACAGGAGTGGAATCACCAAATTTATGCTCGCTTTTAAAACGTCATGAGAGAGTGGCAAAATGCCCACAGCTCGTCCTATGATCAAACATGACGATCCCCTCATTGAAGAATCACCCACGAATCTTCAACCCAACCAACAACCTTTTTCCTTATTTACTCTCTTTTTCATTCATGCTGTATTTTTGCTCGTTTTTTGAAGCATCTCTCGCAGCGGGCCGCTTTGAGTTCCAGCTTGTTTCCTACTATAACTCTCGAAATCAACTTGCAGACGGAACCTGTTGTCGTAAATCAAGTAAAATTAATTTTGTCTGATTTTTATTTAAAAATTTTTTTTTCTTGAAATTGAGCAGTCATATTAAAACAATAAAGGCATAAAATTTTTTAAAAGTAAATGGCAGCTAATGGCTTCCATCAATCACAGTATAGAATCAATAAGAGTCAATATAAAAATAACAGATTAATCTAGAAAACAATTTAGTTCAAATAACTCCACCAATGTGCCATAAACATCTTATTTCAGGAATGGAGCGATCCAAAGCATACTGGGAAAACGAAAAAGAAACATGCTTAGAGACCTGTTATGTGTACTTTAAAGTTTGTTTGAAAGAGCATCAGACGCGCATTCAGACATTTGGAAAGTGTACCTTTGGCTCGGCTGTTAGCACAACCGCGGTACAAAAAAATGACGTTGAAGTTCCCGATCTTAATGTTTCTTTCGTTCTAAAGCTCGACTATGCCTGGACGGTATGTTTTATCATATTACTGTTAATATATAGATAACTTACTGTGTATTTTAAATTTATTATGCGTTGACTAGTTTACCTTTACGGATGAAATTAAAGAAAATTTATTTTTAAGTTAAAAGTGAATTTTTTGTTTTTTATTTCCAAAAATGAAAGGCTTTCAGAAAAATTCATTTTTAATACAACAAAACTATAATTCTTGTGAAGTTCATTATAAGCATATAGTTATTAATTGGTTTTACCTATTAAGTGATCATTCTGAACGGAAATTTTTCACGTTTAAATGAGCGTCAGAAAGCGTTATGATGATGAATATATATTAATTTGTGTTACTAATTGTAAGGTTAATTTGATTTATGATACTTTTGCTTGAGAATACATGTGATTTCTATAACAAACGCACGATTTGACAGTTTTTAAGTAATTAATCATTTGGAAGTTGTTAAATTGGTTTAAAAGGTTGTCTGTTATATAGAAATGAAATTTGGTATCTAAACTAGACTCTAAGCTGAATTGATACACATATATCTAAATAAATACATTAATTAGGTATTTAAAAGTTTCTAGTAGTGTTGTTAATCAATAATGAACTGATAATAAGATCTTCTTTGAAAACTCTTTCATAAATCATAGCGTGAACTTTATTTATTTATTACTTGCTTGACAGCTTTCTTAATTAAAGCTAGCCTGTCGTCAATTTAAAATTCCTACTAACAATCTACAGAAATTAAAAGCTTTTTCTATGCTAAAATTTTTCAAAGCTACACGCCAATAGAACTATCTTAAACTGAGCTAGAAATAGAAGTATTAGACAAGAATTAATATTTTATCAAAGTTTGGCAAGTGTTTGCAGTACGTCAATCAATCTTGTCTATTTATGTCGTTTTGCTTGGTATAAGTATCAATGTAATACAAGATTATAAAAAAAAAGTATTAAATAAATTTAATTGTTCTAAAAGATTTCCAATAATAAGTTTAATTTATTTTAATTAATAAATAATGAAAAAATCAAACTACAAGTAACTATATAAAAAATTTGCATACAATTAATACTAGAATCGAAAAATCTTCACAAGACATATAGTAAAGTTTTCATACAACTGCTACCAAAATTGCAAAACCTTAGTATAACATACAGACAATTTGTTTAGAGAAATTTTCACTGTTTTGACACTGTTCGCAATATGATTCACTTAAGTCTGAAACAAGTGCTTTTGAGTGCTCATGAGATTACCGTTTAGATGGCGAACTTGAATATAATCATAAAGTGTTAGTACAAAACAAATATTGACGATATGAATGATTGATATTAAAAAATTTGAAGTGTGATTGACGGCCAGATAGTCTAATGAGATTAAACATATGGGTCATAAAGCATAGGACCACCGACGACTCTATTTAAAGTAGATGAAGTGCAAAGTATTCTACAAGTTACTTTATGCCACATTTAAGATAGATACTTGAAAGTTATAGTTACAATCAAAGAAGCCGACGGATTTTTCAGACTTGTCCTCTAGTCTAATGTCTCTCTCCTTTGTTAGTTCAAAGCGGTCTGAAATGACAATAATATACTCCATAAGACATCGTATCGAATAAAACAACTTTATTTAAACTGGTACTAAGTTTTATTGATGATTTCTCTTTGAAAATCTTTTTAACGACTTTCGAATGACTTCTCTGTATGATGTTTGACTTTTATATTTGAGACAAGGACATAAAATTCTAATGGTTAATGTGATTTGATATTAGGAGATTGTAATTAGTTTGAGTTTTAATAAATAATCATTTTTATTATGTATGATTTATTTTGAAATGTATATTTTTTTACACTAAAACATATTTTGCAAAAATTTCATATATGTGACTTGAAAAATAAGATATCAAATGTAGAAGTAAATCATGGGCGTCTATATTACTCATTATGGTAAATGATCAATATTCAAACGAAAAAGATGTTAATAAAGAAATTTAAAAATTCTTAAAAATACTCATATATAAGTTAGATAAGTCTAGCTTAGATTCCTTTGTTTTACTAATCTTTCCAATCATTTTGACATAAAAAGCATGGTAATGAATTTATTATAAATATCACAAATCTCAAATAGTTTAATAATAATGATAAAAACTATAGAAAATAATTGAATGTTTTGGCTTCCATGTCATAAAACTAATTCTGAATCTATTTGATATTATTAATAATAAGGTAAGATAATGCTGGTAAAAAAAGAAAAGAATAAAATACACACTAAGTTAATAAATGTCATTAACATAGTTAAAAATTTAAACGAATGCATTTGAGTAGTTGTCTGAAGGCTTTTCATAACTTATATTTCGAGTGTATTTTTAATTGGTGGTCTATAGAACAAGCACGTTATCAAAAAACATTTATTTTAAAAACACACTTGTTTTATTAGCTACCTGAATTTAATGAAATATAGACATTTTTATTCTAGAGAAAGAATTTATCGAAATCATAAATTTAGCAAAAATTGCAGATACATACTTTAAAGGGCATGAGACTAAATTAAGCTTCTAATTTTAAGTGTGAGAACTACAAAATAGACATTTACCCAGGCTCTTCTGCTTCTATTTTCATTATAAGACTATAAGAATTCAATGACTATTTTTAATTTAGTTTTTATATGTTTTTGATTAAAAAAAATAAGCAGATAATTAATGAAGGTTGAATTATATGTCATGGATTGAATGATATTTCTCAGAGATCTTTCACCTTAATGATGGAAGCAAGACATAAGCACCCAGAACAGTCCGTTTCTAACCGCATGTTTGAAGGTACATGAACTTTTAATGATTAATTACTGAATATAACTTCAACTTGTAATGTTATTGATCTACTCACACAGAGTATAATCTAATCGAGAAAGCTTTTTATTCTGGAGTAATTCTACCTAGACCTGAATGGCAAACAGTAACATACGCGGGTCACACCGCAATTTTACGTTACAAAATAAGAGTTATATGTGATCCATACCATTACAATGTAACCTGCATTAAGCTCTGTAGACCCCGCAACGATGCTTTTGGCCACTACAAATGCGACGCCAACGGAGATAAAATCTGTCTTGACGGCTGGACGGGTCCAATGTGCGACACGGGTGTGTTTCTGATTTTTTTTAATACATTCCAAGTTTTTTTGATATGCTTCATGTGTTTTTTTTAATATTTCTATTATGCTTAACATTAATTTTTGTATCTTTAAACATGTCATAAACTTAATTGTGGCCTAGAAACTTTTCAAGTTAACGCCACTATGACCTTATTAGTAATTTTAATTGTAACGTCATATGTTTATCAACAGCCGTTTGTAGCCAGGGTTGCAAGCAAGGAGCGTGCAGTAGTTCTGGAGCATGTATGTAAGTCAGAGCAATTTCACTTTCAGATCCATTGTGAAGTATTGATTATTATATTGGGTAAAAACTTTTTGAAGCTGTTTCGCTGGATGGGAAGGTCCAAAATGTGACCAATGTGTAAAACCACCTGGGTGCAAGTATGGGTACTGCAAAACTGAGCCCAATGAATGCTTGTGTGAACCCAACTGGGGAGGCATTCTGTGTGATAAAGGTGGTCTTTAGATAAAAATAAATACATAAAATAAATAAACTATTAAGTTCTATAAATTTTAAATGTTCTCCAAGAATCAAATTGTTCAAAGATGTTTATTACTAATTATTTAGAAAATTAGTTTCATGTAACAAATAATACATAAATTCAAACATTTCAAAAAGATTTGGATTATTGTGGTCGCCACTCTCCTTGCAAAAACAATGGCATATGCACCAATGACACTCCTAGCAACTACTCTTGTCACTGCATGAAAGGATTCGCTGGGAAAAACTGTGAAATAGGTTAGAGAGATTTTTAAACCAACTCAGACTATTGACCTAGTTATGAACAACTGAAACATGTTATTTCATTTGACCGGTTTCTCTAGCGATAAAATCTTTAATATAAACAAATTAATAACTAACACTTTGGTTTCTAAGCCATATTTGTTCTATATGACGCCAATAACCCATGAGAAATATGGTATTAAAAAAGGTGAAAACATTTATGAGATTTTTAGGTGAATATAAAGTATAAGTAGTAACACTATAGCGATTTACGCTGTTTTATGTAAAATTGGGTTTCTCGGCACCCTAAATCATACACTATTTAAGTCAATTTATTTGTTCTTTTAAGTATTGAAAAGCGATTGTAATAAATGTCTTTCTTTCAACTTAAACAATAAATTTGACTTTTAAGTTTCATTATTATAAGCTCACGATATTTGTTCACTTAACAAAAGTCAATTTCATGATTTAACAGTTTACGGTTTATTTTATGTAATACTGTTTTTAGCTTTATTGAACATAATAAATTATATTGCATTTAAGCAGTTTGAAAATCTTTCAACCAAGGGCATGAAAGTACTAAATTAATTTAAAAATTTTTTGATTTCGATTAATCTAAAATGTCAAAGGTTTTCGGTTATATTAATTTTGTTGTCTAAAGTATTCATGTGCGAGAACTAGAGCACGCGAACAAACCAATAGATAGGTTCATTGGAATTTCTCTAGAGAGAAAAAGACAACACAAGACTTTCACAAAAATTGGATTATAATATTATGATGAAAGTTCAGCAAAATTCTAGTTTATTCTAAAAATACCCCAGCCAGTCAATGAATATTATGTCTGGGTTGGTTTAGGAAAAAACGCTTGTCCCCTGAATAAGCTATCAAATAATCAGTATACCAAAATTTCAAGCAAAGTTCTAATGACATATTTAAAAAGGTTGATAATAACGTATGAAAAGTTTATTTAAAAATATATAACAAAACAAAAAAATCAAACTTGCAACACGAGCACTTAGGGTCATAATAACAAAACCTGCTGCAGTGAAGAAAGGAGGCTGCATTGAAGGACCGTGTCAAAACGGAGGCACCTGCGTCGAACGGGGAGGCCACTTCGTGTGCAGATGTACATCAGGGTGGGCTGGAGAAATTTGCCATATTAGTACGTATACGTTATATTAAAAATATAGGCTTTATTTATTAATAAAATTATTTTTTTTATTTTATTGGTACATAATATTAGTAATGATGCATCAAGAGTATTATTCCCAACCCACCTCATAGACTTGGATGAATGCCAGTCAGAGCCATGTCACAACGGGGGGACCTGTCTAGACAGAGAAGCAGGATTCGAATGTCTATGTAAGCCAGGATGGGAAGGTATTTTCTGCGAAAAAGACACAAACGAATGTCTGTCTCAACCTTGCATGCACGATTCAACGTGTGTCAACCTGCCTGAGGGATACGTGTGTCGTTGTGATGAGGGCTGGACCGGCAAAGCTTGTGACTTAAGTCAGTGGAGAGTTTATTATAACAGTTTTGGATTATGTTCTATTGACAAGGATAATTCATTTGAGATTTATAACATAAATTTGTAAGAATGTCTGAAGATTTATAGACATCTTTTCAAGTTAAGCTTCTGCTAATCATACTAGTTTAAAAACGGGTTAGCATTTGTTTATAATTTATATGGTCTATTGTTGGGACATTGTTGCGTGTATTCAATATAATTTTGATCTAATCTTAATAAGAGCATTTTTGGCATTCTATAGATGCAGTAATTACATATTTTTACTTTTCTCAAACTAAGTTGAATAAAATTTTGAAATTTTTGTAAAGACGTCAATGAATGCAAAGACCAATGCTTAAACGGAGCTACTTGCACGGTAAATTCACACATAAATAACATATATTTTAAAAACTCTCAACCACCACATACCTTGAAAACCATAGCTATATACTAAAATATAATAATTAAATAAATCAACTGAGAAATAACACTCAAACAGACAAGTTCTAATGGACATTTCACATGTGTGTGTAGAGAAGGATTCAGAGGAGAATTTTGTGAGGAAGAAATAGATGAGTGTTTTAGCAATCCCTGTATGAATGGAGCTTCTTGTGTCGATATGGTTGCTTCTTTCCAATGTATTTGTCTCCATTCTTATTCTGGTCCCCTTTGTCAAGTTGGTTTCTTATTTCTATTGAATTTCTCATGTAGTTTATTGAAGTTTTATTTACGATCCACACACGGTACTCGTTTTCAATAATTTATTTCAGAAACTTCTTCATATTAAATATTTTGTGGTATACAAAAGATCCTTCACTAAACTACCCTTAAAATTTATAAATTTTATTATAATCACGCCCACAGACTTTCATCGACCCATGCGCTGCCAACCCGTGCAAACACGGTGCCACTTGTTACAATACAGCTGCTTCAATTCAATCTCATCAACCAAATAACGAAAAAAGCCAACCATTATCGTTTTATTGTTTATGTACCAACGGTTATTCTGGGGATGATTGCTCTATAGTCCAAAATGACTGTTTAGCCCCTGAGTGTAAAGGTGAGCAAGATTTGATGTCTATGTTGAAAAACACTGAAACCCTCGGTTTAGTGTTTCTTCAGTATAGATCATTTTTCATTGTCCTAACTTATTATGATGTGTTTTTCATTTTGTTTGGTAATTTAAACTTTTTGAATAAAATACTTCAAAAATGAATTATTCAGTTTGAACTGTTGGTGCTAGACTTAACTTCTGATAATTAAACATATAATTTTATTTTAAGAATTGAATTTATTCAATTATCTGCAAATTATTTATATTGCAATAAATTCTTCGAATTTCTAAGAAATTCTGTCAAAGCCACTAATAATAATAACCTCAACTACAGTGTTAGACAGTTGTAACGTGTACAAAACTTCCAACCAATCCATTCTATCAAATACTCATACATCTCGAGTCGTCACATCCGCTATATGCGGCCAGCACGGGAGGTGCAAGCCACTCCCAATGGGAGACTTCAAATGTCTGTGTGATGAAGGATATACTGGCAAGTACTGCCAAGAAAGTTAGCTTTTTTATTTTACGCATCAGTATAGAATAAAAATTATGGTTTTTAAATGATTTACCAGTTTTTAGACGTTATTGAGATGTTATTGAAAGTATAGAACAAAACAAAAAATAAAATTAAAAAATGGGTTTTTATGTTCAATTTCATTTAAAACCTTGCTAAAATGTATTCAATTTTTTCAGATATAAACGACTGCAAGGGGAACCCTTGTTTCAACAATGGAACCTGCTTGGATGAAGTTAATGCCTTTAAGTGCATTTGTATGGAGGGGTGGGAAGGCGCGCTTTGTAACTTAGGTTAGTTTTGCTGTATGTTTATAATAATTATAAATGCAATTACAAATAAGATAACGGTGACATTAAATTGAAAAGTTTATAGGCCACATAATTATTATTATATAGAAAAAAGAAATTAAAAAAATTATAGAAATGATATATCAACTTTTAAGCTAATTTTTAAAAAGTCATAACGATGTTGATGGTGATATGTGGAGTAAGAACTATTTTAAAATATAAGTATACTTTTTTAACAAAGATCAAGACGATTGCCAGCCAAACCCTTGTCGAAACAACGGCGTTTGTGAGGATTTGGTTTCTGGCTTCCAATGCCACTGCGTTGACGGATGGAAGGGTAAAACTTGCACTTCAAGTAATAATCTCTAGTTTTCTCATTACTTGAAGCTTATAAAAACTAATAACATTAATCGTTACCCATTATATTTTATGCGCTTAACCTGCTTCTTTTAGCATTTTATATGTATTTTTTTTATAATTATTACAATTATTATCTAGTTTAATTGACAATAATGATATAAAAATGAATCTATAAATCTAGTGGTATACTGACCATTAAACTTGATTTTTCCCTTATTAGAACTTAGTCATTGCGACTCACAAACTTGCCTCTACGGAGGTAGATGTATAAACAAGGGTTCCACGTTTGAATGCAAATGCCTTCAAGGATTTTATGGCAACATCTGCCAACTCAGTGAGTTCTTTCTGGGAATTATTATGAATGAATGTGATGTTGAGTTGAATTGAATGCTGTATAAATTAATCTGTCTACCAATGTTGCAGTTATATGAAGTTCGATGTTTTTACGTTTATGCATCGTTAATACATGTGAATTTTTAAAAATATATATAATCTTAACAAAAATGAAAACGTTTGTTAAATATTATTTAATGTTCATATAGTTTTATTTAACGATATAATTAAATTATATACCAAAACACAATAAAATAATACAATATTTCATGGCAAACTACATACGCCCATAATATATTCTTCTACAAGAAAAGAACACCGTTTGTGACTCGTCTCCTTGTATGAACCAAGGCACATGCGTCAGCAATGGTGAATCTTTTTCATGCCTGTGTGTTGAAGGCTTTTCCGGTAGTACATGCCATCTCAACGTCAACGATTGCAATCCTTACCCATGGTAACTTCCATGCATTTGTTTAACATTTTGATAGTAACTTTGGTAGTAAAAATTTAATTTTTTAAAATTTACAATAAGGAAAAATCTGCGCGGTAACAACTCTTATGACTTTTTTACTTTTTAGTTCTAACTATTCCTTACTCGATAAGTTAAGTTTATATGAAAAATATATGTTTTATCGAAGAATATCGGTTAGTTTCATTTCATAAAAATAATAAGATTGATGATACAAAACAGCTTCAACAACGGCAAGTGTATAGACGGAGTCAACTGGTACTCATGTGTTTGCCCCGAGGGATTTATTGGTCCAGATTGCTCCATCGGTGATTCTCCACTTTACTTTTGTTTCTAACATTTTTGATCATCTATGGTCGTTGCTTAGAATTATTGTTCAATTTGTATATCTCTCAAGTCTGCCATAAAGTAGCAGCTCTATATAAAAAGTTTCAAGTTCTAAATGCTTGATAGCAACACAAACCTCTAAAAACTTGAATTCATATAGCACTTTAAAACCTCCTATATCCAACCCGTCTTACCAGAAACTTCGAAACAATCACTGAGACCTCCATCGAAGGGACACTGCATGCATCGAGAGATCGCCAGAGCACCTTCATCTCGGTGGGATGAGTCTTGTAACTTCTGCCATTGCTCCTACGATGCCGTGCTATCTTGCACCAATGTCTGTTGAATGTTGTAATTATTTTTTATTTGGTTGAATCCATGGTTATTGTTCGAATGCTTTCTTAATCTTATATATAAAATAACGAAGCTTCGTATGGGTTTTGATAAATCTTTTTTGTTGTTAGAATTACATTTCAATCTAAGGTAACTACTATGCATTAACATAACTGTTTTAAATTTTCTAAAGGTATGGTGCGGACCCCAATTTTGCTTGCCTTCAACTAGTCGACAAATCAATATTATTAACAACAATGTGATTCAATTCATTTCTAAATCAACACTTCAACACACAAACTCAAACAATTCATGCCCTTACACACATACTTGTGTTCCATTGCCACTCTCCCAATGCTTTAAGCCCCCTTGTCCAAAAATTGGTACCTGTAATGACAACCATCTTTCAGAAAATCTCTATAGATCTTACAGGAATCAATATAATAGCCAAAGAACTACGACACTATCTAAAGAAAATAATGATCTGATTAGTTTCTCTACTATTTCATCTGAACACCATTCTGATAATGTTGCTACAAACTTGCCAAGTGATTTGGATTGTAAACCAAGTTCACACAAAGCATTACAATCATGCATTAAACTAAACCTTCACTTTGATCTAATCCAAACTTCGAAAGTTAGTTTATTGTACCATTACACATTTTACATCATTAAAAACTGAGACATCATAAAATATATGGGAAAATTTTTAGAATGTAATAAATATTGTGAACTCCAATAGAAATATTAGATTATATATAAATATTAAATTTTGGTAAAAGTATTGAATGCTAACACCACTAAAGGGCTTAACAGTAGACGAGGTATGCTACTCTTTAAGGAGAATTGCTGGACAAAACTCAGATCTATTATTAAAATCACCACATATTTTATACATTTTGTGTTCCATACAAGAAAATGACCCAGCTACCGTTGAAGTCTCTATTGTGAGTTTCATTATATTTTAAATTTTTTTAACATTATTTAATAAATTCTTAAAATTTTCTTCTATTTTTTTCTATTTACCACAATTATAAATTATTATTTTTTATACATTTTTCAAGTCGATGCGGAAAGCAGTGTTTTCTAATGCTTCCCAAGAAACCGTAGATTCAATACTTGAAAAGGTAATTTAGTTTTTAAATTTTATTCAATCCTTATCAAGCTTCTTTGAATTTTTCAATCATTTGAACCGCAGACGTCAGAACAGCTTGTCACTTTACTGAGTAGAAGACAAAGTGGGGAAGAAGACATTTTCAAATCACTGCAGGAAGTCAAAGTTGAAGCTGTCATGGTCTACGATGAGTCGACTACATCCCGTTGGTGCTTTGTTTAACCATTATTAAATATTTTAGTTTAGGTTTTAAACGTTTATGACTTAAAAATATAAGCATAGCTCTAATTAGTTAAAGTAAAACTTAAAATTTAAATTAATTTAGTTAAAAACCAATTTTGGTTTCTTCAACTCATAATACTTTCATCCATTTCACATGTGAATGCTTCAGTTCTAATTTATCCGCACAACACAGTGCCAATGCTGCTGGCCCCAATCATAGCACTGGTAGTCACCCTGGTAGGTCTGGTCGTCATCGTCATTCTCATCATTTGGCACAGGTTTGCCCTTATAATGCTTTTGTGTTTTATGAAAGAGTTAATTGACAGTTTTTCTTATGAATAATGAAGCTTTATTTGATGACTTTAGTTATTCATTACACTAAGATTGTGATTAAACATCAAAATATTTCAATTAGTGTTATTATTGATAAAATATTCTATCACATCAACAATATTCAGAAGATCTGTCAGAATATGCAAACAAAGAGGGCAACGACAAAAAGAAGAGATAAGAGAAACAAATGTAGGAAAAGAAGAGTTTTTAGGAGAAGGAGAATGCTCCTTATATAACAAAATAGAATTTATAGAAGAAAAAAACAATAAAAACAAGCTAAACAATAACAAAAAAGTGAATAATGAAAATAACAAAGAATTAAACACACTTAACAATAACGAGAACGTACACTTGCTCTCAAAGAACCAACCCAACCCTATAAACCTCACTTCGCAAAATCCACTCAAGCCTTTTCAGGTGTAATTTGGAGGATTGTTTAAATAACATTATATTTAAATAAAACTATTTATAAGCCGTTTTTAGTTAATTTTTTAAAAATTTGTATGTGTTATTTGTAAGCTTTTTTTCATAAAGACTGGGTAAGTTGAACAATGTTAAGATGATTCTCATAATTGTTGATCAACTTTGTATTGTAATAATTTAGATACATTTAATACCGAAATAATAAGCTATAAATTTTGATACGCATAATTATATCATAACATTACTAGCGATATATAGTAATTTCTACGCAACTTAAGTTAAATTATTACAAGACAAATTTGATCAACAATTATGAGAATCATCTTAACATTGTTCAACTTACCCAGGACAAAGCAAAGATCCTGAGTACTACAAAGAGTACAACATTGAATAAAAAGGAAGATGAACTTTGTGAATTGAAATTAACAAACATGGACAGCAGTCCAGCAATGAAGCTGAGAAGAATGGAAGCAAAGCTGCCTCCATCCTCGTCTACAACACCAGACGTTTTCAACACCCAGTATCATTTGACTCAAAAGAAATCTTTTAAAGAAATTAACGTTTAATTTATTCATTTTATGTGTTAATTTATTGAAAATGTTTTGTTTCATTCACGTTTAAAGCTTATTTGACCGCGTTGAGTCACGATAAGAGATGAAACTTGCTACTTGTACTATTATAACTTTTATACAAGCGCCGATCTTACAATACTAAGTATTCTCAATCAAAACTTTTATCGTTTGAATAAGCTTTTCAAAAGAAAATAGAACAAAATTCATTTTATCTAATATATTTTAATAGTTTTTAATACATATTAACCTACAACTTATAAAAAATGGCAGCCTATTGAATAGCAAATGTATTTGTTCATATGTTGTTTTAATACATGTTTTTGAGTCTGCACAAATTTTATTGTTATGCAGTTTTGAAAACTTATTAAGTTATAAAGAACGATAAAATAATAGATTTTTAATAATATGTAGATTTTTGTGGTAATTGGAGAAATCTTACCTTACTCTAGTCATCAAGGTTTAAGTGTTTTATGAGGGGATAGTAAAGATTATAGTTACTGAAGCTCATTGAGATAGATATTTCTCTTTCATGTCCCATCCGTTAATACTATATTTCTCATTGTTTCGTTCTTTTATTTGTTTGTTTTGTAAATACCGTTTTTTATTTCATGTATCATCTTGGTTAATATAAAGTTGGCGACATTTTATTTGAAAAATAAAACATCGCTAAAATTTTATGCGTTTTGAATTAGATACTTATTCAATTTCATTGCCCTTTGAGAAATGTGTAACCATTGATTTATATAGCTCAGTTAGTAAAAAATTACACTAATTATTTGAAGTTACCGGTTTCGATCCCATGCTGAGCCAGCAGTTAGCACAGTTTGATTTCGTTGAATTAACTTTATAACAAGTTTATTCGAACTCATAGGACTTTTACACTACCAAAAAGACTCCATGCATTCGAGTCTGAAGAAGTTTTGACAACTTCAATCAAAGCTGTTCCATCTACCTTTTGTCATTGTTCATGCTACAGTAGTAATCTTCTAAGCTTCCAACATTAGGGCTTTTTAGATTGCTTCGACCCCTCATCTATGAATAGAGGGGGATATGAAAGAGTAGCACCAAATCACCTAAGTGGAATAGACCAGCCATAGTCAAAATTTTTTTTTCTTTCTTATCTTATGTTGCGCTGTTTGGAAACTAAGTGATTTTTTATGAAAAATATCAAACTAAAACAAAACTCCAATATTAGACATTTAAATCATTAAATGATCTTTTCTGATAGTTATTGAAGTTTCAAAATATTATTGTAATTAAATTTACCTCATTACATAAGTCTGTAAACTTGAAATTAACTTTTCAACATCAGATCTTACCACTCCATTTTAGCACGACTCCTATAACCTCTTGCATAGTTTATCCGTACTTTTTGAATTCTCTGTCAGCTTATGATTTCATATCTTTTCTATATAAAGCTCTTTTCTTTTCCAATTTTTGAACTCTATTTAAAATTCATTCAAAATTATATTTTTTTCTATTCTAATTAATGTTCAAACCTTCAACAATAAATATTTTTGGAGCAGTGGTTAATGCATTTAAAAATCATCTTGTAACCACAAATATGTGTCATCTGTTTAATGTGCTTAAATGCCCTTAACGAAAAATATTTTCCATTCAATAAGATAACTCAATAGATGAAGTCTGCGTTTCATCTTCAAGGGTGGAACTAAACATCATTTGTATTCCACCAATCACGGTATAAAATTTTTGATTTCAGCCACAATATATTCCAATGAATCTTTGAATTTGAATCATTTACTTATAAAACGGTCTTTAACAAATTGATGAATCTAAGTTGATCTTGAATTTAACAAAAAAAAAATAGCTGTAACATTTCACTAAAATCAACAAACTATCCATTTCAATAACAAACCTCAACATGACTTTAAAAAATTTCCAACTAGTAGATTGAGAATTACATCAGAATATAAAAACAAAGTAAAAACAACAAATATCTAAAAACAACTCATTGTTAGTTGAAACTCTAGGTTCACTAATTCTCATCGTCGTCCATCTCTCTCTTGATGCTCACGTAGGGGAAAGTCTGCAAAAGGGAGGAGGACGAAGATGCAGAGATTGTGTTTTTGTGGGTTGTGTGAGATCCATTGTTTTCGCAAAAAACATGATTGGAGAGCAAATATATGGTATATAGTCCATGGTCGTTTGACACTGCTCTGCTGCAATTTAGTAGCTGCAAGCCATCACTCAACAAGCCAGCTAAGAGATCTGTTGTCTTCAACATAGCATTCAATTTCAATTTCATTTCTATATAGTTTTTACGAACTGATTTATCTTGTTCAACAAACTTGCATTGGTTACTGAGATCACTTTGCATTGTTGTCTCAAGCTTCTTCAGACAGGACAACACGGCACTCTTGCTTCCTTTAGTGCAGATCTCACTCACAACTCCACCTTTGATCACTTCTTCCACTGTGACCACGTCACATAAATCATGACAAAACATTTTGTTCTTACCTTCATCTCCACCACCTACCCTCGTTCTTTTACGGCATTTGGATTGTTTCTTCAAAGACTCAATAGCTTTAACCATGGCATCAATTTCATAGTACTTAGCCTCCTCCAACATAAGATCAATCTCTTCAAAACCCTCTGGAACTGAAAGAACTCCAGTGCGAATGAAGTTGAGAACATGGCGGAACATCTTGCCATCTCTGTCTATGAAGTAGTGTTGCTTAAGACTGTCCAGGATGATCGGGATGTTGCCGTTGAACATCTTCGCTAGCCTTGAGTCTGGGTATCTGTGATCAGTTTTAATGTTTTTTTTTTCAATAAAAATTTTTTAAATGTTTTTATTCAATTAAAAATATGGGGTGTCTATACAAGTTAATAGTCTTCAAAAATAAATATCTTAATAAAGATTTAAAAATATTTTCAATATGGATATCTGTCATCATAAACTATCATATATTTAAAAAATCACTAGAACTTAAAAGGATTTTATTGTGAAAAACTACTGAACACCAAATAGTTTTATTTAAAAAATACAAAGCTTATTTTATTATTAATAAAATTTAATTAAAAATTTCAAAACCCCAACACTTTTATTTGAAATATTTGAGTTTTAAAAAACGTATAGTGGTATGTTTGGCAGTGTAAAACAAGTTGCAATTGTAGGAGTTCTAAGAAGGTTTAAGGCATTCATACAGTTTCAGCTGTAAGGCTTCCACTTTTCTTAAGGCTTCTTTGGTTTTTTGCGCAGCGTTTCAAGGGTTTGATATTATGGCATTTATTTAACTTTTATGAAATAGAAGAATTTTTGATGGGTTTATTTTGAAGTGTATAATAATGATAAACAATTATATTATATAATAATATACTATATAATAATAATAATCTTGTAACTACACCAGGTTGGAAGATCTTAAGTACAAAAAATTAAATAATGTAACTGAAAAATTGAAAACATAAATGAAAATTGAATTTCAAAAACAAAAAAGTATTAATAATCAGAGGCGACACTATATCTCAGTTTAAAAAAATCGATTCTAAAGGCCTTTTTACAGACACAAAATCTTTATTAATAAAAGATGAATACGAGATAGTAATAATAAAGAAGAATTATTTTTATAGAAATGGCAAACAAGGATTTATACTGGCAGTAAGACATAAAGTTTCTTAATACGAGTGCCCAGAGGAATTTAATCATGCTAAAATGTCTCCCACGTCAACTTTGACGGGTTCCCGAGGCTAGCAAAAATTACTCTTTTGCTTGCCTCTCTCAATTCATTCATCATCATTTTTTTTGTCTTTTTATGATATTTATTTTATTAGTTTTTTTATTATTTGCAATAAGTTTGATTTTGAGGTTTATTCATAAAGTTTTACTGCGACAATGGGAGGCTTGAGGATAATTCTTTAAGAATACTTATTGATTCCTTCAGTTTACTTATCATTACGTTTAAAATTATTACCTATAATTATTATCAGCTCCCAAATGTAAATATCAAAGTATCAAACTCAACCCAACATACAAAGTAAACTTGTTACCCGACACAAATCAGATAATATATATTAATACCAGCCTACAACCTAATCTCAACCATTGAAGGATACCGTTTTCGATACTTTTTCGATTTGTTCATAAACTTCCAAGCATTTCATCATCTCCTTTCCACCCTTTTAATACACCATTAATCTCTTTCATGTTCCGAAAGCTTTTTGTTTTAAAAGATTTTTTTGGTTCAATTATAAAGATTTTGTTTTTTAAAGCAAAATGTTATAATTTTGAGAATTAAATTCATTGTCTACCCATCCTATTTTAATTTCAACAACTATTTACCCATGAATTACCCGTGATATTATTTTAAGATTAAATTCAAAGTAATTATAAAGATAAGCATTAAGAATTGAAATCAATTTTTTTGAAACCCAACCTCAACCAGATTATGGATCATACTTTATACCGAAGATTATGGAATGTTTTAAAACATTTAATTGAAAAGATTTGAGTTTCAAGTGAAATATAGAAAATAATTAGAGCTGATATTTTTATATTTTATCAAATAAATGATAAGTAAATGCAGATGAAATGAAGCTTTTGAAAAAAGTTTGCAAGAGTTTTGAAAGTTTGTATATGAACTGAACTGAAAATATATTTTAAATTTATTGAATAAAAAATTATTTTAAAAAATTCAGGTCAAAAATATTATTTATTTTTTAAACATTATTTATAAAAGACATGTTCAAAACTAAGCTGCAAAAATTGGCTTAAAACATGTTTTGGCCATCTTCAATAAAAAACCATAACTTTTTTTGGACTTTTAAAATAAAACTTAAATTTAAAAATTTATAAAATTATGCTAAAAGTTTCAATATTTATCGAAGTATTTAAAAAAACAAATTCAAAAGCATGGAAAACAAACTCAATACTTTAAATAATCAATAAAGCATTTGAAGTAAAAAATAATCGAAACAAAATGCCATCATGATGCAGTTGGAAGTCCAAACAAGATGGAAATGTGATCGTTAGATACACAAACTAACAGACAAAAATAAATTTTTGATAAGTTCACATACACACACACACACGCATGACAACACGCGCACACACACAACTGAAGCACAATTGAAAAATGCCTGCAGGCACAGAGCCTAGGGGAGTGCACTTATTTGGAACGAAGTGTCGACCCGGGGGCTAGACTGAGGCTTAGCAGGCAAATTCGAGCGTAATTGCATTTTATAACTTCAATACTTTTACTAGAGGTATTCTTGATTTTTTTGTATTTTTAAACTCTCATACATATTCTAAATTTTTAAATATTCTAAACTATAAAAACCCGCATTGTTACTAAATAATAATGAAACTATTATTCTACATCATAGAAATGCTTCGCAGTCGAAATATCGCATCGAAACAAATGCAAGTGGTGGCGGTGATCCGAGTGATAAACTATCGGCACCTATCATACAAAGATGCAGCCTGGAATGCTACCAATTCAGTGCAAACGTGATGCGATGAAATGTCTGAAATTTTAAACAATAAACTAAAGTGGTTGAAATATTTGAAATTTTCAATCAAATAATGCCAAGAAGTGTTCCAAATTGAAATAAAACTGAACATAATGACAAGATAGAACACATTACCACATGACAAGGGGAAGGGTTGGAGGGAGGTGTATGAAGGGGGGAAGAAAAGATGATAATGAATAGTGAAAGAAATATCGATAAAAAACTAAGAAATAACGAACTAAAGATAAATGCATGGATAAAAATACTTTCAAATGATGGAAGAAAGATGAATGAATGACGGAGACACTCATAAGAAATAATAATTAGTTGAAGCATGAGAATATTATTTCGATATATTATGGACTGCGCAAGTTTTATCGCGCCATTAAATTTTGAACTTGTCTAATTAATCATTGGGTCTACGCATTTCAGCGAACATTTTTTAAATTTCATTTTTAAATTCTTTACGGGTTCTATACATACACGTATATATAGCATGAGGCTTTCATTTTTACGAACGATATACTATTCAGAATTCCTATAGTTTTATAAATAGAAAGAATAAGTTCCAGAAAAGTTCAATAGTGTTTTAACGTTTTACTTTTTTCTTTTTCAGCCCTCACCCTAATACAATCTCAACCAGTCCACTCAAGTTTAAACTTAAACTAATCATTTAAGTAACACAAATATATAATTATTATCCAAAGACTATATTAATGAAACCAAAAATCGTCGTGATTCAAGCATATATGAGACCCACAGTCTTGAATATATCAAACCCTCAATAATAAACCCACATACTCCCATAGAATCAACATAGCTCCTACGGAGCCCCACCAAAAACCTGGTAAGAGTCTGCAGAGATGATGTATAAATGGAGCCTCCAACATCGATATGAACAGGGGCGGTATAGCGTGTGGGTGTAGCGGGACAAGGGACCCCGGAGATTTTGCTATAGAGCGAGGTAGGTGCGGGAGATGTCATGCTGCTAACAAGAGGGGGAGAAGACGTAGTGAAGTTGGATGTGGGTTTGTTCTCTGCGCTAGCTTGACCCATTCTATGCAACAAGAAAGGATTCGATATGACAGCGGCTCTCATCAGTTTAAGTGTGGAGGGTTGTTGAAGATTTCTATGAGGATTGTTCTGTGAATAAAGTGAAATCTATTAATACTAGTATTATTAAATCTATTAAAACTGCAAACAATACGTAAAATATCCCAATAAAGTTTATAAAAAATAATGATTTTTGAATTTATACAAAACATGAAAATTCATTCATTTCTGAGAGTTATGCCTCGATAGAATGAGCAAATCAATGGAACTTGACACAACTTTGGTCTTAAAACACTATCGATTTACTTAAAAGACGCTTTGAGAAGATGAATTATTCATAAGTCTATGATACGAGCCTCAAACCAAAACACATATTTGTTTAATGTTTTTAGATTTATCCTTGCAAGATCATTAAGATTCTATTTTATTTTTATTCACAATAACTATTATTTAAATATTAAATATTATTCAGATTTAGAACTTCAATAAACTTTTTATTCTCTTTGAAAATAAATCTAAAAAAATGAAACGAATAAAGTATTTAAAAAGCCATTATATAAAACATTTTCTTAAAAAATAAATTTATCTTATCGTTTGGCGTAATAATTAGTATTTCAGGGCTCGCCTCGAGCCCGGCTCTGCTTCAATCACATGGCCCTAGGTAATTAGAGAATAAGTAATTATATACATTTATACATAGTATGAATACATGTAAATGTGCTTTATTTTTATGCAAAATACCTTCATTTTTGTGATGCTTTTTTTCTATTATTTCATTATTTTCTTGTTCAATATACATAGTAAGATCTTTTTGAATGCCTATTTTTAACTTTTATTTTATTATAGCTCAGATCAATTTATCTCAAATACTTCGCTCAATACCCATATAAACGTGCTATTTTAAAAATGACATATAAATAGCAAAATGAAAGAAAATGCTAAAAATAAAATGAAATTTCGTTGAAATAACATTAGGATAATAAGCAATAAAAAACTTACCTCGTGTCGATCAGATGTTTTTTCCATCAGATTATTCCTTAAATATCTTTCACACAGTCTATAAAATACATGCCTGTGTATACTATTATATGTATATATTATGGCTTGAAGGTCTTATATGCATGTATATAGATGTGTGTATAGAATTCCAGCTTTGATTTCCTCAAATCCGTGAAGATACTCATATTATTATTGTTGTGTAGAATAATATATTAAAGATTCACTTAAACACAGAGATCATTATTTTCTTTCAATGATTTTTCTCATGATGCTCATCTCTTTTGCAGTATGTCACAAATCCAAAAAAAATTTGTTGTTAAAACTTGTATTACACAAAATACTTAAGAACGCTTCTGTGTTTGAAAATCTAGCATTATATAGTACAAGTGTTTGTAATTAGTTGTTGACTTAGGCTAACGATTTAAAGTTTATTTGTTTTTAGTTTTTCTTTTTTATTCAAACAAATGTTAATTTTTATAGTAATAAAACTCCCAATTAGACAAAAAAAATGCAGGGAATAAATCGAATTCTTCTTCATAAAGCATTGTTTTTATTTTGAAGAGTTCTAGTTTTCCCGTACTGATAATTTTTGGGTGAAAAATCTTGAGTGTTCTTCAATAAATAATAAAACAAACTTTTCAGTTTTTGCCATAAAAGCCTCATTAAAAAACAAAAAAAGTTCATAATATTATTTCAATACAAAGAATGCTTCAAGCTCAAATAGGATTATAAAAGCAATTTAATTAGGTTGAAACAATAAATACTGAGATCACATTATAAATTGATATAGCATATATGTTATTACATAATATTGAATAGGTATGCTTAAATTGAGGAATAAAGAGAAATAATGTTTAAAAGATGATACTGTAAAGCATCAAATTAACCCTAAGGCAGCTTTTTTAAATTAATAAATTTCCAAAGCGCTTTGGGCTGTAAATTATTTTCACTAAAACAACTCCAAGCTATTTTTCTATAATTAATAGTTCATATATGAATGTATACGATTTTTATTATGAATCTTTTCACAGTAAAAGAATTATATTTGAGTGAATTGTTAGAAAAATAGTTGCTGAGAAAACGAAAATAAGGTTTTTTGGAATTATTCTTTCATTCATCTATATTTTATTGGTTTTAAAAATATCAAACCCTTAAATAAATATTTCAAAATACTCAGTATAATTCCAGCTATTCAAGCACATCATTCATAGTATCAAACTATTTTAGCTCTGTCACTCCTCCAAAAATAATTAACAATCTTCAAGTATATAAGAGAACTTCACCAATCTTTGCAAACTACGCAAAATGCTCACTAAAAACTACATAGGCTTTTTATTTTTTCTATGCCTCATTTTGATAATCATAACTCCATCAGAAGCTAAATACAAGTTCAAATCGAATAAGGCTGGATGGCGAAAAATCAACGCTAGTCTGAGAAAGTATCGAGAAGAAATGAAAAAGAAAGAAGATAATGCACTGTCTCTCACACATCTTTGCAGTCCCCTCGAGTTTGCCACTATGACGGTATATATATGGTGTCCTATTACACGAACATACAATACAATGGTGTTGCGACTGTAATATAACATAAGAAATCATCATCATTTTATTATAGTCAGCATTTTTCCCTTTTCAAAGGGGTCACTGACTTCTTTCCATGACCTAACCCTCTCCCTCCATTTCACCCTGTCGTAGCCACCTTCAAGAACTAATCCAAGCCCACGACAAAGGTTTTCCATCATCCCTTTCCAGGTTAACCTTGGCCTTCCTCTTCCTCTACTACCTTCAACCTCAAATCTCCACGCCTGCTCGACACAGTCATCATCCCTTTTCCTTACTACATGACCCAGCCCTCTCAAACTCCCTTGCCTCACCATTTCAACGATCGTACTATCTAACCCCAATCTAACCATCAACTCCTTTGTACTCACACCATCAGCTAGCTGCACACCACACATCAATCTAAGCATCCGTTTTTCTGCTCTTCTCAAAATACTCTCTTCAATGGATCCTACTACCCAGGTTTCCGAGCCATGTCCTGATAGGCCTCCCGCATGTCCTATAAATTTGTCCTTTAATATTGTGTGTCTTACCACATAACATAGAAGACACACTGTTGAATGCCTTCCAGCCCAGCCCGATCCTTCGTGTAACAGCTAGCTCACTTCCTCTTCCACCATTCAAATTGTCTTCTAAATAACAGTAACTATTTACCCTCTCCAACTCACCTAAACAACCATTTGAAGCATTCTTACATTCCTCCTTTGAACCATTCATACAAACCCTACATTCAAAATTTCCATTCGTCTTACGAGAAACTCTCTTTACCCTAGCAAACCGCGCATGAATCCACTTAAATATCTTGCACTAATATAACATAAGAAAATTTTTGTTTATTTATTCACAGAATTTAAGTTAGCGTTTATAATAAATTTTACTTTAAAACTTTAATAGAGATTAAAATATTTAAATTGTATTTACAGGAAAAAAGAGCGAATATAAAAAAAGATGAAATAAAAGAGGATGAAGGACTTTTCATGAACGATGATGATAAAAGCATGTTTATAAACGATGAAAAGAAAAGTATTTTTATAAACGATGGTCAAAGAGGGATGTCCAATAAGGACGATGAAGCACAAATGTTTATAAACCAATGATATAAGAAATTTAATTAACTATTTACAATGATCAAATAAATGATTTAAAATCAAACTTTAAATAAAAAGTTTACTAAAACCTTAAAAATATGTTTTAAATTATTAAAGTATTATAGTATATATATACTCATAGTCTTCAAGGCTATCAGAATTATTTCAGTGTAATAAGGTTGCACTAATGGTTTTTGAAACAAAAAAGCTTTCATGAACTTAAATGATGTTAATTTATGTTATAACTTATAGAATTTTGGTACATTCAAGATTAATTCACAGTTCTTTGTCATAATTAGAAGGAGATTTCTCGTTATTTACTTCTCTATCATTCTCAATAGAATCTGTGTACAAATTTTCAAATATCAACAGTAGTCATCATAGAAAAAAACATTATACAAAACCTTGAAGATAATTACATTATTATAGTTAATATTTAAAACTAAAATGCATTGAAAAACCATTAGACCATTGAAGCATCATAATCACTTTATTAAGGTATTAAGAAACAATTGAAAATTTCTATTACAAAAGCTTCCTCTTTTGACGTTACATATAGGGCTAGTATTAGTTAAGCTAGTATAGTTGAAAGCTTGATTAAATCTATTTAGAGCACAAGGTCGAATATAAGTGGAATAATAACGATTATTGAAAAATCGATTACCGCCTGTATCTTTCTGTGTCGTTGAGCCTCAAAATGTGATTTAAATTTGAAACTCAATTTAACAATCTTTAAATATAAATAAAAAATTTACTTTCAAATAAAGTTATTAAATATAAATAAAAAGTTTACTTTTAAATGAAATCCTTAAATATAAATAAAAGTTCGATTTTAAATAAAAAAATAAATCTAAGTAGTATTATTAGTAGTAAGTTGACCATTCGGTCACCCCTATCTGGGGTTTCGGTTGCGCAATTGATTGGTTTCACAGGGCGCTACTCTATGTGGAAATGACGATAAACAAAATTATTATACTTCCTACAACGAAACATAACCAAGTGGGAATATGGATAAAAGAGCACAATCTATACACTTACTTTTGTGGTACTTTTTGAAGTATGAGAAGATGGACGTCATGGAACTTGGAGTGCTCCATTCGTGTCTGGGGTGGCCTAATGGTGTAGTTAACAATATACTAGTAATACTATTAACTAATAAATTGTTAAGTAATAAATAATAGATGTGTAAAACAATATGATATTAATGATTATATCAACCAATACATTATTAATGGATATAATAATCAATAAATGATTTATATTGTTATAGTATACAATAAAAAACAATATTATATCAATCGATATATTATTTACACTGTCATCAGTAAGCAAGAACTTTTACTATCTTGTTATTTTTAAATATTTGATTGGATTTTATACAGATTAACATAATATTAACCATTTATTAATACAAACTTATTGAAGCCAGTATGAAGTTTTGATTTAAAACTTAAGCAACCAGTTTATTAATGGTCCAAACAATGCTAGCATGGAAAGGGACGTGAAACAAGAATGATGATGAATCGAATATTTTAGTTTAATGTCATTGAATAAAACGTTACAAACCAGCAGAAAGACGGGTAAAACCACTGTTGTCATTGACTTCTTGGTCTAACTTGCTATCACTCGCCACCCACTCTACGGAATGCTGTTCAGTTGATTCCATTTTAAATTTATTTAACAAATTTTCATTATTAAACAATTTGAAAACAAATATAATATAATAGAATATATAACCTTCTTAAAGAACGACACAAGTTTATCGTCATCAGGTCTGGATGACAAGGCATTTAAGGCATAAGAATCAGTGAAGGCTACAGCCGCTACTTTATTGGTGAATGAATCTTCGTACTTTTTTGCCTTTTATTATTATGTAGATTTTGGTAGAATTTAAACTTAATGTGAAGAAATATTTATATTGAGTTGAAAAATAAAGTTAAACTCTAACTTGATATTTAGTTAAAAAAATGAAGCTTCATTAAAAAACTAAGTAAATAATTATTATAAGAAACAACAATAATGTTAACTAGTGCCTCATCCTAACATTCTACTAAAAAACTTGAATAAATTATTTTTTAAAAATTTCAAATAGTACAATAATCTTATAAAACCCATATAAGCTCTAATAAGCACTGTTGAAACACAAAAAAATCATCATATAAACACACATGAACCAAACTAAAAAAACACAATAATTAACCCAACATCGACACAACAAAAAGCAACCTACCATATGAATAGCCACCTTGCCTCCATAACTATGAGCCACAATGTACACTCTACCCTTCATGGAAGACACCACATGGTGCCATACATGGTCTCCATGCTTGAATGGTGTGTCCAGGTCCTGTAGGTAGGATCTTTTGCTTATGAACAATATTATGTTTGTTATTTGATGTGGTTATAAGCTTATGTTTGCTAATGAGTGCTAGTAGTGTTAAGATGAAAAGTACTAAAACTTGATTGATTGTTTTCCTCTATATGATTATAAATGTTTTAGATATTAATGGATGAAAACTGTGTTTATAATTACTTTGATAGGCTTTCCATCAGCATCATTCACATGGTTACCATTATACACCACAACATCATAGCCCTGTGAGTGAGCCTCAGTGATGAAAGGTAGTTGAGAACCCTGCATCAAGTCATTGTTCATTATGATCCTGGTGTAAAGTGGTGCGTTGATGTAGCCATTTGTGTAGTTGTGGTTGTAGCAGTTGAAAAGAAGAAGGTGGAAATATTAAATGAACTTTAGAAATTATGTTAGGTGAATTGTGTATTTTAGTGATTTATTTTGAAATCCTTTCTAGTTTAAATTTTTGTTCATAGATTTTATACTCATCTTTAGATCATTACTAGATAAATTATATCAATACTTCACCAACTGAAAAGAGAAACTAATAAAATAATAGTTAAAAAATCAATTGATAAAAATTATCAACACATCACCTCCTTGCCCATTGTCCTCCTCTCACAACACCACTTCCATGTATCAGTAACATCACTTTCCTTTCTCCTTCATTATCTCCTGTGCTTTTGGGACTATTCTCGTTGTCTTTTGATTTTATTAATGAGCTTTCTTCTAGTGATCTTTTTGTCATAAATATAAATGCTGGACCATGACTTCTTAGCTATAAAGGATTATTTTTTTTGATATAATTAATTGCTTGAAGTTAAATTGTGTCAGCTGATTTAATGATAATTGAAACTATAAAAAAATTAACCAACAGGAATGAAGACTTTTTGCATGTTGAATTTTGAACACATTAGATCATAGATATATTCTGTGATTTTCTGTGAAAAAATAAACTTACAATAAAAGCATTTTTGATTGAACTAAATCTAAATTACATCTCCAATTTTATTGTATCTTTCATTATTTTTTGCAGAATCACCATGAACATCAAATTTGAATGGCTTTCCTTCTAAATCTACTAATTTCTGATCTAAAATAAATTTGATTTGTTTATAAGACATAATATTGCATAGTCAATGAAAAGTTTTACTAGTGCTAAAATAACTTACCATCATTGAATTTATGGCCATAAAATTGATCAGTAAAGGAATTTGATTCATTATTTAAACTTAGTTTTGCAATCTTTTTTTCATTTAGTAAATCTTCATTCATTGTATCTCCTTCTGCCATTGCAAACCCTTAAACAAACATCAAAATTTATTAAATAACAAGTTAAATAGGTATGTAAAAAAAATTACTAATTTTATCAACTTTGGCGAAGTAATAAATGGAATAAGAGGATTAAAACTATCATTTGTTTATTTTAAGTAGAAAGAAAAAAAAATTTAATAACAATGATTTTATTCCATTATGAGACAAAATAAAATTTATAAAACATTTTTTTTTTTTTTTTCATTCACTTTGAAGGTCGAAAATAAACTTTGATAACAAGTCGTCGGTTCTTCAATTTGATAACAAAGTATTCAGATTTGTTGAAAATGCCGGAGAATGATGGTCAGCCTCTTTTCGAGAAAGTCATGCACACAATAGGATATTTGCTTGACTGGCCCGTTACGGCATTTAGAGGTCATTATATTTTAACATTGACGTTAGAGTTTTGAAAATTGCCTATAACTTGTTAAAAAAATCAAACAGAAAATATTTGGGAATCATATAGAAGCAAGCACAAGCATTACTACTATCACAGACGTTACAACAGAGTTCCCACTGTGGATGAATGTGCTGTAGATGACCAGTTATGCATTTTCGAAGCCGATGAACAGCTTAAAAGAGATAAGTAAATAATTTGAGAATTAGTTTATTAGTTTTAACATTTATATGTATAAAGAACACTATAAAATTAAAAAAACAGGAAAGTAGATGATTCTATTTTGTCAATCTTGCGTCAAAGAAGAATTGAATGTGAAGTATATTACCAAGATCAAGCCCACAAGCATTGTGGCAAGTTGAAGGAAGATTATGAAACTGCAGAAACCAATTGGTTCATCAAACGTTAGTTTACTCTTGATATTTATTGGTTTATGAATTTTGTCTCAGCTTATACTATGTTTTTTGTGAATTATGTTTCAATATTAATGTTTATAATACTTAGTTTATACTTTTTATTTATTGATTTTTTATAAATTATCTTTCAACATTTATATTCATAATGGATATCAACTTTTATATTTCAATTTCTATACAAAAGATGGAGATTTAGGTTTCAGTCCTAGTGCTTTGGAATGTTACATGAAGCAGAAACATCGTTTGATCTGGGAAAGGAGACATGGGGAAGTTGGAACAGGAATGAAAGCACAAGCTGAAGCCTAAGCAGTTGAAATTAATAGTTTTAAGTATTGTAGCTCAAAGAATGGAACATTTTTTATTTTGTTTATTAATAAATGGATGAGAATTTTATCATTTTGCAATGTCAAGTTTAAATTTAGAAATTTAAATTTACATCAAAAACAAAACTTGACAATACATAATAAGCAGGCTGAACTGAAAGACAGACCAATTCCGAATTAGATGGTTCGTTCTTTTTCGAAAAAATGTTTTTTAAATTAAGTAAATAGTTCTTTTGAAAAGTTGCTTTGAAAATTGATAGCATTTGAATGTACAATTGGCTTGTGGACCTTAAATGGCGTTTGTTTAACTACCCTTGCAGCTTTCGACTAAGTGATTCAATCTGAAAAAATTAAATAAAATGAACCATCAGGCTCATCAAAAAAGAATTTGGAATAGTAAATCAAAGATAAAACATAACGATAATAAGAGTCAGACTTCTTTATGCACGAGAGCCTTCTTGGTGAGTGCATGCTTGGTGGCACTCTTGTTTCCATCTGCTTTGATGGCTTCTTGAGTGTATATCTGTGACAGCTGCCTCAAATCACTGATGTACTCTAAAAAAGTGTGAATAATAAAACATTAAAATAATTGTTTGAAATTTTTTAATAGAATCGTATCAAGACAATTAAAACCTCTAATAGCAGGTACCCCTTCTTTGTGAAGTGCAGTTTTGATTTCGTTAGCTTTTTGTTGCATCAGAGCTGATTTTTTCTTAAGAGCGTCAGCGTTAGAAGAGTTTGAAATCTGTTGCTCCAAGTGTTCCCTCTCGTACGCCAGCACTGAGATGCAGTACAAAGATTTGGATTTTGATGGTGGTGGTGCAGATCTGGAACTGATCAGAGATGGATTAGTCAATATAGGTCAGATGGATGATTGGAATTTGTAAAAAATTATACAACTTCAAGTATGACTCAAATTTTTTTTGAAAAAACTTTTACCTTTCGATGTTTGGATAGGGCTGAAAAATGTAAAACTAAAAGTTAATATACTTTCAATCAAGTTTGAAATTTAAATTATATAATTTAAACGAAGTAAAGATGAAATTTGTAAATACATCCAATAAGAGATATGAAGATACCTGTTTGGGGGGCTGAGAGCGTGTGAACTCATCAATGACCAGCCACCTCTCCCTCCTCTCCTCTATCTGCTTGTTCAAAAAAGGATCCCGGATCTTCACCATCACCTGGCCGCCAGTTTCAACATGAAATATTCTTTTTTATACCTATCATTAATTAAAAACTACTAGAACTTCTAGACAATATTATAATGGTGTATTATTAAAAATAAATAATTATCGATACAACCTCTAACTTTCCTCCAACTGCCTTCCTTCCTTCCATCAACTGAAATATTAAAAATTCTTTTAAAACTCAAACCATTATAAGAGGATCCTCAATATAAATTTAATTAGCTTCAATAACGTTAGTTATACGAAAAAAATCAAGATAGTAATACTAATGACATCGAAAGAGTCATGGTAGGTGCATTTGCTTTCCAGAGGCAGCAGCTTGAACTGCACAGATCCCAGCACTTTGTCCCCCTTGAAGAAACCTCTGGAAAAGTGTCAATTTTAAAAGTTTCCGGAATATTATTATTGATGGAGAGTATTATTTATTTTTTCATATCGTCTCATATATATTGGGGTTTCGTTAGCTCAACAGATGTTTTACAGGGCGCTACTCCTTGTGTACTTAATGTCGGTCCACGCGGGATCGAACCCGGTAATTTTAGATAACTACTCTAATGCTCTAACACTGAGCTATACGGGTCGACAATTACGATGTAGGTAATATAAACAATTTAGGCTGACTGCTGTCAATCCCAGCTACTGAGACATGTACAGCAGTAAAATATAATTAGATTATTACTATAGAATATGAGATAAAGTATTTGTTATAAAAATGTGTGTGACTGCTTATTGCTCATTTACCGATGATAGCAAATTTATTGCATTTTAAGTTACTTCTTAAAAAAGCGTTTAAACCAATCAATTGAATTCACATAATAAAAAATGGGTTTAAAATATTTAATAGTAATATAGGCTTTGTTTGCAGTAACTATGAACAATATGAAATAAAATGCATGAGAGAAATAAAACTGTATCGAATTTTTATTTCAACCCATGATTGTTGTAAAATGAACTTTTGTCATCGAGTACAAAAAGTTAAAACACTTTCCTCATTCATATGATCAATATATGCTCTACTAATCCCGTATATAAAATGCGACAGTACCTTTTATAGTACAGATCAAACTTGAATGTTCTGTTGCTTTTGAGAAGTCGAAGGAAGGAACGAGACTTTCTGTTGGTTTCTAACTTGGCAGTGTAATCGAATTCTGTGGTTGAAACGTTGGTGTTTTGGTCTTTTAGATAGGCATGTATGATGAAAAAAATTTCGTGATTTTTAATCACGATGTAAGTAATTTATATTTAAAAATAAGCTGGCTTCTGTCTATTTTGGAGCATTTACAGCAGTATAACCTAATAATGAAATAAAACTTTAAAAATTAATTTTAAAACATGCTTGAAAACCAATTAATAAACGGATTATCGTAATTGTTTCAAAAAGCATTGTGGCAACGATACACAAACAAATATGAATGCAACATACCGGGGTTAAGTCCTTTAACAGTAGGCGTCTCACCGTTTTGTGGGGAGTCATTCTTTATGATTTCCATTAGTGGTTCATTAATATCGTAAAAATAATTATGAATTGTTGAAGAATATAGAATAGAACATTGAAACACAATAAATTAAAAATTTTTTTTTTAAAAACTGGGTCTATATATAAGCACTAGTTGATTGCAGCACTAGGAAAGTTGATCTCAGTATAATAATTTAATGTAATGTGATAGGATATTTAGAAAGCGCTTTTCTTTATTGATCAAAGCGCTTGCTAAAAATTTAATTTTAGCGAAAAAAACTTTGTGAAACGGGGGTTAATTGTCGGCCCACGCGGGATCGAATCCGATAATTTTAGATAATTAGTAGCTTTAACGGTAAGCTAAATCTATGAAGGATTTAATATTACTGAACTCACGGGATATGGAAACTCGTATTTGACATAAACATTCATATCTGATGCTGAATAACCTGTTTATAAGTTATATTAAAAATATATTAGTTAGTAAAAAGTACTAATATGAATCAAAGTATAAGAAATATGCTTGAAAAAAACAATAATTATAATAATAATGATGAATATTTTCCACAATGAGTAGCATCAAATTCTACAACCTTACGATCTTGGTAAGACCCCGGTAGTAGGTTAAACTACATTAAAAAACAATGTACTGCTTTTGATGTATTTAATAAAAATAATACCAGAAGGTGGGTTGATGTTGATGGCACGGACCACAGTGACTTCCAAGTCATTGTCTCCAAGGTGGTGATTGCATCTGAAAGTATCAAAATATCAGGCCTCAACATTAAAATAGGTAGTATTCCTATGAATTTATGTACTTATCGTGAATGTTCAAAAGATGATAAGGGTATTGGGAAAAAAATAAAACACTAAATATTTAAATATATAATATAAATATTAAGATAGAAACAACCAACAATGATAAAAACGTAAAACTATCAAAATACTATTTTATCTGCCACCCCTAATTCCCCCTCTTAATGTAACTCAAACATGAAGACATACTTCATATCTTAAATAAACCTTGTAACAACAGGTAATAACAGCTTATTAAATGCCTTATAAACGACACGTACTGCACAAAGGAGAACTGCCTGGTCTCGTAATGAAATCTGGGTACAGGGTCGTGGTGCTGGTAGGCGTTCTTCAGAGATTCCAAATCTTTCTTGGAATTCTCAGCCATTTTTTCAAACCTTTATAATGGTAAAATTTATATAGGCATGCAATTTTTAGACAACAAAAATATAAAATTTATAATTATCGAATTGTTTATATTCAAGAAATACAAATAGCGATGATGCCAATGAGAAAAAAAATACAAATAAGAGCAATGCTTATAGAAATGATAATATTGATAATTTTATTCATCATACAATGAAGAAATGAAGACTTCAAAAAAATCTTTTTGAAAACGATATTATTAATGCTATTGATCGTATAAAAAATAAATGAAAACTCAATCGTTGAACACATGAGATACACAACAGACTTGGTGGCAGAGGAGATATCTCCTATCTTGGTGAATACATCACGGTTGTTCTCACTCATCTGCCATGAATAACATTATTTATATATCAAAGAGTAGAACGGTAGGCATCAATATGTAGTAGTTTTACTTTAATATATTAAATAAAATTATCAAATAAATGTCGGTAAAAATTTTTTCAATCCATGCTAGCAAAGAAACGGCATGACGTTAAAAGGCACCTACGCCCTAGCGTTTAGGCCTGCTAGCTGGTGGGGCTGCTACCCTTTCAGGGTACAAATCTAAACGACATTTTCTTGTCCTCCAGTTACCTTTCATAGTTACTAACTTTATCTTATTTCAGAATAATTTTTTTGAAAGATCCCACACAGACTTTATCACCGGTCTGCTCTCATCAGGCTAGGTTTCAAGGAAAAGTTCTTTATATGCAAAAAAAACATCCTAGGGCCCACACTAACAGCCTGATGATGAAGATAGGGTATGTTCCAATCTACACGGCGGAGCATTAGAGTAAAAAAATCAGACGTAAAACAACAATAATAAACTTAAAATTATTAAAAAAATTCAAACTAATATAAAAGATCCTATAACAATATACACTAATCGACCAGCCAATAAGACACCTTTATTTGGTTGATGAGTTCATGCTGAAGTTTGTTATACACGTCACCAGCCTCCCCTTCTACTGGAACGTCGGAAGACTCAACAAACACAAAGTCTGTGTCGTCTCCAGGCGGTGATGGGATCTTTTATAGTGTTCAGTAATAATATACAAACTATTTTCTAACAATGTTTATAAATTATGGCGGGCTGTTGTTGCAACCTTCATAGTAATAACTTTACAAATCTTTTGAGTACTAAGTTGAGAACTGAAACTTATTTCTAAAAGCTATGATAACTTTTCCACATAACACTATGGTTCTATAATAATAGTGCTATATAAGATAACAATAATTACGATGGTGTTACATAATAATGAGATGAAAACAATGGAGGTGGCACATAACAAGATGGCAACAATAATGGTAACACGCAAGCAATGATGGAACCTGTGAGACATTCACAGGTAAGCCGGCTCTCGAAGCTTCAATCATTTGATCAAAACCCTGTGGAATATTATGGTTTAATTAAATGTATGGAATATGTCAAATACCATAATCGAATGTATGAAACCAATATAGATGAGTATATTCTTGAAAAATTGATACTAAATTATTTCTATGAATTTATATATAAATTTTTAAAGTTTCTATAAAAGTCCAATATAAAATTTGATAAGTAACAAACCTTGGCCAATCTCATGTATTTCCTAGCAAGTTCCATGTCCCCTGTTGACAATGATGACTGATATTATGTTATTTAAAAATAGTAATATGCTTAATAGATAACTTAACCGAAGCCAATTTAAATAGACTTCGTGTAAAAGGATTAAATTTATTTTAACTATATTTTAAATACTTATAAACCAATCAGTCTATTATATGCTGTTCTCTCAAACTTTATCAAATAAAACTTCTTATATTTTAATATGAAAAAAATAAAATTAATAATACCTAACCACTGTTCTTAGCATCGACAGCGGCTCTCTTGAATTGCATTTGCCTTTTTTCCAAGAAGATTGCCTGCTGTTCTGCCCTGCTGTGAGCCGATGATACTGTGTGTGGGTAGTGGACGTTATAATTTTTTGAGGCTCGTAACGTTTTCAGCATGAAACTTATGAAACTGAAATGTATTATTTATTTATTTATTATTGAATTGAAATAACCTATATTGAAAATTTTCCCCAGCATAGTTTAACGAACAAAATAGATTTTAAAAAACTCAACATAACCTTGAAACTAGAAGTTAAAATAGATTACAATAAAAACGTATATCAGCACCTTGCCTCTGCATTGAGGATCTACTTGATGAAGGTCTGGCAGCCTCCTTTGGCTTGCTTGCCTGGGAATCAGATGAAGATGGAGATGGTGAAGCAGGTGATGGTTCTTTTGAAGCAATTTGTTGTGGAGTGCTTGCGGAGGTGGGCAAAGGAAGAAAACCGGGAGGGTTGGGTAGTTCACTGTAGTCAAAAGCTGTGCCACTTTTGGTGCTTTTGATGGCGTCTTCGTATTGCTGTAATTTTTTTGCTAGCTCATTCTAAATTGAATTCATGCATTCTTATTATGATTTTTTGTTTGTTTTCACGTTTTTTCATAACTAAAAAATCTAAATATAATAAAAAAAAATCTAACCAAAACACATACCCAATAAAGTTATTTCTACCACACCTTATACACTAATTAAACCTATATAAATAATCATCAGAACATTTCTAGCCCCATTTGTAATGGTTTAAACATAAAGAAACACGAATAAACAAACCTTAACAATCCTCTTCATCCTCCTCCCTTTACTCTTGTTACCCTCCTTATCTGCATCTAGAGCAGCTTCGTTGTACTTGTTCAGGCGCAGCTGCAGCATCTGTAGCAGACTTCCTCCATTACCACTTGCTGCCGCTTCAGGAACCTTGTATAGCTTCTGTTTGTCTATTAGGTGAATGATGTTTCAGTTAAATTTAAATATATTTTTGAAGAATGTAAATGATTTAACTGATATAATCTGGCTCAAGAAAAACTAACGTTAAAATTGACATAATATGAAATATTGTGTGTTGAATTACTAGTTCAAATACTGCATATATGAAACTAAACTTATTATTAAGTTGTAACTCAGTAAAAACACTCTAACATTGAGAAAAAACTCACCCAAGCATTATGCCAGCAATTACATATTGAAAACAGTCATTAAACAGGCCAAAAACCATTGACACGATACATAATATGATATAACAACAGTACCTTCATCACTTATTTGAGGGGCAATCTGACTGCGTTGTAAGGCTTCATTTGTAGGCCTCGAATCCTGCACACCTGATGTTGGGTAGTAACAAATTCTTCAACAATTTTTCACGTCGATTTATAAAGCTAAGACATCTAGAATTTTCGATACCATTTTTTACCATAAAACGTTAGCAATATCTTGAAACAATTTTTATTTGCAGTGTGACAAGTATATCATTTCTATATATCAATGTCAACATTCCCTCCAAAAAAAACTATCCAATAAACTGTACTTCAAAGTTATTTAAAAAATCAAGTTACATGCTTATATATATATATATATATATATATGCTAAACAAAAACTACTCAATACATTTTATTTCATAGTTATTTCAAAAACCCACACATCATTATATATCAACAACACTAGATCAAATTTAAAGACAAATTCAAATGAAATTAAATCCTTTAAAAACGTGTTAATCATTGTAGACGAAACGTCGATGACTCACCAGCAGAGATGAAAACTGTGGGAGAGATGGCTGCAGGCAATTGTGTTTTTTCCACCTCCTGGCCTCCTTGTAAGGCTTTCAAAGCTCCATCAAATTGCTATGTTGGTTGATGTTGTTTATCAAAGTAAACTGGGTATCAAAAGTAAAGCTGGCTTTAAAAGAAGTTTGTTTCATTAATCCATCTATGTATATTTTATGTTCTGTCATGAAGATTGTTATAGTTTTCCTATAAAAACTGAAAAATTTATGTATTTTCGATGATTTTGTAACTAACTAAAAACATCAGAATATTCTCAATATCTTCAAGCAATATTAATGAGATTACTATTGAAATTGAAGAAACCATGGTGAAAAGTACAACCAACCTTATAGTTTTTCATGCAGTTGACAGCATCAGTAGTACAACCCTGCTTCTTAAGTTTTAAAGCTAATTGCTTTTGAAGGTCTCTCTGTTGTATGCAATACTCCACCATACTTGTATCCTTTATGCCTGATGTGATAATGATTCATTATATGTAGTTGGTGATCATTTAAAATTAAGTTTGAAAAAGGAAAAAAGAGTTCATTGATTACTTCAATCCAAATTTATAGTCTTAATTATAGTAACTCAGTAATTATTCATTAACTAGTTGAATAATGAGTTTCAGTGCATTGCAAATTTTCAAATTAAAACATGAAGTTGATTCTACCTGTTGGTGAAAAAGATTGCCTGGGTAATGGTAAAGTTTTATCTTGTGATGGTGATGGCTTGGTAGTTTGAAGGGAATGAGGATGGACAGAAGGAGATTGTTTGGCAAGTGGGGGAGAAGATGGTTTGATGGATACTGAAGAAGCTTTAAAAGATGTGTTGAAATAATGAAGAAAATGTATCATTTAAAAATTAAGTTTGAAGTATATCTTTGAAAAAATAATTAAAATCATGAGTTAATATTTGAAGTATATGTCAACTCAAAATCAAATACACTGAAACATTACTACACACTTTTTTGAGAAGATGGTAAGTCATCGTCATCAGTGAAGATAATCTTAGTTGAATCTACAGATGGTTGTTGAGCAGGTGGCTGTGGTTCAGGTTGATGTTGTGTAGCAGGCTTATGTTGGCCTGGCACTACTACTGTAGGAGGGATTTCTGATTGGTCTATTGGTCTGCCAGCTTTAACATCCCTCAACAATTCTGCTATTCTCTGTGTGTTTATTCATTATTATTAAAGATTGCTGTTGTAAAATGTTAGAGAAATAAATAAGTCATTTGAATTGGTATAAAACTCTTCAACTTCATCGTGATCTTTCCATGGAACAAAATATTTGTAAAGACTTACTTTCAACCCTCTATCATATCTTCTAGCTTTTGATGAGTCATTGGCATCTTTAGCACCTTGAATAGCAGTTTTATAGTTACTTAACCTATCTTCCAGTATCTTAGTCAAATCTGAAGGCTTAGAAGAAATATCAGGCTTGGGGATTTGTGGAGAAGAAATTTTTTGAGAAGTATCTGATGTCAATCTTGACAGTTCAGCCTACATTGAGAGTTTTAAGTAATGAATAATCTAAAGAAAAATTTAATATTTTTCCTTAAAAAGTATCGATATAAATCATATTATAATGCACTAAAATTAACCATGATGTCTGGATCTTCTGTATCGGATACATCTTCGTCAAGTTCTGAAGTATCCATATTGATAAGCTTATTCAAATCTGCTTCTGATAATGGCTTCATGTCTGAAATTGAAAGATTTTATATTCAGATTCAATATTCTCAATTAAATAATTTTAAAGTTTCATCATAAAATTCATAATTTTTGATTAATCTCTTATTTAAAAATTGAATTATAACTAACCCCTTTTGGTCTTTTTTCCACTTTGATCTTCTTCGCTATCAACTTCCTGCTGAAGAGCTCTGAGTTCTGCCTCAAAATCATGGTCATCATCAGGTGAACTCAACACCATATCCTCCATAGCTCCAACAAAACCCATCTCAATTTCATTTAGTTTAGATAAATAATATATGTGTAAAAAGCCATGAACATAAATGTGAAAGTTTTTTTATACATACCTGGGCCATGAGACGTTTGCCTCCTTCAGTATTTTTAGGAGGAGGAGGAGGAGCTTTTTTACGTCCAAACATTTTTATTAAACCAAAATTATTATTTATATGATATAGTTATTTCCGTACAGTTTCAATGAAAATAATAAACGTCGGCTAAGCTGGCTCTTTAAAAAAATTAACCTGGAATATCGATAAGCAAAAGCTACTCACAAAAAAAGAATGTGAATTTAAAATATTTTTTTAGTCATTAATTACTTTGTTTTTTAAAAACTTTAGACGCAAAAGAAAGTTATATTCAAGATCGCATTATTTGAGAAACATCAGTTTATTCAATAGCCTTAACTTTACGTTAAATTAAACTTTATATTTTAAAAAAATGAATGTTTTATTTTTTCGATTTCTTCTTTTTCGCTGCCTTTTCTAAACCAGTCATGTGTTTTTGAGCAAGATGATATTTTTCTGAAATTCAGACAAACATATTGTCAATCGAAACAACTTATAATTTAAAACAAAATTTAACACAGAAAACTTTTAAATATATAACAAACTCACCAATAAGAATTTTTTCGATAACATGTATTTGATTTCCAGCAGCACATAGAACACTCGCCCTAGACTTGTCATCAGTACTTGTGACAAAAGCATTACATGAAATACTTCGTTGAACATATGACGCTAGCTTCTTTGCATCAATACCATAAACTTCCAAATTAGCTATTTCTGTCAACTAGGCAGGGGTTAAAATATTTTAGAAGTTAAATTACTACATTTTTATTATTCATATTTATAAATTGTTATTAAAATAGAATAGTCTAAATCAAATAGTAAGGTCAACAAACAAAAAGTATTTATTCAAAAAAAGACACGAATTCTAGTGATTGTCACTTGATAATGTAAGCTAGACTTACGAAAAACTTCATGCCTTTTTTGAAAAAATACTTTTTGTTTTTTGACCTCACTATAACAAATTGTTATATTTTATTTTTCAATTACGACTCATAATTCAAAAATGATAAAGTTATTTAGGAAAATCTACTTTGATTGAAAGATAAAAATTAAATTACTTTTTTATTGGATCCTTTTTGTTTGACGTCGAATTTAATTTTTTTAATATTTCCCTTTTCAATATATGAGTTTTTACCGGGTTGTTCGACCAGATGGGCTTTTGTCATTTTATTATAAAATGCCTCTGTGAGATCCGCCCACGATAATACTGAAGAATAATCATTCTTGTTCAGAAGGTTTTGACTCAAAGCAATGTCTAACTTGACAAAACTGAAGATTAAATACAAATTATTAAAAGTAATTTAATTATTTTTGAATGTTTACCTTCTTTCATTCAAATTGTTGTGTTTGACGTATTCAGTGAGTTTTTCTTTGGCTTCATTTCCTGTGAGAACATCTCCCTTCGAAAAACTGTTGAAGAAAAGATAAATCAACTTGATGAATTAAACTAGCCTATAAAAAAAAATAATTGAAGCGTTTGATTTGAAATATTATTATTTAACTGGTTCATTGAGTTAATTATTGATTTAAAACACTGTGATCAAGTTCACAAATTAATTATAAACTTAACGCAGTAAAATAAAATATAATGTATTAATGACTTTTTTTCCTTGCAGTTGAGGATAGGAAGAACTGGTGAAGTGAGTAAATACACAGGAGAAAATGTAGGAGGTTCGTAATGAAGCCAGTCTTCATCTTCGTTGTCATCTTCTTCATCTCTTATAACGGCATATAATTCCCAGGAAGGAATCTCGAACGTCTTGATGCTATAAGGGATGGTATACTTTGTGTCTTATTCTACAATTTGCCAACATTTTCATTAAAAAGATTACTTCAATCTAAAAATTGTAATGAAACGACACTAAAATCTTTATTATAATTGATTTCATAGTGAAACTTATAGCATTCAAAATATTAGTAAAATCAACATTTTACAACTGAAACGCCAGAACGAAACAAACCAAGAATGGTTAAAGTCGATAGAACTGATGGCCTCGACTCCTTTAGAAAGCTGCTCAAGCTCAATCATGCCCTCATCCTTCAAATCACACAAAAAGGTACTCAATTTCTTGTAGGAAGACTTCTTAACATTGAGTGGATGATCTTTAGGACTGTGAAAAAAATTGATTTCAACTTTACTGAGAATACATTAAAGTTATCTAACGTTTTGTTTGGAATTCGAAAACTTCAATTAAGTACAGCTTAATCAAAGCCTTTTATAGCCCGTTTTCTTTACCAGAGGTAGAGGAACTTAGTTTATTAATTGACCTAAACAACCATCTAGTCTAAGCTTTTTAATGACAATGATCAAATTCTCCGTAAATGTATTTATATACATATAGATCCAAAATGACTAAACACGAAAATCGAACCTTGTTCCACTAAACTAGGCTACTCTAATGAGTTGACTGAATCTTATAAACCATTAGAAAACTTTAATTCATCAATAAATTCAGCACGTTTTCTTCACTACGAATAAAATACATTAAATGAATTTTCGACAAAAAAATAATGATAATAGTTGAAATACTGTAAGTTAACATAAGCTCAACTCACCAGCAAGTGATCATGAAGTTTTTATAAAAAAGATTTGTTAATAGTGGAAATTTTATTTCTTTGCCATATCTTTTAACTGCATACAAGAAACACATTCTTAAAAGATCATCCATAGAATCTGCAAGAAAATTTTATAGAATAATTATGATTAGTTTGATACAACTTTGAAACTATGATTTTTGTATAGATTTATCAAAACAGAGCTTTTGTTTTGGAAAGTATGCTCTTATCAAAGGCTATCAAATACACAATCATTGTTATCATGAAATTCTTGTAAATACAAAAAATTAATTAATTTATCATATCTTATTTAATAATTTTTAAATACACTGGAAAGGCTTGAGCAAATGCCAGAGACAAAACAATGAAAAAACTTGTGCATCATTTTTTATATATAAAAATTTTTTGACATTCTCATTTAATCAAAAAAAAAAACATGTCAAAAAAATAAGAATTAAAATAACAAGAATAAAATAAAATTGAACAAAATGTAGCCTACCTGGTATAGACTCATGCTGATATATATCTTCTTCAACCTCATCTTCATTATTGTCATCATCAAGTACTTTTTCTTCTTTATCTTCTGCATCTTTTCTTACCTCATTTTCTTCTGTGACTTTCAGTTGTGAATTCATTTTATTTGTTACTTCAGCAGCATCTCCTTTGTCACAGTCATCTTCATCTTGCTCTACAGATTCAGCTGGAATAGATGGTAATTTGCTTTTGTCTCCCAGCTGCCTAGAATAATGTTATGAATAATTTGCTAAAATCTGAGTAATATTATACCCTTTTAAACAATTGATTAACAATATAAAAACTTATTACAAAATAATTATAGGATTAAGTAGATGATAATCATTACTGACCAGAGTAAGTCTTCATAACAATGAAGTACAGTGACCAATCTTCCTGTTTTAATCCCTTCCTGGCTTATTTTATCATTACTCATGTTTGTAATGCCAACAGCCACTGCTGCCCTGTTTAATTTATTCCATATATTTAAGGGGTGTTAAACTTTAATCTATTTATGCTTTATTCTTGATATTCAAAAGGTTTTTACAAATTGAATAAGTTCATAGTAAATGTATTTTGTATTCTGATGTCGTGAAAATTATGAAAAAGTCGTGTAAAAGAACCTCTCCACTTGACCCCTTTCCACACCAAGTTTTCAACCATTGTACTAAACCACTTTCATCAGCAATAGCCAAACTAATAAACATGTCTTTTCAAGAAGGACATTTTCCGAGCATCTACAAAACGGCCCAAATCCCCCCACTTCTCAAAAACCCAACCTTGACCCCACTGTTCCAGAGCATTTTAGACCAATCTCAAACTTATTTAAAATTTCTAAAATAATCGAAAGAGCTATACTAATACAACTTAGATCCCACATCACTAACAATCACAACTTTCCAAGCTTCCAATCTGCTTATCGCTCTAATCATTCAACCGAGACAACACTTCTTCACGTTTTCGATGAAGTTTACGTAGGCTGCGACAATAAAAAAGCTTCTATCCTAACATCACTCGACTTATCTGCAGCATTTGACACCATCGATTACAGAATTTTACTTGAGCGCCTCAGTCGTGAGTTTAGGATAGAAAGTTTAGCACTCAAATGGTTAGAGTCATATCTCACCGAGAGAAAGCAGTTTGTAAAACTTGGCACTCATAGTTCTCCTAAGGTTACCATTGAACATGGTGTTCCACAAGGATCCGTTCTTGGACCACTCCTCTTCACCACTTACATATCCCCCATTTCCAGCATTTTCAATAATTTCAACTTAACACATCACCAATATGTAGATGACATACAAATCCTAATAAAAATAAACCCCCATAACCTTTTAAACTCCATTTCCACTCTCACTGACTGCTCCAAAATGGTTGAAAGATGGTTTTTACTGAACAAACTTCAACTCAATACCTCAAAAACTGAAGTCATAAAAATTGGCACTCCACAACAACTGAATAAATTTTCATCTCTTTTATCTATCAATTTTGGTTCCACTTCAATCAACCTCATCAAAAAATTTAAAGTCCTCAGAATCACTATTGATGAGAAATTATCATTCGACTACTATATTACAACTGTCATTCATTCTTGTAACCATCATCTTCGAGCTTTATCTCACATACATCAATTCCTCACCAATGATATGGCTTCAACACTGGCTCGTTGTTTGATTCTCAGCAGACTTGATTATTGTAATTCTCTTCTATACAATATTACTAAACATCAACAAGCACGACTTTAGCGAATAATGAACAAAGCTGCCAGGATATCATTGAACATAAACACACCACATCACTACCTTCATCACTCATCTAAAAATTACCTCTCCCAACTTCATTGGCTTCCAGTTTACAAAAGAATAATTTTTAAAATAGCATTAATAACTTATAAAACTTATACCACATCCATTCCAGGCTATTTATCCAACCTCATCTAGAACAGACCCAACCCAAGATTGCTTCGATCATCATCTGCCACACTAATAAAATATCTGAATGAGGTTTCAGACATGCGTCTCCTGCTGTCTAGAACTTTCTACCACCCTACATTAGAAACTCACCTTCATTAGCCACCTTTAAGTCTCATCTTAAAACATACCTCTTTAGACTATTTTTCAACAATATTTGACACAGGGGTGCCTCAGTTGCTGGCCTTGGCGCTATATAAATAATTATTATTATTATTATTTTACATAGTATCTCAAAATATAAAATAAATTAGTAACTAACTTGTTTGAAACCAGGTTAATGAAAGAAGGTTGGTCAGTGTCAAAAGGTTTGAATCCCCCTTTTGGGACCATAACACCTGGTAACATTAAGTCTGCTCCACTTTGAAGCCTTGAGAACACATACTCGTGAGTGTTGAAACTCACTACAAAATCAGGATGTTTCCATGATGCATAGACTTTTGGAGATAATTTGATGTTTTAAATGAGAATAATGAATTTTGTTTTTTTTTAAATGAAAATTAGTTTTTAATCAAAATTACTTCATTAGTAAAACCTGTAGGAATCAAACGTTGCTGATAAGTGAAAAAATAAGGAATTTTTTTGTTAGTATACACTAGTACTTCACCACTACTATGTGTGATTAATTTTATTACTCCAAGATCTCCTTTCAAAGGTAGAAGATCTTCCAAAACCTTTTTATTTAAATTAGTGTTTCCTTGCAACAATTCATCATGCAATTTTTTTCTGCGAAACCATATCAAAGTATAAACAATCTTTAAATATATTGAGTTTTAGTTTTTAAAAAAATGCTCAAATACTAAAAATTTCAATTATTTCCCATATTACCTCTCAGATTTTTTCACTAATGTATGTGATTTTACTTTGAAAGGTTTTTGAAACATATTTCGCGTGATAAGTTGCATAAAAATTAACTTTTAAATTTAAAACCAAACAAAGTTTAAAATCTGATAAAAAATAATTTAATAAAAATTTTTTTTCTTACATTCATGGTTGCTTAGTGACCACCTTTTAATTCTCCTTGCAAAGTTGGACAATAGAAATAGAAACAGATTGAAATGAGTAACAAAGGTGTTTAAATCAATTTTTTAAATTTTATCAAGCTAAGAACATTGTCAATACAAAATAAATCTTGTTTTTTATTTATATTTCAGTTAAAGTTGGTTACAATGAAAAGCTTAGCTGGTTGATGCATCGCCATTACATTATGAAGGATTTCAACCATTGCAAAAATCTAGCTGATCAAGTCAATTCATTTTCAAAAAGTGATTATTAGATGAATCATCAAAATTATAGCATTATATTTTTGTTTAAATAACTTGGAAGACAACAGCGAATATGCAGAATACATGAGGGGAATGTTGAAAAGAGTTGATGGTCAAGTACAGTCGTCTCTAAAACATTTTCAAGCTGCTGTAGCTATAAAGCCTTCAAATATCAACAACATTAAACATGTCGCTAAAACCTTGTTTGTTTTTTTTTCTCACATAATTATCTTGTCTGAATGAATACCAAAAGACGAAATTAAATTGAATTGAACTTTTTTATTGTTTCAGTGAGTTGACATGCATGTACAAAGAAGCGTTGACAACTTATGAACAAGTTGAAGAGCTGTATCCAGAAGACTGGGTTCCAAAAATTTCTTACTTTTTTTTCTACTAAGTAACAGTCGATATAACATTATAATGCATGCAATCAAGAAGGTGCACCATCAAAAGGCAGCGTGTTACTTCAACATGAATGACCTCAACAATGTTAAAATTTCTTTAATGAAAAAATCAATTATTATACAAAAAAATAAATTTTTAACATTGTAATTTCAAATTTCTCATATACTTAAAACAATATATTGAAAAATTTGAAAGGCGAAAATTCACGTCCGAAAAGCCATGAATGTGAATGGCAGTGCAGAGACACTCACATTAGCCACGATGATAATGGAAAAAGAAGGAAATTCTGAAAGCGCTTATGATATGTATGAAGAAGTTTTGAAGTTGGTAGCAAAAATTGCTTTATTATTATTGGAAATAATATCTCAGATAATAATCCTATAAATACACATAGAATTTTGTTATTTATTTTAATGTTCTCTAACCAGGTTGTCTTCAGACAATCCTGATCTTTTATGTAAACTGGCTCAGCTGTGCTTGAAGGTAACGGGAATAACAAACAATTCATGTTTTTGTTTTAAAAATTTAATACCTTTTGTTTATCCTTTTTATGTTCAAAAATATTTTGATAACTTTCTAATATCAGAAAGGCGACAAATCGAATGCTTTCAACCATGCGAGCAAATGTGTAGCATTGAGCAAGAATCATATAGGAGGGATGCTTGTCCTCGGCAGCATTTTGCAAGTATTTTGCAGTTTTGTTGAAAATTATATTTTAAATTATATATTCAAATGCTAAAATAAAACTCTCGGTAATGTTGGAAAATTTTATATAATGAGTTCAATACTGTACATAATTATTTCAATACATAAATGGAATAATTAAAGGCTGAAGGAAGCGATGAAGTGGCTTTAAACAAATACAAAGCACTGTACTCGCACCATTTGGAATCTGCTGCTCTTTGGAACAATATTTCTATGTGTTACTTTGCGAAAAATAAACATATAGCGGTAAGTTTGCTGAAAAATTATTCAATCGTGATTTTCTAAATATGAAATATATTTTTTGAAGATATCTAATTACACCTTTAAAACAATTCTCAACTACATAGGCTTTACCAAAAAACAACTATAGTTTTTCATAGTTATAAACACATAATAAGTTTTCAAAATAACAATTTATAATCTGTTTGCTTGACTATTTTGAAGAAATAAGTTGGTAAACGATCTTTATTTCTCATTCTGTAGACAATGAGTTGTTTGAAAAGAGCATCACACTTCAATTTTTTCGAGTTAGAAATTCTCTACAATTGTGCTCTGGTGTACGCCAGCATGCAGCTCTATGCTTCGGCTTTTCAGTATGCTTCCCTTGCTCTCTCTCTCAAGCACAAAACACCTGAGGTTTTAATGCTTTTAGCAGGTAACACAAAATCTTGGATAGAAATATAGTGTATAGTCAATTTTTTTCTATTTCATTATTTTTTCAATTTGATGGCTCATTTATGAGTGTTTTTATTTGAGTCAAAAAATTTAAAATCCAGTTTGAATAACTTTTTTGGTGCATTAGATTCTTGCCTTGGCGTTTGTATATGGGTTTAAAAATTTATAGATCATAACTACTTTCAATATAAACCCATACTTGAAAATGTTACATTGATAAAGAAAAGTTTCGTAGTTTTAAAGAAAACTATTAACGCTCAAAAACCTCTTTTTTTGCCTTGTATCAAGAAAAGCATTACTTTCGATATGATAGTATACTTTTTTCGAAACTGTTTTCAATTGAAATGAAAGAATAATATTAAAACCCTTGAATTTCAGTGGTCATGACCAAACTTCAAGACACAAAGAGTGCACAAAAAGCATTTGAAAAATCAATCGAATTAAACGGGTTCGAAGCAATTTTATAATATTAATAATTTTTACTATTCATTAATTATTTCATAATAAATTTTTACAGTACTGACAGTTTATCATTGATAAACTATGGAATATTTCTCTTCAAGATAGGAGAAATATCTCAAGCGAGAGAGGCTCTATTAAGCTGCAAACAACATCTCAATCGTAACAAAAATGCCGTGTCAATCGAAGTGAGTTGTTTTAACATACTTTTCTAAAAAAGATTCAACCAATATATATATTGAAGCTTATATCAGTTTATAAATAATTCAAGATGAAAAATTGTGACCATCAATCTCTTTCAGATAGAAAGTATGGCCGATACATTAGAAAAATTATTGGCACATAGCTATTGATAGGATCTTGTTGAAATAAATTTTTTCGCATTTTTGTTACTGAAAATTGTGTATGTTTTACCGTTGAAATGATAATGAGTTTTTGCAAAATAAATTTATCACAATCATATTTCTTAGAAGTTACTGTATCTTGGAAAGACCTTCAAACTATAAAATCAAATAGTTCTAAACGTTTTCTAGGGGAAAAATATCAAGTCAATTGATTGGTCGGCTAAACCTCTTGGCTTTAACTCTACTGAAAATCTATGGAAACATATATGATGTTGAGTCAATAGCAATAGGAATAAATTAACTTTTGTTAGGTCCTGCTAAAAAAAATGTATTAATGCCAGAGATGTATTCAGAAAACTGCAAGAAAAAGATAAAATAAATAGCATTTATTTATTTTTTTTTACTTTTCAAAATTTTATTAGAGATTTTCAAATTGAACAATAAATTTAAAAAACTATCAATAAAAGTAATATTTTAACAAAATAAGAAGTGCAGAATTCAATTCTTGTAGAAACTGTGTCAATCTTTAGACAATATTCCCTAAAACTGATTCACACCTCCATGGTTGTGTCTTCTTGTGCCTTGCCAGCTTTTTAGGACATGGTAAGGCTCAGGTAGTTACCTCTGACAAAAGCAATCGACAAGCGTTGAAAAAGCCAACTTGTCTCCAGATTGACAGAGGTACGTTCTTTCGTTTTGTTGCCCAGTTCTAATAAGAAACTTCTAGTGACTGGGCCAAAAACCCTAGAAGTCTCAACCGCTACAGGATTGAACAAATTAGGGGGCTGAAGAAATGCGTACTTAACGATTTTCGAAATCTCCGCATTACGAGCAGAAGAGCCTGGAGAGACTGTCGAATTGAGAGATGCAGAAAATGTGTTCGTACAGTTGACAACCCAAGTCAAGGACTTTCCTTCTTTATACGGAAAAACAGTGACGCCGTCGGGCCTTTTACTAACGTCAAAGTCGAAACCGTAAGGCTCAAGGATTGAATTGAAACCAGCGACGTTTAAAGCTCGAAACACAATGACGAGGATAACGGCTTCTACTTTTAACACATGAAAGAGGATGCAGCCCAAACTTATCAACCTCTTCACCACAGCGACAAGTGAAATTTTGACACACGTTAGTCAATACAGAGACAATCGTTTGAAAGCAAGTTGCCTAATGATGAAGCAGGAAGTGCAGTAAGCCAAGCACCAGTGTGGGGTTAAGAGGCCGCAAGAAAACAAGCTAAACGATGCTGGTCGAGGGATATTTTTAAGTTGTCAAAAACTATTTTACAATTGATCCTACTGAAGTTGCTAGGATTTGGTTTTAGGTAAGACAAAGTTACGTTTATTCCAGGATTGCACACGAACCGCCAAAGAATTGTCAAAAAGAGACTCGGAAGTTATAAAAGAATGTTTTTGACTAAGCCTTCGGTAGCGTGCATGGAGGCCAAATATGCAACCTCGGAAATATCAGAAACTGACCGTAAACCTAAACCTCCAAAACGAATAGGCAAGGTAGCAATGCGCCAGCCGGTGTCATCAAAGCGGACTTTAAATATGTCAACGACACACGAAGTACGATTTTGGTTTTACAAAGGCTTCAATTGATGAGTATTTTCCTTAATTTTATTGATCTTTTTTGACGATTGACGGTAGACTATTTTCAAAGATTTGCCATGGTTTGAATTTATTTTAAAACTTTTAAATAAAATTTAATTTTTTAAGATATATTTTAACTGTAGAAAAACATTAAAGCAAATTTGGGTTGAAGAAAATTTGAACATAGCAAAACAAAAAATTTTTTTCAAATAAGCTATTACTTATAATGAATTACTTAAACTTGTTAAAATTTTTAGTCATCATCAGCTTCTAAGTTGATACTATTTCCAAATTTAGCATATAATTGAACTTTGAGATCAGCTAGAATTTGTTTATACTTATCAGCTTTTGATCCCATGTCTTTTAATTCTTCATCAACTTCTGATTTCATTTTTTCAATTCTTTCTAGTGCTTCTGGTTGTTTGCAATATACAAAAAATTCACCTATGTGATACCTATAAAATAAATCAAGATAGATTAATTTTTTCAGGTTTTAAGTGAAAAGTACAAAAATATATGATAATTATTTTTAATGATAAAATCGGAAGTGAGTATTAGAATACATTATATCTTCAGCATCATCATCAAGCATCATGATTTCTGCCTCAGCATCATCTAAATTTTGACTTTCTTTCTACAAAGGAAAATATATATTATGCATAATCATAATTTAATGCAAACTAAAATAACTTTAAAAAAAAAATTTGTTAAATAACTTACTTTTTTATCTTCCAGCTCCTGTTTTACATCTTGTAATAAAGCATTGTTTCTGGCAAACATGTTAATTTTCATTTGATCTTCATAAGCAACGTGAACATCTGAATCCTGTTAAGAATTTATTTATTTGAAAGCTCAATGAAATGATAAAATTCGGTAAAACTCCAAAAAAAATTTTTGTAGACAAACAAGTTCCTATAAATGAAATATTTGCAGAAAGTAAATGTGAAAGTTCAAAATGCGTTCGAAAATGAACAAAATTAATTACAATTTGCTTAGACATATTTCAAAACTTTTCTACAAATTTACTTAATATCGCTAAGGAAAAAATAATTGAAAATTTATAAAAGTGACATAAAAGATATTTTTTGAATATAAATTTTTATAAAATATATCAGTAGCGTTTTATTTAAATTTTTGACAAAATTTCATAGTATTTCTCAAAGTGAATTCGATAAAAGTATATTTAAAAAGCATTTTTCGCAACAATGGCGTCTTCAACAGGCAGAATTATCTCAACAATAAGAACAGTTAAAGGGTCAAAACTAACATCTTCAAGATCTGCTATAACTCTAGTCATGGCATTTTTCTTTTTAATATTTTTCATTAGCATGACATTCAATTTGCCCTTTGAATTTTGTTACAAATTGCTTGTTTTTATCTAATTATATCTACTAAATTTTTTTGTTAGACTTAGAGTTTCAACTGATTACAAACTTCTAATACGTAAAAACCGCATTTATCTATATATCTAAGGGTAAATCAAGTCATACATGATTTTTTATTTTTCCAACAAAGTAAAAGATTAATGAAATGTGAAAAGTACATCGGTTCTAAAGAACTAAATCACTAATTTTAATTTTTGTATATTATTTATGTAGTTTGACAAACTTTTTCAATCTATTTAAATATATGTTTTACAGACACAAGCAGCAGTAAAAAGGCTCAAAGACATACTAAAAAACAAACCAGAAATGGTTAGATGTTTTTATATCTTCTCATCATAATAGTGGTTTGAGCTTTGTACTTCTATAAAATTTTATGGGGTCTTCCACTAACAATATTTTTATATCCTCTTAGTTATCAAAATTAAAGGCTGAGTTTTTGGTGAAAACTAAGATCTTTTTTTTTGTGGTAACATATATTCAGCTATACTTCCATAAAACACTGGTTTTTCTTAATTATTAAATGAAAATAAAATATTTGTATATGAATGTTTTTTTTTGTTTTACTATGTAAAATTTTTTCATATTTTCAAAAAGATATAATGTAGCTGACTTTTAAAAGCTCTGAAATAGAATATTAGTAATATTCACTATTATATTGTATTTCCATATTGCAAAATAATTTATTTAGGCTTAACCTCTCAATGATAACTAAAGGAATGTTGCCTCAATTATAAAATAATGCTTGGCATACATCTTTGAAGGCATTATAAGATTTTAAAATGTTAGGAGTTTTTTCAAATATTGATTTCAAAAGAATCTTTAGAGCTTGTGTAGAAAGCATAAACTTTTACACAATTGAGTAATAGTCTCAATCTGTGTCAATAAGCACAAAAAACAGGATATTTGACTCATCCAGAGTCCTTGAGTATACCAAAAAATTAGTCTCATAGCATTATCATTATTTTAATGCTTTCTTTGCCCAACTCTTGGTAAAGGAAAACAGGCTATAAAAAGGATTTGATTGATAATGGAAAAAATTTAACTCAGATGGTTCTGATTGGTGGCAGTGATACTGGCATAATCATTGAAAAAATTTTACTGTCAAAATGGTGGAGGTGTATTAATTTCCATTGGAAGTATCTCAGTGAAAAGAATAACAAAGCTACATTATGGAACTATATCAGAAATTATTTTATGATTTTGAAGAAATATCTTTCATTTTTTTTCTTTTCATTATTGTGTGGTTTTCTACTCAATGAGGCAATTTCTTTTCACAAATGCTTTGATACCACTGTTTTCCATGCAGAAAAAAAGTTAAAGTTAAGAAATTGGCCAGCTTTATCACTGAATCTAAGTACTATTGAAAATTTATGGGTAAACCTATTTAAGGCTTATATGGAAATATAGGCAGCTCTATGCCAAAAAGAGCATGTGAGCCTGTTCAGATACACGAAAGTTTAAATTTTCAAAGTTTTCATTACCGATAAATCTAAAAAAGTTTGTTTCTCGTCATTTGAATAGGAGTATATACAGTTCAAAATACAAACTTATTTTGTAAATAAGACTTTTATGAAGCTATAAAACACATGTTTTTGTATATTGCATCATTTCATGCTATTTTAATAGATATTTGAAGCTGATGATTTATTATTTTAGTCAGGTTTGAAAATAGGCACTAGAACAAGAGGCTGCAACGGTCAATCTTATGTCCTCTCATATGCCAATAATGCAGAAAAGTCCGATGAAGTGGTTCAACAGGATGGTAAGGGTGTTACTTCATGTATGTTAATTATTAAAAATTTTTTATACTTATAAAATATGAGCGCAAATGGGATAAAAATCTTGAATTACATTAAAGTTCTTACTAGTTTTACTTTAATCTTTTTACAGGTGTAAAAATTTATATTGAGAACAAAGCTTTGATGCACGTGATAGGCACAGAAATGGATTATGTGGAAGACAAGTTGTCTTCTGGTTTCGTTTTCAACAATCCCAACATTAAAGGAACTTGTGGATGTGGAGAAAGCTTCAACATTTAGCATTGTTTTGTATAGGATATCTGAACAATTTGTACATACTTTTTCACAATACATTTGAAAACTTTTAAAATTGTTTTTATAGTAATAAGCATAGGTTGTCCTAAGAAATTAAAAACATGATGAATGAATCATAAAGATGATGGTTACGGATTCAACGTTTAACATCTGGTTCACTGCAAAATTTATTTACTTAGGACATCAATGAATATAAAATTGAACTTACCGTTTATGTACTAAAAAGAGCCAATATATTCGGCTCTACGTGCTGTCAATCAAAGATATAGATCAGGTTTTTAAAAAAGCTGCAATAATGATGCCAAAAAAAGTTGGTATGGAACAAGAAAGAAGGGTTTCAAGAGTATTTCTCGTTGACAAATGACCAATAGAATGCACCAGACTGTAGGAGTTAAAGGGGAATTAAGCTTCTAAAGCACAGAATTAAGTGTAGAATATGCTAAAAGTTAGTATAAGAAAAACGATTACCATTTGTGAAGTTGGCTTCAGCATGACTAAGCGGTGTCTGTAGTGTGTTTCTCATACTTGGAAATGTTACTTAGTTAATGAAAAGCTTTTTATCTCAATAAATTTTTTTTTGTTTTTTAAAGCATTAGTTTGATTGTGGCTAGTGTAAAATCATTAAATTGACTTCAGTTCAAAAAAAAGCAGAATAGATAGATCTTTTGTGTTGAAAGCCTATGGAAAAACATAGTAGCATAAAAAAAACTAACCATATTTCTATTGACTAGAGAAAGGCTTCCAATGGGATACCTAGAAGAGTGAAAAAATGACTTAGAAGACAGAAGATGCCAAAAGAATGGTTCAATTGTTAATGTTTACACTAGTTCGTAAGTTGAAAACTTTTTTGGAGCATCAAAGAAATTTGAAAAGAAGTTTGGTAGAGAAACCAGTATTCCTTGTCTAAAGTTCCAATTTTAGATGATTCATGTTTTTGTTAAACCCTTTCTATAAAAGGAAAGTTAGCGCTTTGAACAGAATAATGATGGTAGCATTTTTTCTTTTACCATATTCAATCTATTATAACTATACCATTTACAATTCTATTTAAGTTCAATTTAACAGAACCTTAACACACAATGAAAAAAATCCCTAAACGCTTCATAATAACAAATACTAAGAAAAGTGAGTCACCTAAATGTCATATTTCTTTATTCCCACAGTGTATACTCTCGGCACACGCAAATCGTCAGCAATGTTATGATCAAACCAAGCTAGGAATATGAATGCACCAAAAAACATAACTTTCGTTTTTTTATTCCCCGAAAACAGTGTCTTTAGTTTCATTATCCTAGACCTCAGTACCTTATTCTCAATAGGGAGTTGGTTAAACAACTAAGTAAGATTTAGTCTAAATTTTTTTACAAGTGTTTAAAAAGATATTTCCAAACGTTTGGTCCAAAAACTGTTTCTGTTTTTATGTCTTTTTTATGTCCAGGAGTCGACAAGTATGCGGCTTTTCTTGTCATGCGTTGTTTCTAATGCTATAAGCGTATATATTATTATTGGTTAAACATTTTTTCCATTGTTTTGAATTTTATGACAATAAACTTTATAACAGTCGTGTTTCAATTAATTTAACTTTATTATAATAAAGAAATGTTTATTTGAAACTAAATTACAACAATGTTAGGTGAAAGATAAGATCAGAGTAACAACCTAGAAACAATATGTTATAAGCAAACAGTCGTTTCATAGTTTTATTAATGCAAGAAAGCTTTTCGACCTGATGATGATTTTTTAGCGAATCGAAAAGCTTCATGCAATTAATTCAAACGAAAGAGTTAAAAACCATAAACTTCTAACTAAATAGTGGTGACCCTATGATAAAAAAACAGTTATTAAAATTTAAACCAGTTTATATAGCAATAAATCTGAACAGTTGAACGCCTAATGGATCCACTTGGCAGTTGAAATAATGCCATGGTTTCACCACACCATGATGCTCCCCTGTGAAAACTTCTGTGACGTTGTAACGACTTGCGCCTTTCACTCCAACTCTTTGTTTAAATGGTTTTTCTATTGAAAGTATGAATTAAAAATAACTCAGTGCAATTTTTATAGCGCTGAAGAAGCTTATTACGGCACCATGTAGCTAATGGAATATAATTCTCGATATCAATTATGTATTTGAGTTAAATAATATTTTAATGATAAATATTAAGTGAAGGCTGTTTTTATTTTTTTTTTCTTTATGGACCTTGAAGAAAAACTATTTTAAAAGGCATTAGCACGTACACTTAATCTGTTTGTTTTATGAATTTAATTTTATTAAAAGAATAAAAATATTTGTTATTTATATTTTTTAAAAATAAAAAAATCTTCCCAAATTATGAAAACTACTTTCCTATTAAGAAAACTTTAACGTTTTAATATATGTTTAAAAAACATAAATTAACTTTTGAACTCACTCGGTAAGTTTGAAACTGGTTTGACTTGCTAAGCCAATTATTTCTGTGTTAAAAACAGCTACCACCCAGCTTCCCAACGGCATTATGGCTTTAGACCAGACAGATGTCAAACGTTCCTTCAAAAATTTTCCATTTAAATTTATTTGAAAATTTTGTTTGAATAAGTAAACAGATATATTGTAGAAAGCATAAACACAAGTGGTGAGCACCTCGAAATGTTTCTTGGCAACTTTCCCTAAAGGGTCATTAACGATGGAGAGAAGATGTTCGTTGAGAAGCAGTCGTTTGGTGTTTGTTCTGATCGATGTGAGGTCACACGAGACGAGCATGGGAGACTTCATTATGGCCCACAGAGCCAAATGAAACCGTTCTTGTTTATCGCTCAATAGTGACCCGCCCATTGTCAGCTTTGTTGGTTTTAAAATAGCTTTTAATTATCTTTTACGATTCATAATAAATCGTATAATAATGGTTGAAAACTTTAATTTTATGGTTATTTTTTACTTGATTAAAATCTAAATAGTTCCCAGGTCCAGTGTACCTCTCATACATGTAAGATTGGCTCGCATAAGAAAGGAGAATATCAGTCAGTGTTTCGGTGCTTCTGACCTCATTTGAAAAAACTTTAAAATAATTACAAGTTTTCGAAACACTCTCTAAATTTGCCTGAATCAGGTGTATAAGTGATAAATAAATAATTTTATTATATCTTTTAATACGAAAAGATTTCAAAATTTTTACGTTTCCTCCTCCTTTTTTGATCAGAGCCACAGGCCAGTCGCATTTATAAGTTATCGCAACGTTTGTTTTATTCAAACTCAATCCAAACTCAGGATAAACTGCAATGGTTTTATAAACTGATTAATAGATTCAAAAACTTTAGAAAATGAATGCAGAAAGATTTGATACACAAGTGCTTGAAAAATTATAATTAATCGAAAAACTTTCCGGTAAGTAAAATAGTCTGATCACAGTTAATTACTATACTACTTTATGCTATCTAATTTAACCAAATATAAATGTTTTAATTCAAAATTACTTAAACCAACCTGTATTTATTTCACTATAACTTTCAAATCCGCATGCCTCTGCCACCACTATGTCAACCCCCCATTGTGCCAATGTGAGGGCATCTAGATCATAATGGCCTCGACTGCCGGGAAAACCCCCGCAAGTTTTATTCCCCAAGTCGATATGCAACCCCAATTTGAGGTTTTTGCTATGAAGCTTTAAATGAAGTTGAATATGAATTCATTTTTATATATTTTTCATTAAAATATTTCTTTTAAGCAACTGTTTCAAACTATTAATCAATAAAAAGCTATCTGATAAAATTATATAAAATTCATACATAGGAACTTAGATTTCCCATGCCTTTAGGAAACCTTTTGCGATCAGCTCTTAATCTTCCATTTTTATCTCGAGTCATATCCATCCAACAATCTCCTATGATTATGTGATTGTACCCTGCTCTAGAGAAGCTACTCAGAGTCAACATGTCTGCCATCATTCTTATCAGATGCTCGCTTTTAAATTAAGTGTTAATAATGCCAATTAATATAGAGATTTGAATAAACTTGAAGAACATAAATAAAATAATTTCATGCTTTCCCCAATAAATTACTTGATTATGAATTGAATAAGTTTTAAGTTTAATCTATAAAATCTATAACAAACCTTATACAATCATCGGGGTAGTTCTTGCAGTCTGTATTGCATTTGTACCTGGTCCCTGTGGTCCATCCCAGTAATGAACTAATTCCCAAGCCATTATCCAAACATAACACCGATTTGAAGAAACATAATAAAAGAATAAGTCTTATCATTTTGTGATCGAATGTGTTGTCTCTTTAAAAAGTTGTTTATATTAGATTTATTTAAATGCTATTTTTTACTAGTTTATTTAATTATTTTATATTAATTTTGTAGAAACTTAAGATTATGAGAATTATAAGAGAACACGTGAAGAAAGAACATACGATGTTTCCAAAAAACTATATTAATTTATCTATCCTTACTGAATATTTAAACATGGTCATAGTTATTTATCATTTATATATCCCTATTGAATTTGTTATATAACATTAGTATACTTTAATGAACATTTTTTCAACAAAACACATTGCGGTCTTATATACGTTTTATGCTCACGCGGCTTTTAATAATTGTGAATGTTATTATTGAGCTATAGAATTCAAGCCTATTCAATGTTGGCATTCTGCAAAATACTGTTAAGGCCCCATTATTAATGGACTTGATAGCTCCTAGGTTTTGAAATAAAATTATAATAAAGGCAGTTAAATTTGATTGCTCAGCGGGAGATTTTACCTATAAACAGTTATATAAAAGTTAATAATTTTGTATAAATTAACATTTAGTTAATTACTCTCTTTTCAGAGGTATTTTTAATATACGTAAAAAATCTTTATTAAATTTTTTTTAAACAAACAACATTGGAAATAATTACCAGCAAGGACCTTATATAATATTAATTAAAATCAACAATCATACCATTTTATTAGACAAAAAACATTTGATTGACAAGAATTAAAAAAAATTTAAATAATGATATTTTAACTTGAATTTTCAATCCATTGATTTTAACATATCAATGCATGACAAAACCAAACATCCTAAACTGTATTTAAAAAAATAACGACTCCAACGTAAACTTAGCTTTGCGATATAAACATAGAAGCGCTTAAAATATTGAAAACTCTTAAAAAAATAAAGATCTTTGAAGGATACTTTAAAACTACATGAGTTTCCATTGAGAATAGTATAAGACTAATATATAAATAACATAAAATATATAAACGTATAAAAGCATTTGGTCTAGAATATTGGATAAAATGGTTTTTATTTAAAAAGTTAATCGATGATAAAAATATCAATTTATCTATAATAATCACATACGATAAACTACTTTTAATATCTAAAAATGAACTCAAATAACAATATTTAAGTAATGAGACATTATTTATACGCTCAAAATCAAGCGCCCCAAAAACTGTGTATGCTTTAAGATAAAAGTTGAGAAAATAAAACTAAAATAAATAATTGAGTAAAAACAAACTTCTAAGCGCGTAAAAACAAAGGTTAACAGGTATGGTAACGTTAATCAGTTGGTGGATTTTTGAGAAAAACAGTTATAGAAAAGAATTATACACACCTCTATCTAAAATAACCTTTAACGAATTTCACAAAATGTTTTTAAAATACCACTATACATAAAAATGGAACTGAAAAAAAAGTACTTTACACACATATAAATGTCCAAAGAACACCGCAGTAACAAACTTATAAAAATAAATTTTTATCTCAAAGAACCATCATAATTATATGTCGCCACGGTCTTTTGTGATGAAACTGAGGTATACATTAAAATCTTGAGTGTTACACAAACAAGCGCTAATAATTCGTTATTAAACTGACAGCAGACTAAACGGGGAAGTGTGGCAAGCAGTGATGGCGTTTGTTGAGGAACTGCTCTGTGGAAGGGTATTGATGTTGTGTCTTGAAGTGACCACTCTTATGCAGCTGACCCAGGTAATGACTAAACTTTTCCTGAGGCTTCGGTAGATAGGTGCAGCTTTCAACACTTGCATTGTTGAACAAAGGTGCCATTTGACTGATCGCAGTCTCCAGAACACGCGATTTATCATAATTATCAGAAGTGGTGACAATTGGGTTGTAGGGGGAAAGATAGAAAGGGCTTGATGTTGGTTGCGTGGTAGGACTTTGAGGTTGCTTAAATGAGGGTAAAGAATTTTGATGATGACATAAATCGTTATTAGCGCTGTTAATGCTGGGGAGGATTTGGCTGTTGTGATTGAAGGTCTTTTCCTTACTGGTGTCTTCACTTTCTCGTAAAACATCGTTTTCAGATGATGCATCTTTTATTCTTTTCATAAGCTTCTCATGTGGATTACAACAAGTTGAAACACTCTCGAGTGTTTCTTTACATTCTCCAATATTTTCTAAAGAATTTTTATCGACTACATCATTATTTCCTAAGGTAGGACTGTAATTACCGTTTTCAACAATATTGTTACCCACTCTATTATCTATTGTTTTGTCTTCAAACTCTTTAGAATTATTAACAACCTCGCCACATTTGATAACGTTCCCATTAACTTCTGGCAGACATTCATTCTCACGGGTATCACTGTTTTCAATATTACTATTTTGATTTTTAGCTGTATCATCAGCTTCGGAGTTATTTTGTAGTTTTTTAAGGGCAATGCCATATGCCCTTCTAAGGTACTTCTTGGAAGACCAGGATCGAGCTGTGTTCAGAAAGCGATCATCTGCTTCTTCATCCACTCCCAACACCACCAACCTCTCTCTTTCTAGCCATTGCCTGCGTTTATGAAGATATACTTTACAAATGAGCTTGAAAACAATAATTTAAATAAGCACTGAAAGATATTATACTAACAAATTTCTTTTTTTATCATAAAAGCGTAGAAGGAAGAGCTGACTATTATTTTCAGTGGTGTTATCCTTGGTTTCAGTAGGAATTTCTGGATCATTTATACAATTCCCTTCTTCTTTACCATCGCTCTCAGCTTCATTAAGGTGTCCGTTTTGAAGATTACTGATACTTTTTCGTGAGAAATATGGTGTGCTAGTGACGTTGTTTTGTTGAAGGCATTTGACCACAGGAGATAGACAATTATTATATGTAATATCAGTACTAGGCATTTCTTGTGAAGAGCCATCATTTTTTCTTATAGGTGAAAGACAATCAAATGATTGCAAGTTGTTATATGCAGCAGTATCTGGATAGGTTATGGAATGACTAGAGTCTGAAATAGGTGCATATATGACCAATGCCGGGTACCATATGTACCCTCTGGACTTGGCCCACACAACGCTGCCTTTCTTTATGACATTTGGAACATCGTGAATATTACGGGATTCAGTCTTTCTATCCTTCTCATCACTTCTTTTTAGTATGGCTTTTTTCTTACAAGGTTCTGCAATTTGATAATGTTTTATCAAAATAAAATATGAATAAAATTTTTTTAAACATTAAGTTGCTTTTCCGGTTCCTGCCTCTAACATGGTGCTAGTTCTGATAAAATAAGCTTAAATGGAAACATCTACGAGAGTTACAATGAACGTTTCAACTTTCAATGTAAGAGGATTAACAAATAAATTCAAGCAAAATTGTCTGCTGGAAGATAACGCGTCTTTCAAACTCGACTTTTGTCTCCTACAAGTTACGAAATGCACCGAACTTCACACCATAACAAAAAACAGCCACACAATAACTTTAACAAATTCTGACAAGTTCTATGGTTTAAGAATATGTTATAATTCGAAAATATTCCAACTTATCAAGATAGCAGAATATGGAAAACGTGTATGCTTTTACCAGCTTACCTCAAAATCAAACAATAAGGAAGTAATAGACATCATCAACGTGTACGCCCCAACCAACATACTAGCATCTTCAAAACCAGAAGAACTAGAAAAATTCTATATAAATCTCAAATCATGTATGAAAAACCTCAAATCAAATATATGGTTTATAGGTGAAGATTCCAACAGTAAAATTGGGAAAAATAAGTCAAGTACACAAGGAAGTCAGAACAAAGGTTGCCAGAATAACAATGGGTTGATTTTGGAAGAGTACATGCAAGAAAACAACCTTTTTGCATCCAACACAGCCTTCAAAAAGTAATCAAAGAAGGAAACCACTTTGGTGGGTCAGCTGAGAGGCAAAACGGTCTACAATGTAATAGATTTCATCTTAATTCACCAAAAACTGAAAAAGTTCCTCAAAAACAGTAACACATACAAAGGAACTCTTACTCAGAGTGATCATAACTTGTTGATAGTTCAAATTAAAAACCCCAAACCATATCAATGTTGGACCAACCAATCAAAAAACTACAATAAAAAACCTAATTTCTAAAACCTTATCACCCAAAAAGCCTACAAAAAATCAATAGAAACAAGCCAAGCAATTTCACTTGAAGAAATTTTAATAAGCATAAAACACATATCAAATACTTGCTTCAAAAAGTCATCCAAAAAAACACCATCAAACAGATATGAAGACCACGAGCTACACACACTGGCTGATAAACAAAAAAACCTATGAAACCTAATAGAAGATTCTACAGTAATTAATAAAATCAACAACCTCAAAACACAAAGGAACAAAATCAAAACTCAAATAAAAAATAGATGTCGAACTATAAAATAATGAACTGGAAACAAAACTCAAAATAATAGAAACCTTACACTATAACAGACAAATGCATGCAGCTATTAAAGAATTGAGTATTAAAAGTAATACAACTGCAAAACCACTCAAGATGAAAGATCTCATGCAACATTAAAAAAGCAAATTTTCAAAAAACAACCAACGCACAAAACAACAATACAAAAATAGAAACATAAATGAAATAAATATTTTTGAAGTAGAAAATGCTATAAAGAAACTGAAAACCAAAAAATCTCCAGGAGAAGACAACATCTTCAGTGAAGAACTCAAACTCTTAGGAACAAATATGAAAAAAACACAGTAAACAAAGAACTTCAAAGCAATAATTTTCCTCAATCAATCTTCAACCATGGCATTATTATACCAATAACAAAAAAGAGCAAGCCTCTTTCTCCAGTAAACACAAGGCCTGTCATCTTACTAAACACAATAAGAAAACTCTTATCCTTAATAATACTCAATAGAATAAGGCCTTTCATAGAAAAATACTTTCCCATTACCCAAGCAGCATACAGACCAACTAGGTCAACAACAGACATCCTATGGGCTCATAAAATAGCAATTGAAGACAAAGTAAAATCAGGATGTACAATGAAAATAACCAGCATTGATCTGTCATCTGCTTTCGACACCATAAACAGAAAAAAACTTATAGAAATTTTAAGCACTATAATCCCAGAATCTGAACTCAAAATAATCAAACTTCTTTTAACAAACACCACCTTAGCCATAAGATACAATAAAAAGCTTTACCACAAACATAGGATGCCCTAAAGAAGATGCTCTGAGCCCTGTCTTGTTCACGGTATACCTAGAAGCATGCATGAAAGAGATAAGAACTACCTACCCAGAAAACTCCTATGAACTCATTTACGCCGATGACGCAAATTTCGTCTCACCAAGTGACATTAAACTAGATGAAATTGAAGCAATATTCCGCAAATGGGGTCTTACTCTCAACAAAAGTAAAACGGAAGAAAGGCTGATTAACGAAGAGAACACTGTGTGGAAGAAAATGAAAATCCTTGGAAGCTATGTCGGTACATGTGAGAACATAAAAAAAAGGAAAACTCTGGCAACTCTAGCGATGAACAGATTAAACCCAATTTGGAAGAGTGGGATAAGTAGAGAAAAAAATAAGAATTTATAAAGCTTATGTTCTCTCAATTTTCCTATATGGCTTCAGTGCTTGGGCAGACTCTAAAAGCATCAGAAGCTCAATAGACTCCTTCCAAAGAAAGCACATACAAAGACTGGAAAAAGTTCATTGGCCAAATGTTATGAAAAATGAAGAATGCGACTCCGTCATACCACCTCTGCACCAGGAAGTGAGACTGAAAAGGTTGAAAATGCTGGGACACATATGCCGTAACGACCCGCCAGCAAAACAAAATTTTGGAAAAAGCCCTAAAGAATTCCAAGAGAAAAAGAGGCAGACCACCATCAACTCTTCTCAACACATTAATAAATGACATGAACTCTCTCAAATTAAACATGAACAACATTGAAAAAATCGATAAAGATGCGTATTGAGGAATTATTTGGACTCATTGTTAACTGTGATTAGGTCTAAAGACGAAAATTAATTATATATATTGAGTTGCTTCAATAAAGCAGCATTTAATCAATTAAATACCTGTATTTGTTTGCACGTCTTCCTGCAATCTCTTTTTTCTCATCAATCTCATCATCATCTCCAACCCATCTTTTTCTCCATGATTTTTTGCATCACATGTTATCGTTTTTTCATTTTCCTCCACAACTGAATCTCTTCCATTCAATTCAATACCAACAGCTATTTCCCCATTCAAATTGCCATCAATATGATTTGAATCACTTTCATTTGTAACCATATTATCTTTTTTGTTATTTTCATTTGTTTTTTGAGCAGGTGGTGATTTTCCAACATTATTTGAACTCCCATTAACATCCACGTTGACAGCATCTTCAACAACGGTGCTACCTCCATTGATATCATCAGCAGAAGTATTGATGATAGTTTCTTCATTCATGACACCATCTTCCACTGAAGAACTTCCACGCTTCATATTATTGTCCTCAGTGGAAACATTTATGCTTTCACTATCAACCCGGTTACCTAATGATACAATTGGATTTCCATACAAACCACTATTCAGTCTCTTGCTCCTCCTTACATTCACATCAACGTTACTTAAAATTTCTTGAACAGAGTTTTGATGCAAATTATTTCTCTTATGATTAACCTGATTTTGATGCACAGAGGCTTCATTGTTTGAGGTGGCAGACCTCATTGAACTCCTTGTGACTCTCCTTTCTAATGCTTCCTCTTCCTCACTGACATCTTTACCATCTGTAGCTCCATTGCTAACAATGTCTTTAGATAATTCTCCTTTCTTAGTACACTCATCTAGAAAAAGAATCTCGCAAGATATATTTGCAATCATTTCTCCAGAATCTTTTGAAAGTTTTCCATTCTGGATGGTATCATGTGTGAAATCCTCACTCTTAACCACATCACCAACATCCTCCAAGCCAGCTCCCACAAGTGCAGTGTGAGTATTAGATGCATTAGAAATGACCAGAGTGGTATCATTAAGCAGCCCACATGGCAGAGTCAGTGATGCTTTGGAACCTTTTTTACTCTTACGTTTAAGAGATTTTCTTTTCTTGTGTTTTTTTGCACTGCTTATGCCTATTATATAGCTTGTGCCTTCAAGTGGGTTAAAAAGACCAATTGAATTGTTTTCTCGTTCATTTTGCCCTTTATCTTTGTCACCTTTAGTTTCATCAACATTCTCTTTATCATTAACTATAACAGTAGATTCTACCACATTCTCTTCACACTTATCCAATCCAATGCCTTTACCTTCTGAGTCATTACTTTCAACTCCATTCAAGCATGTAGTCTTCATGATTGAAGCAACATCATTACTCTTACTGTTATGAATCACACGTTGAGACTTCTTAAGCAGGTTATTGTATCTGTTAGCAGTATGTTGTTTCAGCTGGTAAAAACAGAGGGATCTGTTGATCTTTTTATTGATTCTGTTATGATTCCTCATATGGTAACGTTGTGAAGTTGGATCAGCACCTTCACTTTTAACCGCAGTTTTTGCATGCAGAGTCCTGCTTCTAAGGCTTCTACCACCTTCCAAATCGTCTGCAAATATCATTAACCAATTCAACACTAACTTCAACATTATTTTTATAAAAAAGCCTAAAACTGGCTCACCATTAGAAGAATCGGCTGTTGAATCAGGCTCACAAGTATTTACTTCGATATCATTATTTTCAACATTGTCATCATTATTGTTACCATCATAACTTATGTTATTACTACCCATATTACCTTCGTCATTATTATCCTTATTATCGCCATTAATATTACCCCCAACGCCGTCACTACTATTATCTTTATTACCTTCATCAGTATTATTAATATTCTCATTATCATCGTTTGTATTATTAGAAGTATCATGATTAATATCACTGTTGTTATTATTATTAATGCTTATATTATGAGTAGATAGATTAATAGCTGAAGAACCATTAGAATCTACCACAACATCCTCATCGTTAAGATGAACATCGTTGGCTTCCTTCTGATGCTTTTCTTTCTTTCTAATTACAGTCATCTTTGCCTTTAGTCTGCTTATCTCTTTATTACACATCTTCACAATGTGGAACTTGTAGTCTGTTGAAATTATGTAATTTTATTAGAGAATCAATAAACGTTAAACATACATACTTCATGAAAATACTAAAAAATCATATTTAACAGAATAAAGAGATAGGTAATGAAACAAACTGTATTTGATAGAGTCTGATGAAGCAATCTTCTTTTCTAGTTCTCTTATGCGCAGCAATATAAACTCTATGCTATCAAAATGATTCATCCTTGATCTGGGCCTATTCTTCACCATTGGAGACTCCATTTCAGAGTTTATGTTACGAGTTGCCTCATTAGTGTCTATCACACAAGATTGATCGCTATTGACGTGTATTGTGTCATCATTACATCCAGTGTTTTCAACAGTGGTGTCTTTATCTACATCATCTTTATTGACATCCATATGACTATTCAACATAACACTACTTGCCACTTCACCATTGGGAGTTATCACATTTCGTTTTCTGTCTTTTTTCTTATTCTTCTTTCTGGTATGTTTTTTCCTATGGTTGATATTATAAGTATTTCCAAGAACCCCATCGGCTTTGGATGCCTCATCAGTGAGGGGCCTGGCAAACTCACTAGCAGCATCATAGAAAACAACGCCATTACGACTGTCCCCTGACTTGGTCGTCGAGTCATCTATTTTATTTACCTCGCCATATTGTAAAACATCAACCTCGATAGTTCTATTGATTTGATCATTTATAAGTATGGTTTTATCCTTATCAAATGTTTTATTCAACTCATTATCACTTAGTACCTCTGTATCGTTTTGTGTGTCATAATCATTATCGTCATTTTGAGTGTCTTCATCGCAACTGATGGACTTGGAAGATTTGTTGTTGCTGGTGTCATTAAATTTTCTGGCACTATCAACAGTATTATTAATAGGTGTGTCGCTTGAGTTGATGATGGTGTCTTCAGCAGAATCATATGTGGGACTGTTTGAAGATGATGAATATATGGTGGTGTTATAACTCTTGCAAGATATGTTGTTGATAATCACTGTATCATCATCTATCTCCTTCAGTGTACTCACCTCTGTTGTACCTTTTTTAGAAACATTATGAAAATCCGTATGGTTGCTAGCAGCGGTATTGGTAGTTTTATGGGTGAAAATCAAGCTTTTGCGTGATTTAAAAATTGATTTGTGACACTCATAAGTCGGCTGGAATGGACTGTTGTTGATGTGCTTGGCAGGTGGACAAGGAGCATCTAGATTGCCATACTTTCTGATCTTAACTGATTCCTTCTTGTTTGCTTTGTGGAGTTTGCTGTTTTTATTAGTTTCGTAAATTTTATTATTGAATATATTTCTGTTTTCTCTTATATTTTCTGCCATGTTGTTGACGTTACTCAAATCACTCAAGTTGGTGTGGGATCTTATTGTTTCTTTATAAGGTTCATTAGGATTGATGAAGTTGTGTATGTAAAGATTCATGTCATGGACTGAATAGAAATTTGGGAGCTCTTTGCTTGCTTTGTTATTATTTTTATTTAATTTATCAGTTTTAATAGCATCTGCATTTACAGAACCCTCGCACGTTTCTTGAGCTTTATGGATCACGTCGTCAGCATTAGTCACTTTATTATGTAGACCAGTGTCAATACAGAAGTTGCCTTTGACGAACACTTTTTCAGCTGTATCCAAAATGCTGGAACACTGAATAGTTATTCAAGTATATCTATATAATCCCTTATTAAAATCTGTAACATAAACATTCATTGAAGTTCAATTGTCAGTTAAAACAAACTATTTCACATTTATTTTCATGCTAGTGAAACGAAAAAAAAAACAATGTTTGTAAATAAAGAAATATACCAAACATATAAATATGAAAATGAAAAACCTAGCTGTGAAAAAGTTGATACCTGCTTTTGATGTTTCAGAGCAAGGTCATGTAATACCGAGCCTTGTTGATTGTATTGGAGGCAGTTGCTTATGATCAACTCAAAGTCATCTCGCAACTTGATGAATATAGTAATATTGTAAAGTATAAGCCAATTTGAATTTATATATCTACAAAGAAAAGCTACCAAGATAATAAAAAAAGTTGTATCCTCTAAAAAAATCACTGAAACCTGTTGGAATGATATGTATTGATGGTTGTTGATCTTGGTGATCATGTCCTCATAACACATGGGATTCTTTATAATGGAGTGGTAGCCTGGGGCCTGTTACAATGACAACACTCAATATATAAAACATCATTCAATCATTTCGATGAGAGTGATGGGCATTCTAACTCACCTCAACCTCAGTGACAGGGTAGTGGAACCATCCTTGCATGTCTTTGCTCTTCAATTGCTTGATCAGCTGTTGCAGCAGCAGGTTGCGAGGGTTAATCAGCATTTGGTATGATGCCTCCTTCAACTTCAACTGTGGGGCAATGATTTCATGTGAATTTGTATGTTTTTCAAAATATTATTTTTAAAATATTAAAAATAATAATAAATTTTGTATTTTATATTATTTTCAAAATAATAAAAAGGATGGTTGAAAAATGAGAAGAGTAAATAAACAACAAATCTCAATAATCAATAATCTCACCATTTCGAGTTTCATCTTTTCCCTCTTTCTCACCAACTCGAGCAACAATCTCACTTTTTCATATGATCGCCTCCATTTCTTCAACCAATCATACCTCACCCTATCCATCAGATTTGATGATGCGTGTGATGTTGTCACAACCATTGACTTTTGAGGTGAGGTTTTCAATAAGCATTTAATTATTATATCATATTTCTTAAACCATTGTTTTAGATGCTTTACAATCCAAAATAAAATAAGCTCAAAACTTGCAGCTACCATACTATGTCTCCCAAAAGCAATACTTATATTAAGAGTCCTAATGATAATAAAAATGTCTAAAACCACACATACCTTGGATAGACGCCTCTTGGTGAGAAGCATTTGATAGAACTTCTGTACAAGAGGGATGCCTTGTCTACTCGACCTCTTTAACTTCCAATAAGTGTGCAGCTGCTCTACTAACCTCTCATTGTCTCGATCAGATAGTGTTGAAGATATCCTGCTCAAACTGTATGTGGATGATCTAAATGTAGCTTTTATTGATAGTTCAATTAAAACATTTCTTCTATTCCATATGATTTCTAAGCAGTACACTGTCAAAATTAAATCCCAAAATTACACTAAACAATATAACAGACCAGGCATGAGGGAGAGAAGGGACCGAGAGGGGTAGATTGAGATGGTCATGATGTTCATTAGAGAGGGGTTTCTTGCGGCGTTTGTACCTCTTGAATTTAGCATAAGCTCCATCATAGGATAACTCAAATGAGGCATTCCTCTGCAATTTTTTACCATTATCTAATGGTATTTTAATCTTTTCACTATTACTATTATTAGAAGATAACGGAAGTTTTATTTTGTCTTTTTTATCAGGTGACAATTGAGAGTTGTAGGACAATTTTGATTGGTTCTTCGCTAAATGAAGATGTCTGTAGCAGTAGAATATTCTAGTTCTGCGATCCCCTGTTCTTTTAGATGTGAAACACTTGATATTCTCAGAGTCATTGGCATACAGTTCACTCTTCTTGGTCTTGAAGCCATTAATGGTTGTGCTGGGCAGAGAAGTGCTAATGATTTTAAGGTAGCACTTTTTCTGGATGGCACAAAGAGCATGAAAGGCTTTGACACACCCAGGTGCCTGGCAACCTAAACACGCTCCTCTACCCACCCTGCTACATCCCGAACACCTTAATTGTCGTCTCCATTGGGGCACCTTTGATATGCGTTCCACTGGCTCCAAGTATACATTGCTACCAAATGTTACCTGGAAATAAGCCATCGTATTAACAAAACTATCTTTACAAATATCAATCAAAATTGAAAATACATAATATACTATATAAAACAACATAATACTGAAACCTCAGGAATGAAGAGCGCACAGAGGATATGCACCCATTTTCCATCATCGGTCTGCTTCATAGCTCCACCCCCAACCCTGCCAAAAGACCCCCTACCCGAGCATGGACACAAACAGCACTTCACTGGAGAGTTTGGAGATTTTAGACACTTCTTGCACAACCATATGCCTGTTTTTATATTAGCATATTTTACTTTAATATTTTAAAATACATCTCAGTCTTATTAATTACAAAACAAATTGATCAACATCCAGTTAAGAGCTTGTTTTCTTAAGCAGAAAGTGAGGCACTATTAATACAAAGTAAATAAATGATATATGTTAAAGTATAAATTAAAATTGAATGCAAACCTCTAATATTGGTTTGAAAGCTAATCAATCATGTAAAACATATAAAAAAATAAATTTCTTTTCTTGAACTTGTCTGATGTTATTGTAGGTAAATTTTTACTTTGAAACTTATATATTATTTTCATTTCATCATTTTTCATAAAATGCTTTGAGAATATGAATTCATATGAACCCATCACTCATACTAAACATAATGCACTTATGAGTCTTGCCCTCTTGCCTCAGATAAATCATCTAATCATATAAAATTTCTATTTCAAATCTTTCATCATATATCTTCATTCATATTTGATTAAAATGTACATCTAGCCACGTAAAACTGAAAATATAAAGATGATTTTGTGTCTCTGTAACTGAGATAGAAACCCATAAGTTAAGTCTGCATTTCCAACCAACAAAAGAAATTAATATCATGATTAAATGAAGTAACCAATATAATTTAAAACTAATATTTCATACAATTGCTTATCCATACTATTAGCTAACTTGAAAATTATTGGATTCAAAATCAGCTATTCCTACACAACCTAAATTTCTTTTGTCATTCTATATAATTATTTTCAAGTCTTTTATGACCTACCAAGTTTTTTGGAACTTAATTCTATCTTTTCACTTTAGAGCTTAAACCTCCAATATAATCCATATGTTCAAACTATCTCATTTAGCTGGTATAAAAATAACCTCAAACCTTGAATGCCAAACTTAAAAGGAAGCAAATCAAAATAAGCATCATTATTTGTTCTAGCACTGCATATCAAGTGAACTATGGCTTAGTTATTTTGTTAAGAGCAGTTCAAAGTGGAAACTGTAACAGTTCATGCTTCGACAACAGGAAAAAAATGCATTCAACACAGGTCAAATAAAAGCGGCCTATTGTTAAAAAACACAGAGTATTTTATATATAAATATATGAATAAATATATAAATATATATATACATATAACGATTTTTTCAAAAGCCACAATGAAATGAGTAATATTTCAAAACACTAGTTAGTTTATTGAGATAACTTAATAAACCAACTAGTTTTTTGTAATATTACTCATTAATTTATTTCAATTTACAAAAATCTAAATTAAACATGATAAATGAACTAATAGTTTAATGGCACAGTTCACTTAATTGTCCTGAGCTGTATTCATTGAATAATATAATAAGAAATATAAAGACCTTCAGTTTGGAAAGGTACTCCGTAACAATCTTGGTGAACAAGCAAACCACAGTTATCACATTTCAAAAGGCCATTCATTAAGCCTGTCTTTGATTCTCTGCATATACAACATATTTCAGGGTGGTTGGATGTCATCAATGCTTTGATGTCAGAAGAGAGCTTATTTTGGTTTGATGATAGTAATGAATTTTGTTCATCACATAAGCCTAAAACTTCACTTGTTATAGCCATGATGTTGTATGCTTCTTTTTCAAATAAATCCATCACATATTCAAAAGTATCCATTGAAAGAGAAAGCAACTTCTTTTCTTTTCTGTTTGCATTCAACAGCTGCAACCATGCTAAATCCTGAATTATAACAAAAATAAATTAGAAATATAGCTTTTAATTAAAAAAAGTATCCATAAATACCTCTTCATCTGCATCATATTGTTCTTCATCATTTTCCTCTTCCTCTGCTGCTGTACGAACATAATATTTTGGAAGTTTGAATGCTCTTGCATTTTGTTCAGATATGTCTTCATTTATAAGTGAACACTTTGAAGAAAACAGATACTTGCTTGGGTTTGAATCATCTTGCTGCAAAATTTAGCAATACTTTGATAATTTTATAAAAAAAAACAACCATTTTTAAATGATAATATTAAAATATTTACAAATTGGTTGTTGTTTGTGGAAAGTTCTCCTTCAATATTTTCTATTACTGCTTCAGAATCAAGAATTTCTATGTTATCAGAAATATTGAGTCTGTTCACTTGCCCATTATGTAAAACGTCAACAAATTTCTGAGCCTCAGCATAAGTTAAAGTCTGTCGAGTTGGTAAAACTGTAAATTCTGGTTCAACCAACTTTTGCATCGACCTAGGTTTGCTCCATCTTTTAACTTTACTTTTCTTTCGTCTATCCTTTTTGCATTTGTAGCGAGATCGAATCACAGCCATTTAGACTACCAAAACAACAATCAAGCTTAGCAAATCTTGATGATTCAAGTGAATTTAAGTTTTTTCATTATCTAAAAAATTCAATACATTAAATAATCTTGAAATAAAATTTTTTCATTAATTTTTATTGCATTTTAGCATTAAAACGGCTATTTTCAAAATAAAACAAATGCACCAACGGAAGCACTATGCTTATCGCAAAAAATATTAAACTTTCTTTTTTTTGTTTTTTTTAATATATATTTTTTAATCAAAACAAATGTTAAATAAAATTTTAATTATAGAAAAATAAATTTTATTTTATTTTGTATCCCTTATTATCGTTTTTTACGTTTCTCTGTCTCGAGTTTGCCAAATCTCTTTAATCGAAATGGCTAAGAGTTTACGTAGTAAGTGGAAAAGGAAAATGAGAAAAGTTCAAAGAGAAGAAGCAGATGTTAAATTAACTAAAAAAATGGTTGAAAAGTTTCAAAAGATTGAAAAAGAAGAAGCAGAAATCATGGAAGGTTTCAATTTATATTTTAACTTTAAGATATATTTATATAAACGATTAATTTCAGCACAAAAATCAAGAGCAGATGTGTCTAAACCTGGTTCGTTTTTTGATATATTAATATTAATTTTTTTTAATCTTTAATCTTGCAATTTGATTTTCTCTAAAACCTAACGTGTACTTTTCAGTTGAATTAATGGAAACAGACAAAGAAACAAAAAAATACAACTCCAAAACAATGACAGATGAAAATGGACAGTATCCCAAATGGATGAACAGAAGAGCTATTTTAAAAACAAAAATAAAAGTGAAAAGACTTAAAAAAAATAAACCAAAGAAATAAACTTTTGTTGTTTTTTTTTTAATTTAATTCTTATCTATAATGAAATTCTTTCAATTTTTATGTAATTATCAGAATAATAGCGTTCTCGAGCCATTCTTAATTTTAAAGTAATATATAATTTATGTAGTTTCAAAGTAATAATATATAATAGATTATTATTACGCACCGTCTGATGGTGTACGACATCAAAAGCTCTAAGAAATTCAACAAAATTCGAAAACTGGTTGTTTTTAGGCTTCAAAATCAAATCAAGGTTCTACTTTAATAGTCAACAAAAATTGTATAATTTGATCTGTGATTTTCAATAGTAATAAAATGTTGAGAGCGAGCGGTGAATTGTAAGTCAGCATACTTATAAAAAAAAGGGATTGGAAAAAGAAAAATAAAAGAGGCTATACATAAAAAGAGAGACAGTAAATGGCTGAAATATTCGGAAGTGTGAGAGGCCAAAGAAAGTTCAAAGTTTTAGTAAGAAGATATAAAAAATTTGATAAGATTATACAAACAAATAATGAAGATTATTATGGGGGCATGAAACTGAGGAAGTCTTCAAGACCACTTTTTAATATATATTTATGTATAGAGTCAGTTCTAATAAGGTACATTTTCATTCTTTCCAGCCCCTCACGCTTCAATTACCCCTTCTTTCTTCCAACTAAGTTTATTTTTTGAATAAAAAAATTCTAAAATTATGTTTCAAGATTGTGAGACTTAATCATGAGGTAAGTTTTTAAGCGTTTGGGAAAAGCTAATGTGAAGGTTATGGATTTGAGGTGATTTGGTAAATTGTTCCAAAGAATTGGTGCAGCAACTTTGCATCTTCTGTTACCCAAAATGGTGTTAGCCATCACTCTTGCTATGTCTATTGTGTTCGATGATCTTAGTCTTTTCTTTCAGGCAATAAAGACACAGTTGATAATTTCGATGAAAGAACTTTCCATTCTGAGACATTTATGCACTTGTAATATCATCTTGTATTGAATTCTTTCTTCAATTTTGAGCCAGTGTAAAACTTAAGACAGGAGTTATGTGATCAAACTTTCTAGTTCCTGATATTAATCTGGCTGTCGTGTTAATTATGGACTGGATTTTCTGGGTTTGTAGCTTGAGTGATCCCATTAGTACAATGTTTCCATAATTAATGCAACTCAATATCAAGGCTGGTACAAGTGTTTTGAGTGACTCTTGATTCAAGTAGTTTTTAATGCTTCTTATCTTCCTCAAGGATGCAAATCACATTTCCAATCATTTGTTTATGTGAGTCTTTATGCTTAGATCTTTGTAAAAATAGACACCAAGATTTTTAACTGAATCAAAAGGAAGTATATAATCATTTAACACACGAACTGGTTGAGTTGGCAGTTTTCATTTGCTTTTACATGTTGAGAACCAAATTACTTTAGTTTTTGAACTGATAAGTTTCATTTGGTTGGCTTTCATCCAAGCTGCAATTTCATCAATACACTTTGACATTCTTTCTTGCAACTTCATTGAAGCATCAAATGAGCAATGCCCATATAATTAAATGTCGTCGGCATATTGATGAACTCTCATATTGTAAGAAGCTGCAATCCTTTCCAAGTAAGCTGTGTATATAATGAACAAAAGCGGTCCAAGAACAGAACCTTGTGGTACTCTATTAGAGTAAACGTTTGGTGTTGATTCTGTTTTGGGGCATTTGTCGTTAAATGATCTGTTGAAGAGGTAATTCCTAAACCATTCAAGAGTGAGGTCATTCAAGCCAAATGATTCGTTTAATCTTGCGATTAGTAGTTGATTATGTATTAAGACAGACGAAATATCGAGAAGGACAAGAAGAGATATTTTTTTGTTGTCAGCAGCTTTCAAAATATCAGTAGAAACCTTTAGTAATGCTGTTTCTGTTGAATTATGGCGATGATAAGCTGATTGAAAAGATGGTAGTAAATTATTTTTATTTAAAAGAGTACAATATCTGGAAGAACAATTCGTTCAAGAAGTTTTGAAATGACGCTAAAGTTTGAAATTGGTCGGTATGATGAAAGGGTGTTTTGATCCATGTCTGATTTCTCCAAAAGCGGTGTGACGTAAGCATGTTTGAATTGACCTGAACCCTTTCAGTGGCAAAGATAGATTGAAGATACTCAAAATGTATAGAGCAACTATAGTAGCTATCTTTTTTAGAAGCCAAAAAAAGTAGCAGCAATCAAGGCAAGAAAGCAAATAAGAATTTTGAACTATCATCGAGGTGAAAGATCTGTCTAATGCGATAAAAGTAGCAAAATATTTTAGGTTTGAAAAAAGACCGTGAATAAAGAAGGTGGATGATTGGTAAGGAAAAGGGAGAAGAGAGAATGTTGAAAAAGAATGACTCAAAAAGATAAATGAATTTTAAAGGGTTGAGTTCAAGAAACAGATTCACTCCGAGAAAAAATAAAATAAAGACAAAAGGTTAGTATCTCAAAAGTTTAAGACAAAAAATTTATGTATCTTTTTAAGGATATCTTAATGTACTTATAAGCAATATTCAACAATGTTTAACATCGATTCATGAGAAAAGTTTAATACATTTATTAAGCCAAATCAGCTAGAGTTTTTTCCAAGTATAGCCTCACTAAAATACGTTAAAAAAAATAAATGAAAAGGTTCAGAAACCGATCCATGAAAAACGGCAAAAGGAATAATGAGAGAGAGAAAATTTTGAGTTGGTTTTGGTGAAGAAAAGTTCAAACATAATGAGATGAATTTTCTATGAAGATATCGAATTTGATGAAGAGTAATATCTCAATGAACGTGAGATAATGTGATGATAAAATATTTTAAATATTTTTTCTTTAACTATCAGATATCTTTATGAATTTTTATTACAAAAACTATTGTATCATTCAGTTATTGCAAGTGATTGATTTTACTTTTTATCAGATATCTAACAAATATATGACAAAATGATGCCAAACTTAAAACTCAAATCAATACAGAAACATTATAAAAATGGCGAGTATAGTTATAGTAACATAGAATATAAAATAATAATTTGATAAAAGTATTTTTAACTTTTTTTGTTTTATTAATATTTTTTATAAGCAATTGTATTTATAAATACAAGGAATTTTTCTAAAATTGATAGTTTTTGGAAAGAATATATAAAATAAAAGGGTAATCTTCAATATTAAATTTTGATACAAAACTTGGTTTTTAGTTAATTGCCTCAATATTTTCATCACGCTTCATTTTTTGTTTGATGGAATTAACATTTAACCTACATAGAAACCTATCCGGCGAATTTATCCTTTAAGCAGCTTGACCTTGGAATAAGCTTGTTGTTTCGACCTTATTTCATTTGGGTATTTTTATTATCGATTTAAAATTAGTATCAAACCTTTAATTTAAAAATTTTTCATTTGCTAGTAAAGATATTATAATGAGAAAAAAGTAAACGAAGTTGTCGCATAAAATTAATGGAAATTTATTTAGTTGTTATGAGTTACTGATTTTCAAAATGTAAATTTTTAATGTATCATTATAAAATGTTTAATGGAAACGATGTAAGACATAAGTATCATGTTCTAGAAACTAGTTTCTTCCATTTTAACCATTTTAGTGTTGGATCATTTTCAAATTATCTTTTATAGCTTTTTATTCTAATTTCAAAAATTCACTTTTCAGTGTAAAACTCTGTTTTTTGAATTGCCTTAAAAAAATTTTTTCATTTATTCTTCAGTTTAAAATGGCAAATGATGGAAAAAGAAGATCATTTTTTGAGAAGTGTCGAGATGAACCTCTTGTGCCTTTGGGTAAGTTATTTTTTTTCTGGCTAGCTATTTATTAAGCTTTTGGGTAAATGATTTAAAGTATAAATCTAAGAGATATAATTTTAAAGACTTGTCTTAATGTCAAATTTTTTGCTTAAATTCCTTCAAAAATAAAAATTCTGGAACACTCATTATTTAAAAAATTATGAAATACTTGAATCAAAAAATTTCAAATGATATTTCCAGGTCTTATGGGAACATTTGGGATGATTGGGTATGCTATTAAAGATTATAAGAATCGTGGAAGCATGCCTACATCCATGTACATCATGAAGTATCGAGTGGTGGCCCAAAGTGTTATTGTGGGAGCTATAACTTTAGGCATAGGATATAACCTCATTAAATCTAACTTTATGCCCCCTAAAGAATGATTTTTATGTGTGGATTCAAGTTTTTTAGATTCATTAAATATTTAGTTTAAATAATTTTACATTTCATTTCGCTTTTCCTATTATTTTTTCATCAAAATGTACAAAAATCTGGTGCATGCGTGTGACTATAGGAAAGGGATATTTTTTCGACTAGCATGATTGTGCTGTAGGTGATCTCCTTGTTTACCACTTTGTTATTCTTATATATTCTCACAATAGGTTTCTTTTCATCTTTGGACATTCTTTGGATTAAAAAACTGTAACTCGAACATTTTTAGTTTATTAGCACTTTTTCTTTCTCAATTCTATAGTAAAATTTGGCATCTGATTTTATTGAAACCATTCTCCAGAAGAATCAAACTTAATTTGATGTTGAAATTGTTTGCTTTTATATATTTTTTGTATACTGCATTGTAATTGTTATTAACTTTCCATTTTTAAAAAGTTTTTTGTACTCATTAATTATTGTTTTGTTTTCCTTCTGTCATTGAATTTCAGATTCACTTTTTTTGTCAAAATAATTTTATTTAGAAGGAAATTCAATGGAAAGTCTGACTCAAAAAGTCTTAAGTTAGGGGCTTTAGCAATATTTGCATGTAAGAAATAAAGGTGGTAAATTGGAAGTGATTGTTTTAGTAAAAATTTGTATGCATAAAATATATTTTTGCTAGTTTTTGGCCTTGTAATACACACGATATTTCATTTATCAATAAAATGGAACTTAATTCATGGGGTGACATAATCAAACAAAATTATTTTGGAAAATATTTTGTCAATTTTTAAAATTTTATTATAATGATTGACATTAATTATAGCGTTCAATGAAAGACAACTCAATGATAAAAATAAATTAGACTGAAATGATTATTGAAAGGTGAAGGAAAAACTCGATAATTCGAACCAAATTTGTTTTTTGACGTGAAACTTTTGACAGTTTCTAAAAATTTTCAAATTTTAAAAAATCAAAAAATGTACCGAAATTGAATTTTTCATATAAAAATAAACTTATAAAGGCTTTAAAATAGTTTAAGCGTTTTTAATAAATAATGCGAATAAAAGCGTAAGTTTTTTAGACATGGACCCAAGTTTTTTTTTATTTGATTTTTCATAGATTCAGTTTTTTTAAAAATCTCATGTATTTTGTTTTTGAAATATTAACTCAAAATAAAATTGAAAAACCATTTTGGTGTTATTTTTTTGATACAACTAATAAGTTTCCATAAAAATACAGTATTAAAGTACTTTCCTTAATAAATGTAATTAAAAATGAAGAAGACTTCAACAATATCTAATGTAAAAGGGTTAGTTATAAAGCGCTTTTCTATGTAGATCAAAGCACTTGTCCATCTACTCCAAAGCGTTTGCTACAAGTTTGATGTAGCGAGAACACACGGTGGAACAGGTACTAATAGTCGGACCACGTGGGGTCGAACCCGATAACTTTTGATAATTAGTCTAACGCTCTATCTCTGAGCTATACGGGCAACAAAAAACATTATCTATAAAATTTCATGAAATATTAATTTGATTGTTTAAGGTGAGATTTCAGCCAACATCACATCATCAAGGTTATTCTGAAAGTGGAAAAAAACCTGTTTAAAATCACAGTAGAACATCTTTTTTATCCTTATATTGGTTTGGAATACGTTTTCAAAACAATAAAGCAAAAACATTTTCATATATAATTCATGATGTAAATGTTTTTTGATTTTTATCGTGAAATGAGAAAATGATGTTGAAAACTTCCTTTTCTAAAAATGATTGAATTTTTAATTTTTTGCAAATAATAGATTTAGATAAAAAGTTATGCTAAATAAACTCTTGAAATCAAGTTTTATCAATGATTTGATTTTCATTGTTAGTGCTCAAGAATTTGACTAGGCATTTTTTATTGAATATTTTTACAGTATTGTTAGTTCTATTTATAATTTTGAAACCTTTTTAAAGAAATTATATATTTTTTAGAAAAGTAGCTTCTAGATGTTTTTTTCGCTTTTTTAAATTTTGAAGAAGTCAGTGTTTATGAAATTTGTAGTTCATTTTTTGAGATGAATTAAATTTTTATAAAGGCTCAAAGAAGAATCATATTCATCGTTTAATTTATTATAATAATTTCTTATGTTTACGCATGAATTCCACCTTTTAAAAGATCACATTTTTTTTGAAATTCAACTTATTTTGAAATATTATTTCAAAATATTTTGAATTTTTTTATCGTTCATTTTTATGTACTTCAACGATTACGAAAAAAGACTGTTTGATGTATTCAGTTTCGGAATGCTTTCTCTAAATAAATATATTAAACCGTATTTTATTCTATACAAACAATTTTTCATGATTTCAACGTATTTTTATTTAAGAGTTTATACTTTTTGTTAAGCGGTTTTCAAGCTTAAAAAAATCACAAGTTGATTGTGTTTTAATTTTTTTTTCAAGATCATTATGACTTTTCCAAAAAAAAATTGCCTTCATTTAAAAGATGCTTCACTTTGTGAAAACCTGCTTATTAGTCTATTGGAGAGAAAATTACATTTAGTTTACTTTTAACCAACGGCGCATCATTCAATCTTAATTTTTTATATATTTTGATTTCTTCATTTTTTAATGAATATCATTAAATTTTCAAATTGCTATGTAGAAAAATTTACTAAAAAAGTAGTTTTTTAACGAAAATTTAAAATTGAATTTTCAAATCATTAAAAACAATAAAATTATCTTAACAGGAGATCAATATAGAAACATTAAAAGGTCATTTCATCAATCTGTTTGATTTAATAAAAGGTGAATCACTAATAAATGTTTACAAATTTTAATCATGCTGGAATTTACGCAGGTTTTTCTCTAGACTTGCACCTAACTCCTTCCGACTATTTGGTCACATGTAATTTTACCACAAGCTTATTATACAATTCTTTATATTCTAATGATTCAAATGATGAAAATTTTTCAAAAATTTTGAATTTCTTAAATTCGAAAGGTAATATTCATAATGAAAATTTTCACAAGATTTGTTAATTTGATCATTTTATCAGTTCATACAACACAAAAACCACATCAAAGTTTTGAACTTGAAGCAAAGTGTTTTGTTGATAATGGACCACTCTTTTGTGACAATGGTTAAATTTTTGCTAAAGTAATGTACTCATGAAAATAAACCATTACTTTATTATTCAGATGAGAACAAATACTTTTTTACCTATATGTGTATCTTGCTTTTACTCAAACTTCACTTATCCAACCACCATCAGCAATGTTACTCCATTTCTCAGCAGCTTCTCAAACTTAAAATTAAAAAAACAAGTAAATTTTTTGTTCTGAATATAAAAGAATCTTAATTTCAAATATAATATAAAGAAATTGATACTTGGATAACTTTGAAAAATTTTCAGAAAAACTTCCTAAATATTTATTGTTGCCTATTATTTTCACTCCTTCTCCAAATATGTCATTACTTGATCAAACTATCTCAATACTTTCTTCCATTTCCAACTTCCATCTCTCAAAAACATTTTTCTCAACAAAGCCCTTTCAATGTATTCACTACCAGGCTTTTATAACATATATTAAAGGTTAGTCTCAAATATTTTTTTTTTTAATTTCATGTTTTTGCAATACTTTTTTTGAATAACCTTTTGCTTCAACCTATTTCAAGGACTCTTTTACTATCTTAATTGTCAGTTTGAAAAATGTTTAGAAACATTACAAAAGCTTCTTTCTTCATCTCATAACTCAGTTCATCCTCATCTCTTAAACAACATTTATTTACTATTTGCTCTTTCCTTCAATGCAAAGGTAGTTTTATTTATTTTATACTGTTCCTAATTTTCTATTTTTTGCATAATGTAAAGACATAAATACTGAAAATAAATGCATCTTTAGGGCAAGCACCAGTTAGCATTGCAGATGCTCAAGTCTGCCATGCAACTCCCGATTATATCTGAGAATAATGATGTTTCAAAGCAGCATCTTGGTGTATTCATTCTTCTCACATGCATACAGTTTGAAAAAATGCAGCACAAATCAGCGCATTTAAAAGCCCTTGAGTCATTAAAGGAGGTTGTTTTGTTTTAATTAATTTTAAGTTTATTGATTGGCTATTATATAGGTTGGTTAAATGTAATAAAATACTATAAAAATATAATTCGATTTTTCAATGCATTAAAATTTAAAATTATTTATAAATAATACGAAGGCAATAGAATTAATTATTCAGTTTTTTCATTCAGATTTCACAGCAAACTGAGCACCTTTCTGGTATTTCTTTTTGGAATTTTTTCAATGACATTTTTGTTACTCAAATCTTCAAAGCATCAACTTTCCTAATAAACAAAAAAATCGCTGATGTTCATTTCAGTGATGGGAAGTATGTTTCAAACACTAAATCAATATTGTAATGCGCTGATGTCAGCAAATTATTTTTTATTCAAACCATACTGAATAATATTTATAGTTAGGCTTTTTTATAAGTTTACAAATAATCTATAATAAATTTTTAAATTATTTCAGTTATAATGACTGTATAGATTTGTACAAAAGACTGATATCAAGCCCATTAAACACTGGCTTGTCTCATCATGAAAATTCAAAGCACCTCCAACCTTTTCAGCTTCTTCTGAACAGTTATTTTGGGTCTTTTGACATCTATCTTTATTATAAAAAACTGATAACAGCCTTTTTTAGATGTGGTGTGTATGAAAATTGTATCCAATGGTGCAACCAAGCACTTCATTCTTATCCTTTTCATAACATTTTGAATGATGAGTTATTTGATGAAAAAAATCATGATTTGAAGTACATGCAAGATGATTTTGAGAGTTATATATTTCATTGTGAGATTGGAAATATGCTCTCAAAAGTCTATATAAAGATTGACAAAATACCAGAAGCATCCCAAATCATCTCAAAGTACAGATTTCTGGTTTTGATGCATTTAACATCAATGATGAATAATTTTTCATATAGTTGATTTTTCTCCATCCAGAACTATATTGAAACTAGAATGGCTGGGCATAAAAATGCAATCAAATGTAGAAGCCATAAAACAAGTGGACAAAACCCTTAGTGATCTATACACAATGAAAGCTGATTGCATGCTAAAAGATGTTCAAATAGATAAAAAAGCTTCTCCACTTTTACTACATTATTTGAGACTTTCATATCAATTAGACCCAAGTATGAAGGATCTGTTTTATTGGCTTTCTTTTATTTATTGACAATTTTATTAATAAATATTTTTCATTGTCTATAGCCTACAATTTGAATTTCAGATAATTTGGAAAAACTTGAAAAATTTGAAAAGCAAATCAAAGCTGAAACAATAAAACCACCAGGATTTCCAAAATACAATGCAGACTTCAATAAATAATTTCATTTATATATATATATATATATGATTTTTTCGGCATTTATAAAAGATAATTTACATATCAAATTTATATATTTAAAAAATATAAACAGAAAATCAATAAAAACTTTGAATACAGGTGAAAGCAATGACTTTTATTCATTTTCTCTGTTTTATAATCAAATAAAATTGGATTATTCTATTAGTCCGAATACAATAAATTTCAATGGCACCCGCAAATCCATCTCAGGCATTCTTTAGTTCTTCAGGAAGAGGGTTTTTGGGATGCTTGTTCTCAAAATGTTGTTTGTACGTCTTTGCATCAGGCATTTGAGACTGATGAAATAATAAATGGTCAACAATGTATTTTATTGTTATACATTTTGTAAATGAACTTTTTAAAACTAAATACTATACAGCTTAATATGTTAGACTAACTTTACTATAACTCGAATAATTATATGTAATTAGATTCAATTTTCATGTGTTTTTGAAATTCAAACTAAAACATATTTATTCAGCTTCTCACTTTACAAACGGCGCATGAAAATACGAGCGCGGCTTGAGCGGACTTTTTTTGATCCGAACCCTGAGCTTTCTTCAATTTCGCCTGTTTTTCAGCATTTTTTTGTTGCGACTGAATTTTCTGCTGACCTCTAGCCATTAGAAATTTTACCCAACGTAAACGTTTTACGCAACAGATTAATCCTCACCTAAGAAAGAAAAACGATCTTACTAATCTAACACGAAACTAGCGTTCAATAATCATAATATCCTATAAATTATTTTTTCTCAATGTAATACATTCACATATTTGTGTTTTCCAATATATTTTAATGTATAAAACTTTTTTCTCATCTTTTTCATTATCGTTGAAATAAAAGAAGGTTTTTTCACAAAATAATTTTTTTCCAGATGGTCAGCATAAACTATAGAATAAGAGTTAAAATAACTTGCATGATAAGATTTTCGGAGAAAATCTAGATCAGTCAGTTTGGAGTTACTTGATCTGAGAGGCTTCCATTTTAAATATCTTTTTTCTTCTCTGAACCTGTTACCACAGCCAAAAAAATTGCACAACGCTCGTTTGTGCTGAAAAGTAGAAATATTATTTTATTTTTTAATCTTTTTTTATTGAAATAATTTCATTACATGATCATTGATATAAGCTCTTTGAACATTTTTTTGAAAAGTATCATTCCAGATAACAACAAAAAACCCTAGAAATGAAAAAATTTTTAGAAAATTCATTTCTTAAAAAACAAGTTTTAAAGACATTCCGCCATAGCTGACATCCTTATAAAGCAATTCGACAATGTATCCTTTCATTACAAACTATGAAAAGTCACAAAATAAATAATGCATGAAATGTCTGAGATAAAATTTGATGTTGAGATTTTGTTTTTTTTTTAAAAACAGAAAAAATTCTTTAAATAATAATAGTATTTTGTCATCATCAAAGAAACAAAAATTAAGGTGTATTCCAAGAAAAACTTCCAACCAAAAATCATCTCATTAATATATAAAAACTAAAATTTTAATTTTCTTTTCTAGTTTTCTTTCTTTGAAATTCAATATATACAATATATTGACCTTCAATATATACAAAAAAAATAACTTGTCGATTGTAAATTAATAGTTTAAAAAATTTCAAAGGAAAAAATAAAATATCCACTTGAATCCTAAAAACTTATAAAAAAAGTTTTTCGAAAAGCTTTTTAAACATCCGGAAAAATCTTAATTAATCTTTTCAATAATTCAAAAAGTAGTTGTTTCTAGAAAATTGAAAGTAGGTTTTTAAAGATTCTTCATTTTTTTTGAAATTTTGAGTAAATCAAATTTTTTTGAAAGGTAAAAAGTATATTTATTTTAAATTTAGCTCGACGTTTAATCTTACCTTTATAGTTTTTCACCTGAAAAAATGATGAGTTCAAAATCAGTTTTTTCTTTCCTAGTCTCCATTTCATGTTTTATAAAATTTTCATCAGAATATCAAACTTGTTCCAAATATGATCCTCAATGCGAATCGCAACAAGCTAATACAGCAAGTAAGTATGCACAGTTCCAACATATTAACATTGTTTTATTTGGAGCTACTGGAGATCTATCAAAAAAATATTTATGGAATTCTTTGTTAGAAGTTAGTTCTAGTTTATAGCTAACATTTTCATTTTTTTCTCATATCTCATATTACTAAAAACATTCATAATGCTTAATTTCTTATGATAAAGTTTTTTTTGAAGATGTATGAATTCTACACCAAAGAGCATAAGGAATATAGATTCTCCATTTATGCAATATCAAGGGTGGAAAGTTCTGAAGGAAGAAAGTTTTTGAGCGATTTCTTTTTGAATCTACCAAAATGTAAAAATGATGAATGTCAAAAGATAAAAAAAGGATTTTCAGAATGTGTACAGTATTTTAAAATTGTCACTGTTCGAGATTTTTTGGTAGTAATTTTTTTAAAAACAATTTATTAAACTTATGGTTAAACTTTTTAATGTCTAATATGGGTCTAAGTTAAGAAAATTTTTCTTTGTTGATTTTTTAAACTATGTCTCAATCTATTTTGTAAATCAGTCTACTTAGGTAAAAAGGAAAATGATTATAATGTTAATTTGATTAAATTATTTATTTTCAAGGCATTTGAAGCAATGATAAATGAAAACACTCAAAGCCTTTATGGTTTAACAAAAACACAAAAATCTCAAGAAATTGGCAGGTTGTTTTACCTTGCCATTCCTCCAACTGCCTACTTACAAACTATTGAAAGGATTTATCTCCATTTGCTTCCCAAATATGGATATCCTTGGGTGAGATTGGCACTTGAAAAACCTTTTGGAACAGATTTCAAAAGTGCTAAAGAATTATCAGAAAAAATTTCCACATTTTTCAATGAGTCTCAAATATACAGGGTAGATCATTATTTGGGTAAAATTGTTATGCAAGAAATTTTACCTTTCAGGTCAGTTAAGTTCAAATAAGCATCATTTTTTTTTTGATAGTTATAGCACAATATTATATTAATCAATGGAGAATTGTGTAAGTATAACTCACAAAAATTTTAAATTGTCATTTAAAATATCATTGTATTGTCTATAGTATATTTTTTTGTTTGAAACCCGCCATTTTTTTTATTTTTGTACTAAACAAAAATAAAAAGATGTATTAAACAAAGAATAACCGTATGAAGTGCTTTACTAGATAACGTTTTTTAGTTACGAAATGTTTCTTCATGAAATGAGCCTCTATTTGTGTTATTAATTTATTGAAATACTTATTTATTTTGAAGAATTATAAATGAAGAGTCTTATGGCGTTTTGTGGAATAAGGAACACATAGATAGAGTGGAGGTTGTGATGAGGGAAAAAATAACAGCAACTCGTGAGTCTTCATTAAAATTTTTCCCATCATTTGTTACGTATATTTTTTCCAAATTATTAAAATGTAATTTAGAAGCATATAAATCATTAATATTGAAAAATGATTGGCTGCTGATAAATAATGATAGACAAATTTCAATGATGTTGAATGTTGAATAAAGGCAGAACAAGCACATATAATGAAGTGGGAGTCATTCGAGATGTGATGCAGAACCACCTCACAGAAATGTTTACTTTGGTTGCAATGAAACTTCCTAAAAAAGGGGCCACAAGTATTAAAGACTTGCAACATAAAAAATTGGAGTTACTGCTGAAGGTGTGTTTTTTCACTAATATTTGATTAAAAAATAAAACCAATCGAATAATGCAAAGAACAATTAATGAATTTCATTAATTATGTTGTACGTTGTAATTTCAAAGTGCTTGAGTCAAACCCCTTTTTTTGATTATTTTTTTTCTCTACCAAACACTGTCACTATTTTAAATGTGTTTTATTATGTTTGAAACATTGGCATCATTAATTTGATGATGATAATTTAAAAACTAATGAGCCAAGCATGGACGGTGAAAAAACTTTGATGACGAAATAGAAACGTTCACTAAACAACCAACATCACGAGAAATAATTTCTCCCATAAACAAAACACTATCAACCACAAATGAATTTTTAAAAAGTGACAGGAAACTTTCTTAAAACGTTCTATCATTCATCATTAGTCCCTCATGAGTCTTCATGTCTTTACTTTCATCATTTCATACGATCCTCCATTCTCTTCTACTCTCTTCCTAAATCGTTTGCTTCTGAACCTCATGTTTATATTCGTCTTAGAAGCAAATATTGTTTTAACGTGATAAACAAATTATGAGTAATGATATTCATATCAAACTTTTTATTATGTCTTGTTCTTGACTTTATTGTACCAGCAAACCCTCTTAAAAACGAGTCTTGCATGAAGACTCTCACAGATTAATCACAGAATTTTTTTTTCCATTTTTATCTATTTTTATCTTTAATAAATTATATTACTGTACGTGCGCCAGTAACTAAAGTAAGCAGTGGTCGACTAATTTTTTTTAAGAAAAATTAATTATATTTGACGAAATAAGCCATTTTATTTGAGAAAAGATTGTTATAGATTTGCGACATGCAATTTAAAAACTATCGCAAGTCAAGATCCGTTGTTTTATTTTCAAAGCATTTGTCTTTCGTCCATCGTTTATAAGATTACCCTCAAAGTTAAATGGCAAGTATATCAGAATATGAGTTTGTTGATACCTTACAGACAAGCAATCTGCAAATACTGGAGCCTAGTGGAATGCAGTTGAATACTTATCAAGGCTTTTTTAATATGTTATGGACAGAATTTAAAATCTTAGAAAGAAGTTTTCGAAGGAGAAACAAGTTCTATTTATTTTAGGTTTTTCAAATATATTTTCTTCTCATAACAAGGCCATGTTTGGAATAAAGTGAAAAATCATTTAATAGGCGTATTTCATGGCGGGATTAATTCAATGGTCATGTTGTTTTACTTGGCTCTATGGTTATGGAAGTCCATTTGAAAATTTAAAAATATCGTTCACGATTATTATTCATAGTGCATAGCTTGCAATGTATATATTAGCATTTGATAGACTTCAAATAAATAATAGTGTTTTAATTATCCCTTATAGCTCAATGGTTGAGCATTAGATTAATTATCTAAACTTACCGGGTTCGATCCCGCGTGGGCCGACAATTAGCACGTGTTCCGCAGTGTGTTCGCTACATTAAAATTTGTAGCAAACGCTTTGATCTATAAGTAAAAAAGCTTTCTAAATACTGCATTACATTACATTATTGGGAAGCAAAGGACGTGATGTTAAACCACTAATATATCATATCTTTATGACTTTATTTTTGGAATTTATCGCTTTGTTATTTTTAACCATTTTAGCTTCTTTTTCAAATCGAGTCTATTTATATACACATATTTTATCAAACACAAGTTGTTTCATAGCTTTTTAATATCTCGACAGACGAATTTACCAAAAAAGAACAAGGTGATTACTGCGCAGTACTCAACGTACAATGCTGAGTGGCTGGCTGAAAACGAGAAGCTCAATGAAGTCACTGACACTGCCACATTTGCGGCATCGTTGTTTTATGTTGAAGATGAGCAGTGGAAGGGGGTTCCTTTTGTTTTCGTGGCAGGAAAAAAACTTGAATCAAAGGCTTCCTATATTAGAATAGTTTTCAAGAAGAATGCAGAACAGGAGCATGATAGACAACTGATATTCTATATAGACGGGAACTTGGGCCAATTTATTGCGGGTAATTGATTATTTAGTTTTTAAACTGAAAGATATAAAAATAAAATAAAACTTTTGCAGCCTCTAAAGATCTACCCAGCATATTATTCAAGAAGGACTGGGCGCAGGTGGTCAGTTTGGCTTCCAAAGATTCGATCTGTGGCACTCCTCAGCAGGACATGAATATCTATCTACCTCACAAGCGCTCACAACCCTACACGGAGGTGTTGAAGGGGGTGATTGAAGGGTCTAGGCACTTTTTTGTACCCAATGACTTATTAGCACAATCATGGACTCTTTGGGACCAGGTTATAAATGAAAGTTCAAAAACTAAACCGAGGAAGTACCTCGGGTTGGGAAAAGACAAAACGAGACTTTCTTTCAAGCATTCACTTAAGAATGGTATCGAGTTTGAACACACTGAAACGGATATTCCCAGTGTCTTCTAGAAAATTGTGAAACAATTAAAATTATTTTTTTCATCTGATATTGATTTTGATATTGAAATAATGATTTTCTCAATCTTTAAGTTTTCCATACTAACCATACAGTCAGCGTTTCAAGTATATGAACACTGTTTTAGCTCTATATTTTACTATATATATATATTATGAGTTTTCTTTCTTCTCAAGATATCGACAATAAAATTTTTTGAAAACGATATATAAGAGTCTGAGTATATCAATTAAACAATCGTCGGAAAGCAAATTTTAAAATCTAAAAAGTTTAGCATGCAATAACAAAGTTTTGGCACCAAAGAATCTTACAAACTACATAGAGAAAACCCCTTGAAAGCTTCATACCAATTAAAATTTTCCAAGACTTATTCTTTGTGGCTTCTATAAATCTGGACTTAGTTGAAGTCCAAATGGGCTAAAATGTGAATATAGTATACTATATCTATGGCGTTAACTGCATCTTTATTCAAGGCCATTACTATTGATCAGTTTAATCAATAATAATTCACAGCTACTAACAAAGATATGAAAATTTAAACGTCAATAGTAAACAGAAAAATAACATGATATAGAACAACATTAGAGTGAATTGTCGTGTTTATTATGAAAAGCCATTCAACGCCTTATCTTTCAGCAAAACTTCATCGCTTAAACAATAACCATTGTATTTTTCTCCCACGCACCAAATAGCTGATGCAATCCCATTTCTAATTTCATTGGTTAATTATATCAGCCTAAGAAAACAGCTGAGAGCAGCCTATATAACACTTAGCTTCGCTTGTTAACCTCTTACTCTTACCCGTAGCAATGTCTTTGTAAATCATTTTCAATCTCGAGAAAAATGGTTTTTTTCTATGAATCATCGTTTAGGGAGAACCCAAACAGAAAAAAAACAAAGATGGATTTTACCAGACATTGTTCAGCTTTGATTGCCACTGCTAAAGAAAAAAAATTAACGATTGAACATCATAGTGATATTTTGTCAGATATATTTTTTGAAAGTCATTCTTATAAAAATGAGGAAACTCGACGTGAAGTTGTTGATTGTGTGTTTTGTGGCGTTGCTCTGTTACAGCCATATACAAGCGCACGTTCACTTGGTAAGCTACTAAACTTATTTTTCATTTTTATTTTTTAATCCTCTCATTTACCCATTTTTCTTAAATTTAAAAAAAAATAAAAGTTTTAAAAATTTTTCCGAAAAATTCATTTCATCAAACCTCAGAGTCCTAACATGAGAGCCGTGTTTTGTAACAAATGTGGATGCCTCAACCGATGTGGGGTGCCTAGAACTTCCAACCTTAGGATTCGTCGATCTATTAATCGCTTCATCAGATTTATCAATTCTAGCTTGTAATTTGCATTTAACCAATATATAGTTTAGACATTAGCGCTTCAGAAAGACTGTTTAACATATATTTTTTAGCTTTTCAACTAGGAAAAATATACTTTCTTATTTACATTTTGAGCTATATCTATTTATTCACCATTTTCTCAAACTTTTGCTTCACCAGTACGGATTTTCCAATTTTGATATATTTTTGTCTTTTTATAAACAAAAAAATTTGAAATGGCTTTTTTTTGAATAAAACATCAATCCGGGATGTGTGTGAAATTTTGTGTTAAAATTAGCGTGTGAAGCTTTTAAATATGCAAAAAAACTTTCTGCCAAGATTTAAAAAAAATTTATACATGAAAGTTTAAAAATTTATAGACACTACCAGATTAAAATATTCAAGTGAGAAAATAAAAAAAATAGCCTAAAAAAAATTAGTGTGTGAGCTGTATGATACATTATTATACAAATAAATCACTCAAAAATGTGTCAAAAATTATCTTAAAGTTTTTGAACTTTAGTTCAAACACTTAAGCACACTACTATTTAAAGTGCTCTCAAGTTCTTTAAGAAGTTATAACTCAAATTCATTTATAAAATGTTAAATGAAATCCAACTCAGCTATTAAATACTATATATTCATCAATATAATGTTCTTAGTTTCATATGGATGATATTTATATATTTAATTTTTATATGATATAAATATCTTGCGTAAATTTGAAGAGATTTGAAAATGATATTTTAAGTTGTTTTATAGAATTTTTTATTCAACGTAAAAATCGTTACTTTCCAATTAGTTTCTCACATTTAGTTTTTAACTTTCACCACGTTTTTTCTGAAATACTTAAAATAAAACAAATATAACACGCAAATAAAAACATTTAATTTATGATAAAACAAAAAAACTTCAACATTTAAACTACCATGTTTAAGTTTGATACATAGTTATCATAGTTAGCAGACTATATATATCATCAAGATAAACCCATAATGACTCACAGTCATAAGTTTTCCTTCAGTTTCGCGGGGAAGGAGAGCGGCACAACGGCAACTTGTCGATACACAAGTATATGTTCCAACGGATAATGACCTTTTGTTGCCAATTGATAAACATTAGTTTCTTGTATTTTTTGCCAAAATATATAAAGTTTTATTGCTGATTTTAAAGATAAATAAAGCTAATTTTTGATTAGTTAAATTAGACAAACGAGAATTTATGTCTATGAAATTGAACATAATTTTGAAAAAACCTTACTTATTATATTATAGTTCATCATTCAAAACTCAGAAGAAGTTAATAAAGAAATGCATACTGAGCGCGCAAAAAATTTGTAGACAGTTATTTTCCCTTTGTAGCCAGTAAAAAGCCCATTTCACAAAATCAAGTTTTAAATTAATAGAAAAAAAACTAATGAAAAAATTTAGAGTCAGACTTTTAAATGAACTTTACGAAGGTTTTTCAAGTCGAACTCAAGTGAAAGATATTGTACTCGATAATATTGCTTTGTTGATAAAAGTGTTTGATTTGAATGTTTCTCTTAAAAAGATTTTAATTGCAACGAATGAAATGTTTAAAACAATCAAGTTGTTGAAAAAAACATGGGTGATATATAATACTTCCACACACGGTAGTTCAAATTATATTTATTTGGCTAAAAAAACTTCAAATAATACACTGTCTAAAATCTTTTGCTCGCTCTGTACACTGCAAAGCAACCTGTGTTATAAAGGTTGCCGGTCTTTTGGACCCGATATAATTAATCAGCTGATCGAAGAAAAAAAATTATGGGATATAAATAAAAAACCGATAATAAATTAAAATTTTGAATTAAAAACGGTCTTTATGCATGTCAACAGACATCACCAATTCACCTCCGTTGCAACTAAAATGGATAATTCGTCTTGTAGAAAACAATATCAGTTTCGAGTTTTACGCTTGAGGGTTCTTCTATTCAGATGCTCATCACACAATTTGCATATTTTTCTGAGTTCATCAATACTTCCATTCTCAAACAATTCGAATCAGTTTGTTGTCAAGTTCAAAATTAAATTCTCTAAATCAAAAACTTTTGAATGGCTTTATTTTATACAAACAAACAAAAATAAGAATCACGAGTTTTAATGAAACAAAATAAACTTGAATATAAATCAAACACAATAAATTCAATTCAATTAATTTCTTTTGAGTCAAATTCAGATTGGTGTATAAACAGTCTTTAGAAGAGCCACAACATTCGATGAGGACATTGAGCTCCCAGCCACATGATTCATGGGTGAAGACCAGCAACCCATATGTTCTTTCTGTGCACCACATCTACTTAGAGGTTTGGTTCTTTCTTCAAAAGGCCGATTGTGGAGGGAAAGGGAAGACTGGGCCCAAAGTCAGTCTAATGTTCGAAGGCTCAACTTTCACAACTGAATTTAACTCGTTTCGAGTTTCAGTAATTATAAAAAATCTCGATCACAAACATATCAATTGTTTTATTAATCATTGAGTTTCTTGAGTTTATTGTAGACAGGTTGTTGTCTCACACTTTCAAGCTGAATGTAAGCATTTCACATTTAGGTTAAGGGTAGCAGAGATAATCGTTTAAATGCAGTTTGCAGAAAAAATAGTTTTGGAGACTTGGTTTCAAAACTTTTACGTATCAAAGTTTTGGAAAAACCAAAAATCCAATACGCAATTATAAAGATTATTCAAAAATGTATGTATTTAATTATAAACATTTGTGTAGTGATATACTGTCCTCCAAACTTCTTTGTTCTTACAGTGCTTCCTCTTGCTGAGCTCTTCTTTCGTCTTTATTCCTTTCTTTTGATTTGAGCATGTCCAGATTGAATGAGATTGGTCAAGCTAATCTTCTTTTTCTTTTTTTCTTCGTCCTCTTTTTCTAATTCTTATTTTGTATATCACTACATCAAACGTTTAAGAATTAAATACATAACTTTAGAAAATAGAATAATACTCTTGAAACAGACTTCAAGACCTTCTGCAAACATTTCAAACGTTTATCTCAAACTCTGCCATCCCCAACATAAATGCTGCAAGCTGAAAGGAAAATGTCTCCATTCATGCGAAAGTGCAAGATGACAACCTGCCCGGAAAAACTCTGAAAACTAAATGATTAAAAAAACAATCACAATTGCTTGTAAAAGAAAAATTTTATAAACAACCGAATATTTCGACAAATCGGCAAAAGTTCCAAAACGAGCTCCCAATGCACCACAGACCAACAAACAGCCAGACTCGTCTTCCTTTTGAAGGCAAACGCCTTTTCACCACTGCACCTTTCACTTCCTTCCACCTCCCCACACCTTCCCTCCTTCCTTCCCTCCTTCCTTCCTTCCTTCCTTCCTTCCTTCCTTCCTTCCTTCCTTCCTTCCTTCCTTCCTTCCTTCCTTCCTTCCTTCCTTCCTTCCTTCCTTCCTTCCTTCCTTCCTTCCTTCCTTCCTTCCTTCCTTCCTTCCTTCCTTCCTTCCTTCCTTCCACCTTATTTGAGCGATTTCACTGCCTTCCATCTTCACCAACTTGCCTAAACGAACTATCATCCAGCCGCTCACAACTGGACCATTGTTAACTTACGTGTTTTATCTGAATACATATACTTTATTGTACGTTATCAAAATTTTTACCGTCATTATGAACTAGTATCTTTTATGATACCAAAACCTCAATGATTTTCTATATAAGCACCATCATCACTACCACAATAATAATTATCACCATTAACGTAATTTTTATCACCACTGGAATACTTATTATATTATTATAATTTTTTTTGATTGAAGGATAATTTACAATATTTAAATCGAATAAAACCATTTTTTTAAATAAAAAAATCGATATATTTCGATGACCAATATTCAAATTGAGTTTTCATAAAAATATTCAAATATTTTTAAAAATCTAACGGCAACTCACAATAGATGGCAATGAGCATTGTCAGACTTTCAAACGTGATTTGACCGTTGAAGAAGGGATCCAAATGTGTCAAATGAGTAAAATGAGCCAAGTTTTTTTCTATCAATTTATCATTTTTCAAGCGTTGAAAAACCTAGGGGTTTGTGTCAAAGCCTCTGAGTTAATTGTTAAACTAAATACATCAAATTATAGATTAAATTTTAATTTAGAAAAAATTATGAATGGTAACTCACTCTTCTCTTAGAAAAAACTACTCTTGCTTTTTTATAGTATATGTCTACATAAAACTCTTTGAATCAAAAGATTCAATTGCGGTCATCATATAGAAAATTGTCTTGAGAAAATGAAGTTTTCATTCAAACAAGTTGTTTTCACGTCTGAAAAGTTTGAAGGAGAAAACAGCTTATAGCGGCTATATTCTTACGTCGAAGTTGAACCGCTTAACGTATAAATGAAAATCAATAATATTTATTTGAGAAATTTTAAATAATAAAAAGCAAAAAATTTTGTGCAAAAAGTTAATAATAAAAAACTAAGCCGAATAATATGAATTATTACCATAGCTTATATTCATTGTATAAAATCTCTACAATAGAAATTTTTAATCAGTTCCCAAAAAACGGAGTTTTCTCAATGTTCTTGTATTTATACAAGATTTTAGCTTATATATTTGAACGAAATCTTGTGTTTACAGTTTTCTTTGTTTTTGTGTCAAAGTTGTTGCTTCTTTTGACTTAGAAAGTTTTCTTTTCAAGTTATTGTCGTTGTTAACCCTGGTGCTCCTTTTGACAATAAGAAGTAATTCTTTCTTGCTCTATCACTTTGGACCACTTGGTCATAAACACACTTACTTCCACTGGGTCCGTCCTCAGGCTCTCGGACTCAAGCTGTGTAGGGTTGTTGAAAAGATGAAATTTATCATGAATATGAATGTGACAAAAAGAGCAAAAAGGTAAAAGATGTAATGAAAGTGAAATTATAAAAAGATATGATAGAAGAAAAGGTGAATAATATAATATATTAAACTTAAATACTAGATTATTTGTTTTGGTCGGCAAAAAGTCTGATAACAAAGTTAGCATGTGAATGTTTTAACTCTTGAAAATAATTTGGTTTTTGTGATTAATATGATATTATTTTTTAATTTAAATTTTTGTTCAAAAGTTCTAAATTTAAACTGCTTAAAGCTATTAAAAAATATTATCATCAAAGAGACCTTAAAAATCTTTCATATATTTTTTTTATTTCCCACGATTCTGTCTCACTAGCGATTATGTGGCACATTTGATTTTTAAGATAGATAGTGTTAGTGAGAATAAATTTGAAAGCCAAAGCAAAATTTAAAAAATTTTTAAAGTCAGTTATTAAATTAATTATGAACAAATCAATTTGGCATGAAATTAAACTGCACCAAGCATGGAGCCAACAATTTAAAATTGCTTTTCTATTATAACCTGGATAACAGTAGACCCCGGTAGCAGGTACGACAAGCAGATTATCTGGTATCGATGTGATGTAACTTTTCACATCAACATTTTGTGACAACGGCAAGGTGTGTCCAATTTGTGAACGACGGATCTTGAACGCAATAATTTCAAGTTGGACGTTTGCTCAAACTGGAAAAATATAAAAATTTGTTCTAAATAAATGACTTATTTTATAAATTATGCTATATTAGTATCAATAATCTAGACTTGCTGCTGTCAACCTCACTTGTGCATGAACAGCAGTCTAACCTAATTGAAAACCCATCAATCAATGAAATCTATACAAGTAGTTTTTTATAGCCAATATGATGTTTCACAGTGATCAAAACAGCATCAATTTAAAACTAGCTTCATAAGAATTCGAAAAGCGAGAAAGTTATTTTAAAACCTGGTCCTAAAACATGGTTTCGATAAAACTCATAGAAGTGCAAAGTACAGAATTTTTAATCTTGTAAACATAATTCAAATTTTTAAACTGAGAGAATATTAAGAAAATTATGTGAGTTTTCTTATGAAATCATTCTACTAAACAGCAACGTACTTATGAACTAGTGATAAAAAGTTTAAGGTTTGCAATAATTTTTATAATTCACGTTTTTCATTTTTTAAATTTATTGATGAAATTGATAAATATAAAAAATCCATAAAAATTATAAAAATGTATGTACTCCTTTTGAACTAGCGGTTTTGCTGCTAACGTGTTTGGGTACTGCATACTGATCTCTTCCATTCTAATGATAAAGTTGAAATTATACTGAATTGAAGGTGGCTTTCTGCCAATTGTTGATCCTACTAGACTGGTCGACATAATCTCGATTCCACCCACTACCTGACTGTGTTGGTTCAATTACTGGTTGAAAAACAATTTTTTTGACATTTCCAAGTGTTACTTGTCTCTAAGTTAAAAGCATTTAAAAAAAAATTAAAAGCACACAAGAACATAGATACCTCTTAATTTTTAGAATTCAAAATAAAATAATCAAGTGAATATTGTGAATAAATATAAAGAATAAAAATAATCTATTTAAATCAACCAAAAAAATTCCGTTGACAATTGCTATAATGAGCTGGAAATACCCAAAACCTACGTCATTTGTGATCTCTTGCACTGTACTGCCTGGATTTGATGACCATTTTTTATGATTGATTGTTAATTAACAAACTGATAATGATTTTTCACTAAATAAACTTATAAGCTAGTGTCTTTTAATCTCATTATATCGCATAAACTTGATTTGATTTTATAGATAGAAAGACAAGAACAAAGTTCTCTTTTCGCAAGTAAAGAACTGTGACAACATAGCAAATAAACAAATCGATAAAGGAATAAATGCCATCAACTCATGTATTAACTAAAAAAAATTGCAAAAACTCATAATATGAGATCTAAGCATTGTTTTCAAAAATAATAATGATTCCGTATCAGCTGTGTTAGTCGGCAATGTATGCTGATATTTCAACCACAAATCTTTATGATGAAATTTTAAAAAATTAATGTGGGAAATAGGATGTATCAACAAAACATGAAAACGTGTTTAGCAATATGAAGCAAAACTGAGAAGTATTTTTTCTAGAAAAGTTTTTCGAGCTTGTCTCAATTGGAGTTGGTTTACTTTAGGCTCTTATAACCACTATTTATTTAAATCAAATCAATGACGAGTGGCATCAACTTCAGGAGTTTCTAGCCAACTGAGTAGTATCAACTTTGAATGCAATTTAATGTAATGTAAGTTTTCTTAGATATGACAATTTGAAAAAAATTATGCAAGTATAATTAAATAAACAAAATAGTTAACTAAGATTATATAAAAAAAAGGTCTGTTAATTGAAAAAAAAGCAACCATTATAATATTTATATAAATGAAATTTATAAAAATAAGCCTCAATATTATAATTTATTGTTTTTCATTTTAACATTAAACATTTAATATTTGTTTATAAAAATTATTGTTTCAACAACAATAATTATGATTAAACATGGGAACACTGAAACCACTTGTTTAGTTTAAAAAGTTATGTTAAAAACACCCATATTACTACTGAAATCCAAATGGTGGAAAACTGACGTGGTTTAAAGTTCATTTAAGTTATATAAGGAGATGATTTAAACTAACTTGAAACTAAATAATTCAAATACAATCTTCATATTAACTTCGAAAACAAATTCGTCAATTCTATAATGAATAATTTATGATATTTTAGTACGATTTAATATAATGATGAGCTTTTCAAAAGCTTAAATTTTTTCTTTAAATTAAAACTTGTTTTAAAAATCATATTTTTAGGTACCAATTAAATAGTTAGGTACTAAACAAGAAAAGTTCTTAATTAATAATTTATAAGTTATTAATCGATAACTTCATAGTTAAATAGTAGCTTTTTGAAATGTATCTTACATAAATAAATATAATCTGAAAATATATGTACTGATTGAAATTTGTAAGGCAAAATAAGGGCCGTTTCACAAAGCATGTGTTTTACGTCTAAAGTGAAACGTTCAGAAATTATCTCTTAAAAAATCTATAATTTTTGACAAAGCTTTAAGAATTAGCGATTTATATTAAACCGTTTTTGCCTATATAGAAAGTTATGTAAGAGTACTGAGCTTCAAAGAAATGAATTCAATAAGAATAGGTATATAGATGGTTAAAGGCTTATAATTATCTTGGAGCTTAAAATAAATCTATTAAAGCTGTCACTTTGACATGTAATTAAACAATAAATTTAAGAATAATTTTTTCAAGATAAAGTGATATAAAAACAATTATTAAACACTGTTGTTATTAAAAGTACGAACCGCTGTAAATGTTACACTTTTAAGCAAAAGCTTCGGCCTTCAATACATTTAGTCCTCAATAACTTTTGAAGTTTCAAATGGTTTTTTATAAGTTAAAAATACACAGTGTCTGAAACAGGCCATAAGTGTATTGCTTAAATATTAAAGGGAATATGTAAATTTTCTAATTATATGTATTGCCTATGACTTATAAGAAATTTTACATGATTATAGATAAACTTATAATTAACACCATCTACTGAGAAAAAAAATATTTTTTAAAAAATCATACTATATACCTCCCAGTTAATTATTACTTGAAGCCAAGAGACCCTATGCCAAATGAACAAACTTGTATCAGCATTTTTTACTGAACACTCGCTTGAAGCTTTTAAAAGTTATATTAAAACTAAATTAACTTGGAAAGTATTATATTAATGAACTTTCACTGCTTAGAAAGATAAATTAATTAAATATGTATTAAAAATTTCTAGTTGAAAGAGACTGGCAACTTAACTGTCTGTGTGTAGATGTTTTTTGAATTTTGAGACAAATATTCTCTTGAAGAATATTCTAAAAACTGTATATATTTAATAAATAGATGAACGTGACTTTGAAATAAAATTAATTTTCATAAAAAACGTCAATAAGATGTTAGACTAAAAAACACATTGAAAAATAGCTGATTTTATCGATATTGTTCTCACCCAAAAAGTGAAGCTTATACAGAGATCAAAAAATAAAATGACGTTTAAGACGTTGTTTCTGCTTGGATGTATCGCATATAATATCATTAACATTATAGTTGATGTATTGAGCATTTAAATAGATAAAGATTGATTGATGCCGATTTAATGCTCACTGTTAAACGATGTGAATTAATTGAGCTCCTATACAGCTTCATTCTTTAGTGTTCTTTCGTCCTCTTCGCTATCTTTATTATCTCTATAGAAGTATTAGTAATATAATGGCAGTATTTTTAAAGATTGAGAGTTTAAAACTTTATTTTTCTGAATATCTTCCTAATACTTTACAATTTTTAAACAAATAAAATTTTCAGAAGCAAAATGAACGATATTCGTTTTATATAGTTTTAAAACGTTTTAATAAATTAAAATTTTTAAAATCGATTATTGATATTAATCATTAAAAGCTATAAATTTTACATTATTCAGGTTATTTCTATAAATATTTCAGCCATTCTAAACGTCTTTATATAAATATTAGACAAGTTTTAGCATATTGATTGGACTGAAATTTCCATGATTATTTTAAAACATTATTTCAAACTAGGTATACATTTAAGCTTGTTTTTAATTCCTGAACAATTATGCTCATCAGACACTTTGATCGACTAGATTCGTCAGTCTCTCTCACAGATGTTAACTCTTTGACAATAAACTTGAATTTTTTCTATGCTTTTTTACAATTCTTCAAAAAAGATAGAAATCACATTTTAGGTGTCAGTAAGGCACTGTATTTTAAGAAAAATCTTCTCGTAAGGCCAATGTTTCAAATAGTCGTGAATCATCTGCAGCCACACCCTAACACCACCATATTGGGATATTCTTTCATTATGTATCCTTTTCGTTGAGATAGATAAAGAAGAGTGAGGGGCTCGAGTTTGGTAGGAACACAACAAGGTCTGGGTATCTGTTTGGGACTTCTAGAGTGCATGAGGCTCTGTATGGTTGCATGGTTTGTAGTGTTGAGATAATCTGGCATGAAAGTTGGACATTGTCCTTGACAAAAGTAAGCTTCATAACCATTTGGCGCAACAATCCAGTCATCCCATCCTAGCATCTCAAAACCCACGTAAAATCTATGTCTTTGGCACAAGTTTTGTTTCCTCCTCTTTGCACTCATTCGGTGTATGTTTGATTTATAATGCTTCGTCCATTTCTTTTTCCTTCGAGGCTTTTTAACGTTTGAAGCTGGCGAGTCAGAGTAGGTGACTAGAAGAGGCGAGTGGCTGTTATCGTTAATGGCTAAAGAAGACTTGTGGTATGGTTGCTTTGAAATCGCTCGTCTGTGTCGCTGTTTTTTGAAGGTTTTTAAGACCAATTTGAAAGAAATCTCTTCATGCTTTAGCAAATAATTTAGAGCATAAGTGACATTTAAAGTTATCCATTGAGGTTTCCATTTATCAAACGATTTTTTATCGAGAAGAATGTGTTTTTTGTTATAAGGATTGATGTAGAAGGCATAGATGAGTTCGAGTGGATGCGACGATGATGGATGGGTGTGACTATGCAATGTTGGAGGCGTGTAGAATACTCTTAATTCACTTCCTTTTGATCTTTCGTTCATGGGGAGGTGAGTTACATTGAAGCGGAAATAATATTTTTCTTTTGACATAATTTTATTTTTGTCTGCAGATAATTCTGAAACCAACAAATATATTTAGAACATTATTTAACGCATATATTAAAAATTTATCCATCATATTTTTATAGTAAAATGGAATAGTTACTTTTTTGTACTTCAGGCATAAAACTCCTCACAGTATCACCAGCAAACCAGCCGTTTGAGAGCCTTCTGTTCCTTTCCCTCCATACTCTTTTGGTTTGTGACTGCTTGTACAAATGAACGATATACTCGGGTACTACGCCTGCCTTTTCCCTGGTGATTAACAAATCTTCTGAGCCTACAAGGCTCATGAATGATTTTTTAAACAAATTTATTAGTTCTGGCTTGAGTTGACGTGTTGAGTCATCTTTGTTCCGTCTTAGTCTTTTACGATGTGATGGTGGTTTGTAAAAATCTATATACGAAAAGCTTCGAAATTTTTGTGTATAAAAATTTTTTAATTTGTGTGCCCGGGTGACATTTTTCTGATGGTCGTAATGTTCGTTGCTTTGAAACGAGGGGGGGATCATGAGTGCCATAATGAACATGAGTTTCACAAGTCCAGCGCGCATGGTTAGGTTGGAACCAAATCTTTCTGGAGATAATCGTTAAAAGATTAATAAGTCTAAATATTCAGATAGAGAATCTGTTTAAATTCTATCTGATAGAATAATCAAATGCAAAATTGATATAAAACATATTCAATAGTAATATAAATTGGAAAACTACTGGTATTTATTGAAGAAAAACTTTTAAAAAATTTAGTAATCTTAATTAAGTTTCAGAGCTCATAACTTGCATTTGTTGCTGCCAATCCTTTTGTAACTATTGAACGGCAATATCAATTGAAATATACTACATCAAAGCTTTTAAACAATTTTTAAGCTTCAAGCATGGCAGGTACTTAGAAACGTAAATTTTACACTCATTCTCAACGCCACCTTAATGTAACTTTCAAGTGCTAATGACTGTAGTTTCAGTATTAACGCTAAAGTAGCTTAATTGCCCGCAACAGTCGTGCATCGACCAACCATAAATCGTACGCTGTGCATTAGAGTCTAATGTTTTGTGAAATTTCCCCTATTGTCTTTGTGTACGATCTATTATATATTTTATTTCATGATGTTTTTAATTTATTAATATTGCTTGTTAATAAATTTTTGATGTTTTTGAAGAAGTGTTTATGTGCAGAGTTTATCGTGATGTATCTTCTTCATCTTTCAGCTGATCTTAAAGTGCTATTTTGCCGGGAGTTTATGGATGATTGAAATGAAAACCAAATATGGTTAATGCGTAAATACTCGTGTGGAGATAAATGCAATGACAAATTAAAAAAGAAGTGAGTTATCAGAGGATCCTTAGAAGTTCGATAATAACATGAGATAAATCATTTCGAAGCAAAAATTAAAATTATTAAAAAACAATAGATTTGAAACTATACAATTTACATTCAAAAAATATTGAAAAATTAGAAGCCATATTATTAAAAATCTTGAAGATTTTGTTGAAAGAGAAAATTACTGATTTGCAAAAAACAATCAATTAAAGGCCTTTTGTAAGACATATTGCTCATTTAAATGCATTTCTTACCAACAAAACTATGATTTGAACAATTGGCCGACAAAATTGTTTTTAAGCTGCATTAATATAGCAAATAAACTAATTCTACAAAGCATAACTGTAGATTCTTACTTTCACCATTGTTTTAAAGTTATGTATATTTCATGCTTTTAAACACCTTTCATTGCTGGTGTGTTTTATTGCATAAGAATTTTCACTTTTGTTTCAACACTCGGTCTTCAAAGTGAAAAATAAGTGGAATTAATGAAAATAAAACATAAATTCGCTTTTATATATTCCAAAACATCAAACCTTCGTGAAGTTTGAAGAAAGGGTGCGCATGAGAAATGGCATTAGTTAAACCACCAAAAAGCTATAATTTATTTGAAAATTAAACATTAGGATGTATCAGTTGGATTTGAGCACCTGTAGACCGGGGGAATTATGCGCAATGCCAAGAAAAACTTATCATTTATATGCTTCGCCAATGGTTCAACGTGTTGATTGATGGCAGTGATTTTGCCATTTAGCTTTTGAAAGAATAACTGATAAGCTGGGTATAAAGTAGTGTTTGAAAGCTACTGGTGAGGGTTGTGGTATAAATGGAATGTACCAGATCAAACGGGTAATAGAAATTCTTGTATAAAACTAAAAAGCAGTAAATGTCATATAAAAATACTGTTTTTAAAACCTTTTGAGAATACGTTTGATTTCACATTGCTTTTACATAAAACTAAGTTCATATTGATGTCGCCTTGATTAAGATTAGCTTGCGTTTTCAATTTTAAAAATCTCAAAAAATTAATTCTTTAAACTGAATTTAATTTCGAGCTCATACCAACCATAATTCTACCAAAACTACCATGAAGTATACAGGATTATTTCGATAAGAAATTATCACAACATCAACAAGAGAGCGTAGGCCGCGAAGGTACGAAGGTTGGAGAAAACAAATTATGCACAAAGGGAAGCCGAGGTGCATGAGTGCTGGATCTCTAATGAAGAATGTCATGCAAATTCATAAGGACATTCTTGCCATTCTTTAGGCAGACAGACTGTCCATCGGTTTATGCAGTTAATATCAGGTTGTTTCCATTAAGGCATCTTACTTTTAAATTGGGTTGAGCAACTTTTAATTTTGGTTCATCACACAAACTCATTTATAAAATTGTTGAGATTTTCAAAATTTACTTCAAAATAAAAACGTATTAAAAAACTTTTAATTCTAAAATATACTATTTTCTTTTGATAAATGAGAATAAACGATAAAGTATGTGTAATCTGCCCTTGGTTTTTTAAAGTAAAATACAAAATCGAGATAAATATAAAAAATCGCAAGCATTGATCAGCTCATATCTTGCCTTGAGTTTAACCTCATCTATCTAAAACGAACCTTCTTCATTGCATACCTTATTTTGCATATCAAAACTACAATAATTTAAACCCAAAATACACTTTTATAAAAATTAATTTAACTTTTATTAAAAACTTTACATAAAAAATTTTAAAATTAGTGTAAATAAAATCTAATAAAATTAATTATATCTAAACTGAATAATGGTTAAAAAAAAAGCATTTTAACACAGGCATTGTATGAGCGACTGTGTGGTTCTTATATCGCATATATTTGATCAAAAGGTTGATATTTTGATACCATTCATTCTTGCTTGTCAAACCTTATTGTGTAACAAGTTATATATACTACATAACAAAGACCATACACTTTAACATTTATGTCTTTCATATAACAACTAGATAGTACTATCAAAATAGAAAGTTTTGGATAGGAATAGTAACAATTAAATTAATAACAATCTGATTTAGATTATAATAAAAATTGTTATTCATATTAATAAACTTTTATTCTTTATCGAACTTTTAAGCTTAACAAAACAAGCATACTTATCAAGAATCAATTTCACTTCGATTAAAAAATTAGATTATATATTCAATATGAAGATGGGATTCAATGCTAGAATGTTTTGAAAGCATAACTATAAGGTAGTTCAATGATACTAGTTTAGTATGAAAGATGAGGCCGCAATGAGAAGGGATTAATAATACCCATGCACCACTAACGTGCTTTCCTATTCATAGACATTTCAATATATTTCTCGCCGTTCTCTGTGATAACAAGATGAATTGAAGTAAAATAAACTCGAAAAAAAAAAGTAGTAAAGTTTGTTTTGTGGTGTGTTTGCAAGAGATTTATCGAAATGAGAGTAGAAGCCGAGAAAGATGCCAGTTAAAAATTAAGAATGTTTAAATAACTTGAAAGCTACTAAGAATTCTTTTCTTACCGAAAAAAATAGGTGTAATTAAGTTGAAAAAATATAGAAAGGTTATTTTACAATTTTTTCATGCATATATCCTTCTAGTTATTAGCCAATAGAAATTAATATCATTAAACTAATTGGTTTGATTAGTGAATTTCCAACTCAATTTAAGTACGAGAGATAAAATCAATATAATCGAAAAAATAATTAAAATAACAATAATAAAACAAAATAAAAATAACCATAAAAATTAATTTTGAAAAAAATATAAAAAATATATATTAATATAAATATTGTGATTTAATCGAATTAAAAAATGCAAAATAATTTGTATAATGTTGCGTGTTTATGTTAAAACGCACTAGTATCTCAGACATCCGTGAATCCTAGTCGTTTAAATATGCTAGTGGTAGTGGTGGTGTTGTGTGGTTGTTGCGGTGGGGTAGGGGTGTTGGTGTGGTAGTGTAGTGTGGTTTGGTGATTTGGTGGGGTAGGGGTGGTGTAGTGTGGTGTGGCAATGGGATAAGAGTGGTGTGGTAGTGGTGTGTTATGGTGGCGATTTTGGTAATTCCGTCTTGAAAGTAGTAGGGTTGTATTGTTGATAGTGTGGTGGTAATAGTTGATTTAAAGTCGTTGTGTTTTTATTGAGTAATAACAGTGAGGATTTTAATTCCATAGTTTACGTTGTTGTAATGAAGTTATTGAGTTTTTATTATATTGGTTGTGGTTGTGATGTTGATTCTAAAGGAAGGTTTAAAAAACTTATGGGTTTTTATTTCAAAGGTAGTAATTATATGTTGTAGTATTTTTGAATGAGTTTTTGTGATAGTGGTCGGTGTGTAGACATTGTTTTATGGCATTTTTAAAACTCTGCAATAAAACTGTGAAATCAACTTATCATTATTTTCAATTATTTCTGAATGATGACTGTTAAGTTTGTTAGTGAGCAAGCCTAAAATATTCTAAAAAAATATTTTAAAGCTGTAACAATGAAGATTTTAGAAACTTTATTTTCTCACCTATACGCGCTCAATTTACTTATCTGATTTTTGATCTAGAATGCATGGACCACAATGCTTATTATAACTGATAAAATCTTTAAGTTTGTATTTGAGCAAATATCTTTGTTTACACTCACTATCCAAAAATGCCAACACTAAAATTTTTCTCAATTAATTTTTATTATTTCCCGTTTTAAAAATATTACTCTTGAAGGTAAACTTTTCACACACTAAAGTTTATCTTGCTAAAAATAAAAGCAGTTTTCTTTAAGTTCTTGGTGCTCCAATCATTGATTTATTGATGAAGATATTAGTTACAAAAAAATTAGTCCAGAACTGTAATTTCTCTCAAAGAACCTATTATTTATACTCAAACAGCCCGTGACCCGAATCTATTCAGTTACTTCAAAAGGTTTCAAATAAAATAAAACCACTAGAAACTAGTGCTTGATTTCGAATTAAAATATTTTTCTTAAAACCGTATTTAATTCAAGAATATTTAATTGCAGTGCCTGGATTATTCGAATGCAAATAGTTTATAATGCTTTATTAAGAAACGTGCATTATTTACAAAAATAATGTTCGGTTTCTCGCAGCTTATGTTGCTTGTTATATTCCTAAATTGACTTCGCATGCTTTTATGACCACACTAATGGAAAAGTTACTTGTACCGATACACGTGCTTGAACGGCTATTATCTCAGGCTTATTTGATCAGAACTATTTAATATAAATGATAAAATCAAAGTTTTGAATATTACCATTGTCTTAACTTGATAAGTAGAGCTTCTCAATAATACAATCATTTATTAAAAGTGCATTAAGAATAGAATATTCAATGAAGAGGTTAAAAAATAGTAACAAATAGTTAATAAAGAGAATAAGTGGTGATGTTTTAAAAAATTAATATAATTCACTAATAGACATACGTTAATTAATAGTGGTAACCTTTTTTATAAGTAACTTCATGACTAGAGATATAGAAAGCTTTTGGCATGCAGAGGCCAATTTCTCCAAGTATTAACTTTGAGTTGAAACAAATACAAATGGGTATTTCTTTGAAATAAAAAGTAAGTTGATAAATCCTCGTTGAGCTCTTCTCTTCAAAATGTTTATGTATTGGCGATAGTTTGCAACGTAACGGTAAAAGTAGTTGAGGTTACGTTGGTGCGATTCAATCTTGCGGATAGTGATGAACTGCAGGTTAAATAGGTGAGAATTATAATAGAAACAATGAACGTTGCTTATTTATAAAGAAATTATCGTATAAGCAGTCTTTCATTTAAATTTCAATAATGGAAATTAATTTACATAGGCGCAAGCTTAAAGAAGAGCTTAGAAACATCAATCAGATAGATTGCTGGCATGTTTATCTTTCAAGCATAAACCATCAAAATCACACGCAACCAAAGCGCTTTCAACTTCCACTACCTTCACCACACAAACCTTGTGTAAACATTTCAAATAATTTTTAACTGTTTCTTTTTTGAGAAATTTCAAGAATATTGCGCAACAAATATTTAAGGTAACGCACCTTTTTTATTTGGATTTTTTCTTTGTAAACAATGATTTTACAATTATTTAAAATTTTAGTCCAGTTGTTTTAAATCAATAACAACATCTGTTACATACGAAAAGTACCTATAAAGCAGAAATCAGTGACAGATCTCAAAAGTCAGTTGTAATAATGAAGAGGAAACTTTCTACTGCTATTTTATACTCTACCATTCTAGCAGTTTCCTACACGGAATGTTTATAAATAGCATCAGTTATGATTGGCTTTTAGCGCATAACTCCACCCAACAATAATTATCGAAGTTCTGATTGGCTGAATATAAATTGACACTTGACACTTCTTAACAGTCGTTTGATAAACGTCAAGAACCGTTTAAAAGTTCACTTCCATTTGAGGTTCTATTTATAACTATTTATCCCATCTTTCAATATTTCCTATTTCTTTGGTTTGATTTATAGTTGTAGGTACATCAACTTTGTTACATTTATATAGCTGAACTTTTATGGAAACCTGCATAAAAATTATACAATACTATAAAATAAAAAACTAGTTTTTTATAGAAACTATTAAATGACATGAGAACAAAGATGTTGAAGCAATTACACTAGCATCAGCAACAACCAAAAAGTTAACGGTCAATGCTGTTTTACGTAATAGAATGAAATAACACATAATTTAACGAAAATAATGTATTCAACTTTAAAACACATTTGGGATTTGTATCAAAAAGAGTAATTTCATACTTGTTCAGTCTTTTAGTAGACGACGTTATCAACCGTTTTTTAACTGGTCATAAGAGAATTTATATAAAATTCAATAAAAATGAAAACAATTCATTATTTTTAACTTTTAAATAATACTTTATCACTCAAATTTTTAAGCGCCTAATAAATTAAATTGACATTTAACTTTTAAAAATACAGATTGCGAAATATATCTTCGAGTGACGATTATATTAACAATATTATATTTATAGTTCACAAAACCCCTTGAAAAGTGAATTTTTATTTTATATTACGTTCCCATGAAATGAATTAAATTTTCATTTGAATTCATATTAAATCGAGTTAATTTCACACCTTCACAATCTTAAGAACTGTTGACGCTAGATACCATCTGAATTGTTAGCCTTCTTATACTCTCACGAAAATTCTATTTCATTTTGTGAAATATTTAAAAAGGATTAGTGTAATGTTTCTCATGAAATTATTTAAATCATTTTACAATAAATTCTTTTTTATCGAAAATTAAAACAGTAAAAAACTTAAATTCATTAAATAGCTAAAAAAAAATGCAAATAATAAAAATGAATTTAAATTCAATATCGAAATTTATTAAATTTTATAAAATTAATTTAGAAATGATTTATTTCTAAGCCATGTTATTTCTGAATGATGAAAGTTAGTTTACATTAAATGCCACAACGCCTGACAGCCTTGTAATACACGTTTGAAGGAGATTTAAATCATTAAAACCGAATGATTTTGAAATTATTATTACGTAGTTTTAAACTACTCATTACTTTTACACTAAACTTTTCAATTTTACTCTGTCATATAAACAACTAAAGAATTATTCAAACAAAAGAATGTTAGCATTGTCAATGGTTATTGTGTCTTAAGACAAGAAAGTGTCTTGAAATGACAGGCTGGTAATAACCTCACCAATCAGAAAAAGAATATGGAACGTTATTAAGGATTCCATTGAATTCAATTCATCAATTTGAATTCTTAAAAGATCTCGAAAACGTGATTTTGAAAGAGTCTTGCTACTAATCAGATCGCTATGCTTTTCAAGCGAAAGTTTTACTCTTGAACATTTTTAAATGCTTAGTTTGTTTCCAACTTGTTAATTTTTTCAGTTCTCTTAACATAAATTCAAAGCTTCAGCTTTAAAATAGTTTTACGGACTGTATTCATGGAATCTTCCGTATCACATTCTAAAACAAATCCAACATTAAATTCGACCAAATGTAAAACACAAAGACATATTCTATGACAAATATGCATAAACTTTTGCATCTTAGAGCCCTTTGGAGACTAGTACGAAGTGCTTTAATATTCGTCTACAAGCATTATGATTCTGTGTGAACGTTTGTTAATTAATAAATATTAAGTATTCCAATGGACTTGTATTAATTACTGTGCAGTACACTTGCAACATTTACATTTCATTACTAATTTTACACAAGCATAAACACACATATAAATAAACAAAGTGAAGTTATATTTCATTTGAAAATCCCTTAAAAGATTGTAGCATTACTTTTTAATAATTAAAAATATTAAAATGAATAAATAAAGTTTATTTTGAAAGCGGAAATTTTGTGGCTCTTCGTTTGTTTGCCTTGCATGCAGATGATTGATAACATGTATGTGATACGGATGATAAACATATTCACCATTAACCTATTGTTTTAGGCACATGAAGCTACCTATTATAAACAGCATCCTTCATAACTAAATCAACTTCAAATCAGTATAAAAAATACACAAGCAATTTCTTTGAGTTAAAAATACTTAAAAAGAGATAAATGTAGGAAGCTTTGAATGGGCACCATATCAATTGGCGAGGATAAATCGTTGGTATTAAGTTGTTATGATGGAAGCATTAAAAATATCAAAAAGAGGCATAACTCACAGATGCTTTGTTTAAAAAAATTCTTGGAAAGTAAGTGTTGCCATCATGAAGCTTCTAGATAAACTTTCATGGCTTAACGCATAATTGCTAGTTCAAAAACGACTGTTGTTTTCAAAATTAAACAAAAACTCTCATTTTAAAAGGAAGTATTGACGTATGCACAGTTAAGTAGCTCGTTCCGTCAAATCGGGATGCCATTGGTAACGTGATGAAAAAACACGCGTCGTTTTCAAGCTTGATGATTTAATAGTGTTTTTACTCTTTCGTTTACAAATAACACTAATGTATAAGCATACTTAATAATGGATTTATCTCAACTCATTTTCTTTTGAAAGAAAACAAAACTTGATTGAGTTTTGGTAAAAATTTAAGATAAATTAATCGTGAAGCTTTTTCTTTGGTGTTACGAAGTAGTAAAAATAAAACGTAGTTTATAATTTTTAAAGAATTAATCATATAAACCTTCAAAAACAATTGAACTGTTGTAACTAATAATTTTACATCTTTTTAACGCGATAAAACTTTTAAGGGGAAAAAATTTAAAGCGGCAATGAAGGGTGTAAGATAAGCGAAAGAAACAAGGATGTGAATCTTCAATATTGACACCCAAGTCACAACACTATATGGATGCCATTCATTGCCTCTTTAACATTGTTATTAGTACGTTATATATCTCTTAATCTCACTACCTACTGTTTTTCGGCATTTTTTGAGTATTATTTGATGTGGTTTATTGCGCTTGGTCGAATTCTTTCTATAGTAAGTTTGATTTATTAATAGTAATGTGAGTATTTTTTGACATAGGTATCAATGTAACAAAGTTTTATAATAGTGAATTATTCAATAACAGTAATGAATACTATTTTTGTAAGAATGAAGTTTTAAGTGTTTGGCAGTAATATAATTACTTTGAAAGAAGAATAGAAATAGTAAATTTTCAAATAATCCCTTATTCAATAACAGTAATGAATATTACTTAAATAACAATGCTGTAGTTTAACATTAGTAGTAAATACAACCGCTACAATAACAATGACTTTAATGGATCGAACAAATAGATACTCCGTGATGTATAGAAAAACATTTAAAAAGTATACTGTGAGTTATATTTTAAAAAATACAATTGTAAGACAATTAATAACTGGAACAAGCCTGAGTTATTATCATGGTTTAGATCTAGAATAAATAAAAATTTTAAAGTGATAATTTATATCGTAATAATAACCGAAAATTCTCGAAACAAAAAATAAAAATAAGCATATGCGAAAAGAAACATACCTCAACGTTAAATGACTTTTTGCTCAAACTAAAGGAAAAGAAAGATATATTTTTTGATCAATGGTAAACAAATTCTTTAAAGTTGTTCTTAGTAGCTACTTGAAAGTTGATGGAAGTTTCAGTTATAATGCAAAACATGATGTATTAAACGATTTTTATTTTTAAAAGCATTACCAGCAGTTTTCCTATTTTTTTATAAGTGCTAATGCATTTGTTTAGAATTATGTAAGAATTCAGTTATTTTTTCCATGATGTGATTTTTTTAGAGACATCTCATGTATCTTTTAATTCAAATGTTTCTTGATTATTATAATCTTCAAAATGAGGCAAATTTCAAATAAATTTATTGTTTTTAAAAAAGTAAACCCACGATAAGTTTAACCTTATCATAAATTAATAGTTAAGTTATTGAGAAACTGCGTAAATATATGCAGATCAAATTTTGATATTTAATCGAGATCAAAGATAATGTTTTGAGTAAAAGTTAATATTTAAAAAAATATTTTTTAATGATTTATGATAAGGTTGAACTTATCGTAAATTATACTTTAAAAAAAAAAAATAAATGTGTATGAAAATTTTTCATTATAAAATATTATATGATTATTTTAAGAACATATTTTACGGCCGATAAATGACAAAGATTAACCGCACAGTTAACGAGAAATTATATAAATCTTCAATCAGTTACAAATAACAGAATTATAATGAAAAGAAATTAAAGCAATAAGATTGTATACATTAGAACCTACAGTCAATGGCAGTGACAATAAGGTAGATAAAGGCTGTTAATGTCTTGAATACCTTCGTGTGGATAATTACTCACGGGTATTTGTTCAGCAATAAATCTCGATGTTATCTTATAATTTATAGTCGCTTATCTGCGCCATCTTCTTATATCGACACATTTGAGTTGATTTGCTTTGTGACCTCAGAGCTACAATGCAAACTCAAGGCATTAATAGCAGATTATAATGTATTGATGACCTATCTCATCATCAAAGCTCCAAATAATCTCAAAATTTTTAAAATTTTCAATAGATTTTGTTTGTTTTTCATGTGTGAAAGAGTTGTTTAAACAATACAACACGCGATCTATGATATATAATGTCGTTCACGCCAGCAATCTTAATACAACCTTCTCACCAATGCACACCGATTTTTTTGACAGATATCATTTGAATGTTACAACAATCATTCAAAATAGCTTCAATATTTTATACTCAGAATTTTTTTTTCTAAAACTTATTTATACTTAATCTTCATTAAGCCCGTGTGATTTTTAAAAACTCCACAATTTTTATTCTTTTACAAACATTATTGGACTCAATCGTCAAAATACCACAAATTTTAGCTTTTGTTGAATAATTTGAAGATGAAAACGATTATTTGAACGTTTATTTGTTAATATTGCTGTACAAACGGCGGGTTGTGAAATTTTGACAATTGAATGGTCCGCTAGATTACTCTCCACCACAACTGCTCATTAGTATAGATTCAATACTCCGATAAAACAACAAAACTATATAAATTAAGTCCAAAAAAAAACTCTATGAAAACTCGAAAAAATGTCTACAATTCAAAAACTAATAAATGAAAGAAACAAAACGAAATACAAGGCACAGAGGAGATAAAAGGTTTACCACGTCCGCCCCCACCCACGAGACATTGAAGGACAGCGAACTTGGTCAATTGAATACTAGAGCTCAAATACAAATTAAAAACAAGATTATCCTTCCATGAATACTATCATGAAACGATAGAAAACAAGACGGGCGTGGTTCAATGATGACATAGGCTTATGCATTTAAAATATAACCATCAAAACATACATGTCAGTAAACTATCATAAAATTTTTAGTGAGTTTGAAATAGTTATAATAAGAATAGTTAAATAAGAATATTTGTTCAAGTGTTATTAAAAATTGAGCTAATTGAACCTTGATGCTTTTAAAAGCGAAATGTAAGAATTGATGCGAAAGTTGAGTTGGTCACTCATGAATTGAAATCATATATAAAAATCATCGTTTGAGATAACAAGGTTGAAAGAATATAAAAATGTTAAAATTAATAAGGATAAATGATTATGTGTCAAAAAAAAAGTTTAAATTAATAAAGTAAAATTATCAAATTAACGAATAATAAGATGAGATACAAAATATTGTTAATAAAAATGGAGAATGAAAGCGCTGAAGTGAGCTACACATTAAATCCCTTGAAGTTTTCCTTACAGAATCAATGTTAAAATATAACGAGAGAATCATAATATAACTCAAATGTAAACCCTATGGTTTAATGATTAGCGATTGACTAATGGATAAATGCCATGATTAATTATTAAGTTGTGAGGATTTATCAATAGTGGAGTTTTTGTTACGATTGTCCTTTTAATGAGCCACCCCTGTAAAACAAGCTGGTATTGCTCTTCTTATGAGGCCTGGTGTGACGTTTGGTGCTTTATTACTAACATTTTATAATATATTCAATTATATCAATCTGATTCCCATAATAATAGAATTAATTGCTGTATCATCAGTGTTAGCCTAAAAACAATATGGTAAATTAAGACCCATTGTATTATATTTCATAATAATGTACAAAAATTAAAACGTTGAATGATACAAACACCTTTTTCTCATGAATACATTAAAAAGTGAACAAAAGTTACTTTTAGATCGATTAAGTTCATTGTTCTTATCAGTGGAAGATGTACTGAGTCTGTTGTGAGGAAAGATGGGTGAGAGGAGGCATGGTGAGGTTGACTCACACGTCAGAGGCACTTCTGTCCTGTTCACCTTCAATGATAGGCTTCCGAATAATGTCTGTGGGTGACCAATCATTATTATTGTTATTATTATTATTATTATTAGTAGTAGTAGTATTAGTACTAGTAATATTTTCATTATGATTAACAACGTTAGACTTGTTAATTTTTGTACATAGGTAGCGTTGAACGTTGATTTCATTAGGGTTTAGAAGCATGGCGAACAACTTTGGAAAAATTTTAAAAAATTTAATTTGTCAAGAACGCATTAATGTATTAAAAATATTGAAATGCTCAATAGATAACAAGATTGATTGAACATTTTTAAAATAATCAATTGTCTTAAAGATCAAGAAAAAAATTCAATTAAAAATTCTAGCCCAATTCTCGAGTATATTTTTAAACAGAGAATTTTTTATTATCCTAACCAATGCTAGCATGAAAACAGACGTGAAATGATGATGAATCTATCATGTGATGGTAACCTTGACGAGGTTGATGGCGTCAGTTGTGGTCATGTAGCGCACCTCAGTACCATTTACCTGCAACACCTCATCACCCACCCTCACGCTGCTCTCCTCCAGCAGGAAACCCGGTGAACTCATCTGGATATTATAATGGTGGTGCTGATGATACGATCATTTACCGTTTATTGAGTATTTTTATACTAATTATGAAACGTATAGAATAAACGAAACAAAAGTAATAAAGAATTCAATTCTTAAATAACATAAAAATAAACGATGCGCAGATGGCAATAAAGATTATTTGCAATGCAACACACATAAACAATGACAAACCACTTGGTGCACCAACAATCCTAAATCTTTCCACACGGGTTTGACGCACAACCCCAGTGGTCTAGAGGGCCTTCGCACCATCTCCACCTCCCTCTCTTCCCCTTTAAACTTCTCTTGCAGACTTTTGTACAATGATAATTCCTGTTTCAATTGTTCAACGTATCAATGATTTAGATGTGTATTCATATGATGTAAGCGACCCAAGCGCTAGTAATATGGATTCTTTGAATTAATGCCCCTACAATATTAAATCGAATTAGCGTATACTAGAAAGCTGCATTCTATTTCATTGCACGAACTTTGGTGTGGTCTGAGTGAAATCAATAGAAAAACTCATCGTAGTTTTATGGAGCATAAAATGCTTGCTGTGATGGTATAAAAAGACCGGCGAAAGAGCGCAATAAATATCATGGTCTCAAAGCGTGACGTCTATTAAGACATTGAATACATAAATAAAAACTTCCTTCGAGATTACATTAGAGTACGGACTAATGATTTCGAATAGTTTTGTAGTTCAAAATCGATGCCTAGAGAACTATTATGAAAAAGAAAAATCGAAGCAAAAACAATAAAAATGTGATAGTAACTATTTAGAATGATTAATCCTACAACAAATGGCTTCACTTTTATCAATTCTTTTATTTGTTTCAAGTTTTGAATTTAATGTTAATAAAAGTGAAAAATGACTTGGTTTAAAAATTTAAAATTAATATCTGAGCATAGTTTTTAAAGCTATAGATCTAAATTGTTTTGGAATAATTGAGAATTAAATTGGTAAAAATATTTTAACTATAAAAGTTGATACTCAATTCAATCAAAACAGATTTTTAAGAAACAAAAACTCAAATTTACAAAAACACTGTTATAATAAAAACCATTCATATTGCAAATCTACAACGTCTCAATTCTTTAGATAAGAAGAAATGAAGTAAAGAGTGTACAAAATCACACAAAAACGGAACAAAACTGGACATTCAGAGATAAATAGTGGAGATAAAAACGAAAATAAAATCTTGCTTTTTATCCTTACAAGAAAAAATTAAAAATTCATAGCAAAAAAAAAGGATAGATCATATATACATAGATAGATAGAATCTATATATAGCATAGCGTACCTCATCGATAGATTCATGTCTGAGGACGACCAGCTTGACTGAGGGAGATAGCGTTCTCAACGACTCGAACAAGTCATTTTGGCTCTGCTCTAAAGTCTTCTTACCGTTTAACTGACGATTTAATTCAAGCTTAATGTCCAATATACATGGTCATAGTATTGGAATCAAACTATGTGATAAATTATTTGTAGCATTAAAATTTAATTATTTGATATAATCTTTACGATCTTTTTAGTATTAAAATTAAATTGAAGTTATTTGACATTGAATTCTATTTCTTTCATGAAGTACGTTTCGAACAAAAAAAATTCTTTCTTTTTTCAGATTGTAAACTTGAAGATATATGTGTACATCTGATTTTAAGTTCGGTGACATAAACTTAAAAAAATATCCAAAATAACTCTTAATTTGACGTTCACAATGAAAAAAATTACAAAAGTATTTTTAGACATATTAATTTCTCCAAAAGCAAGTCATTTACTTAAAAACTACAAAAGAATCTAAAGCAGGTGTAGCAAAACCATGGCGCATGTGTGATGCCTTTATTTAGAGATATCTGGATGGAAGCATGAAACATAGTGATACCTCAATGATCTGGTCAGCCACTCTCAACCTTCTGTCCTTATGTGCCATTCCTCCCTCGTATATCTCGTACACATACACTTCTTTCTGTTCACATACGTAGTAAAGGTGTTCGAATCGAATCGTTAAATATACATAATGTAAACTAAATGATTAATCTAATTAGATTATAGTGCTATACATGTTTCAGTAAATATCATGAGAATTATATATAGCTTGTGACTGTAAAAAAAGCACTGTTATCTCATATGAATGTTCACGCAAGGTTTTTAACACAAGAGTGACAGGGCAACAGATACACAACCATTAGAAAGCATAATAAAATGAAGCAAAAAATACAAACAAGAAATGTATCGTTTCCTCCGATCAGCCTCAAACCCATTGGTTGTTTGTCACAGGGAATTTCAATGAGAGTAGACTTGCCGGTGACGATGCTGGCACTCAAGAGGTCAGCCTGTTGGTGACTGTCACTCTTTTCCTCCACAAACACTGAATCATCTTTAGAGGCTTTTAGAGTGTTGTTTTGATATATATATATATATATATAGATATATATATATATATATATATATATATATATATATATATATATATATATATATATATATATATATATATATAAACAACTAATCAATCAATTATTTAATAATTTTTTTGGTTTTAGGAAGGAAACAGTGTATGGATGTCACGGATAGCACATTATTCTTATCAATCAACAACTAACAAAATAAATGATAAAGCGTTTGCGAGTTTTTGATGAATAGTTATTGTTTTTTGTGTCAAAGAGACAAAGATCATCAACCACCCAAAGTATAATGTTTGCATATGACTTACAATGCCAATTTCGTTCCAAATAATCCAGAAAAATGAAATGTTTGGTACACCAAAATACATTTTCTTGTTCCAAATCGTTCTACAGTTTTAAACATTTAAAATCTCCCGATTCTCAGCTATTTTAGCTATCAAGTATGTACGAATTTACGTCATTATCTACGGTTCACTGCATCTAGCATTCACTGTTGCTAATTTTTTCAAAAGAACTTTGAAACTGTCTTCATAGCGCTTTCACTCATTTCTGTGAACGTTACCATTTTTTAACAAGCAAATATAAGATTCTTCGATATAATATCACCTGACATGCGAGTCAAGTTGTACCGCGGTGTTGTGGAGGATGTGTTGTTATTTTAATAGAACTGAAAATCGTAGCCTTGTTTCCTACCGTTAACTACGATAATATGTTTGAAGCTTGTAATTTTCTTCCACTTTTGGAATCATTCCATCATGCAATTGACAAGCAATAGAGATACAATTTGAAGACAACCGAATCTTTAGAGCTTTTTTCTACCACCAATACCAACATCTTTTGTTGCATAGTAGCAACTTCAATGACGTTAAAGATTAATATCATTAAGGTCAATATTACAAACAAACTATAACAAAAAGCTTAAATCAATAAAGACAAACATTGAAAGATTACAAAATGTGAATTAAAGTGTATTTCATGTTTAAGTTACCATTGCTGGGTGCCTGATGACTGTTGTTCTGAGTCTTAGACAAATCCAACTTTAAATTAGGCTTACGTTTGCTCTCCTCCTGTGTAATAACACTTCATATAATGAAATTTATGTTTTAGCACCAAGTTCACTGGCTTGAAAGTTTAATATGATGATTAAATATAATATTTTTGAGTTATTGCTTGATTTAAGCATAATTTAGTTATACCCTTTGTTATAACATTTTAAAACTTAATTGTTTTTTTGTGGATACATGCTAAATGTATTAAATGAAGGCTTCCATGAAATTTTTTAATATTCATATAAATTTCAAAATATTTGTTAAACCATTTTATTCTAGATAAAAATAAAATACTGCACTAATAGTTTAAAAGTAAATTTTTAAGTTCTATGCTATTTGAAATACCTCTTACCATTCAAACACAACAAATTCTTTAGCACAAGTGAACTTCAGACCAAGAATGTTTTGTATATAAGCTCAAACAATAACGTATACCATTGCTAAGAAACAAATAAATCAAAGCTCAAACAAAATAAAGCCTCAACATAGCCTTACCTAGTGATAATTTGAGAAGGATACTGTTTGCAAAGTTTCAGTTAGTTTCGAATAATGTTTATCGAAGTTTTTTAACGCATTAGAAAACTTGAAATTATTTTTTGAAAATTTTGATATTTGATTCGAGGTATTTAAATGCCATAATGACTCATTGAATATAACCATGTATAAAAATAATTTCAAATGTTAAAACAGATAAATCAAAAAATTCATTTTTCTTAAACTTAACGAGTGACTTTACTCTCATGAAACCAAACAAACTTTCCAAGTTAATTTAAGCAAATTCTAGAAAAATTTAAACAAAGAACATGATACAATTTTTCATTAAATTAAAATATTTATTTGAAATGTAACCTTAATGAAGCTTTTCAAATAAAAACCAGATATAAATCTATTAAATAGCATATTCTCAATGTGAAGCATGATAATTAAGTGCAAACCAATGCAACAAAGTCCATAAACCTAACTTGTTCTTGGTCCTTGTTGGTTCCTTCTTCTTCGGTGGAAGGTGCGGATCGGCTGATTGGTGGTGTTCTAATGGTTGTTGTTTCCAAAGTTACAGTCGTTATAGTGGTCAGTTTTAATTCTTTAGTTAGGGTCGTTGAAACTGTTGATGAGACGTTGGGGGAGTTCTTGGGAGATATTGGTTTAATTGTAGAGGAGTAACAAGGAATGGAAGATCTAACGATAGGGCTCGGTGTACAAGAGATAGGTGGCGTGGTATCATTAGCTTTGGTTGGAACTTGCGATACCGGTATATAGATGTTTGCAGATGATGTAACAATGGTAGAAGTTTGAATAGAAGTTGTAACACACGAAGACACGGGTATGCTGGTGTGCTGAACACTGGTATTTGGAACGATTTGGTCATCTTCAAGGCTTTGAAAAGGCGTGTTAGGTGCTGCCTCCAAATCCAATGATAAGTCCTATGTTTGTGATAGTATTAACCATGTTAGATTATACTAGTGCAAATGCTCTAGTAACTGAGATTGACAGCTGCCATGGATATCAAAATATAAATAAAAATAAATAAATAAACACACACACATATATATATATATATATATATATATATATATATATATATATATATATATATATTGGCTGCCAAATTTTTCATTCATAGGCACTAGTATGCTCGATAAGACACCCCCTCAAGAAAATAATGCATTTTAGAAGAATGTTTTATTCATGGTGTTACTCGCAATTTTTAAACAAAGATCCGCCTTAAAGCAACTTTATTTTCGCAGCTGAATTCAATTCAGTAGATTAGGAACACAAAGACTTTGAACAATAAACCTGATCTTCATCATCATAAAAAAAGTCTTTTTAAAATCACTCTTCTTTTACCCCCATGAGCCGCTGTGTAGGTATCTTCATCATTAGGCTGCTAGTGTTGGTCCTAAGATGTTTGCTTTGCATATGAAAAACTTGTTTTAGGAACCTAGCCTCATGAATCAGACTATGTGGGGTTTTCTAAAAAAATATCTTGAAACAATATAAAGTTAGTAACTCCAAAGGATTACTGTAAAACAGGGAAGGATCGTTCAGATTTGTATCCTGAAAGAATTGCAGTCTTGTTTGCAGTTGCAGCTCAAACGACTTGATTGACCTCAAGGGGTCCCGATTTAGAATGCCCTTTGATCATTCCTATTTCCAGAATAATTTAAACGCACTAGAATAGGCCAAGTGAAAGCCTAGGCAAGTCTTATTAAGACTTTATCATAATTTCAGATCCGAAAGTGAGTGGTTGCCTTCGTTTAAAAAAAGACTATTTGACAACCTCTTGACCATTCACTCAAGACAGACGTAAGTGGCCCATGGGAATAAGAGCGGTGGACTCTCTTGAGACCAATTTGACCACTCAGGCTGAATGCCGTACTAAGCAGTTTATGCTAAAATATTTGTTCTCATTGCAACAAATTTTAAATATTCATAGTAAAACCTGTATCAGGAAATACAAAAAGAATATAATAATGGATAAAAATGGTATAAAAAATTGAAAAAAAAATTAGTGAGTCTCCAAAAAAACAGTATAAGATATTAAAAAATTATGCTATTATAATATTTTTATCGGCTTACATAAGGTGTTGACACAATGGGTAGTCTTTTAATCATGGTTTCACTGCAAGTGTTCTGATAATATAAATAACATTCAATATATGTCTGACCAAAAAACTATGTTATAAAAATATATAAATGATATATGAAGGCACTAAACGATGATGAAGATTCAAGTATTCCATAAGTTATCACATTTTATGCATATATTATTACTATAGTATAACTTATGTATCCTTATTGGCATTTTAATCTAATTACTAGCGTATTTTTTTATTAAAAATAATTCATTGAAATTATTACTCTATTATTCTTTTTAAGACTCATATTTTTATTTTATCTGTCCTACAATCAATATTATTTCATTGAGAATAAATTTTTTATTAGTAACATCAGTTCATTATAAAGAAATAACACATATTATTATTACAATTATCAGCACGTGTTACCTCAATTGGGGAGAAGTCGAGAGCAGATGGTACAGCCATCTTTTCTAGAGACTCATCATTCCTGTGCGAAATATTCCATATTACAACAAGCACCTTATGAGATATAAACTGATGCAACAAGGTGTCTAAAAACGCCTAAACTTGTGAGTGTTTAACGATAATTTTGGCTTTATTTAAACGGTCTTACTTCTCAACTTGCAGATTTATTTGAATTTATTGAAAATTTGTTAGTTTAACCAAACGAATTGGTTTGTTGCTCGAAAGAAATGCTTTGGAGAAACAGAAAAATAACACAGTTGATCTATTTAACTCAAGTGTTGTTTCGATATGAATTCTAATTTTATAATCGTTAGTACAACAATACATTTAAGCAACTGTGTGTTGGCCATCGAAAGAAATCAAACAAATAATGAATGCCATTTTAGGCTTTGCCAAATAAATTATATGTGCGCGTTTAAGTGGTAGTAATGAGGCATATGCTATTTATTTTTATTATTAATTTATATCTTTTTTGTACTTGAATGTATGGCATATAAAGGTTCATAGGGAATCAATGAATGGTTCAAAGATCAAGCCATAAGCTAATGGATAAAGCGAGTTTTCAATTAACTTCAAATTATTTCAACAAGGTTCAATGGAGATTACGTGGAAATATTTCTACATAAAAACTGTGTTAAAGGATGTTCTTTAGAAAATAAATCGCTTCAACTCTTGTAAACACTTTTGTTTAAAACGATTCGAGTGTAACAAAAATGAAACAACTGTCAAATGTTCTAATCTAAATAGAAAACATCTACCTAATTACATAATTAAATCATAATCAATTACAACTGTGTGCAGGCAGCCATTTAGTTACACCAACAAAGTAACATTATTAAAGCGTACGAAAACTTTTCAAAATTTCAAGTTTAAATAAATTGCTAAACTATTGAGAAATAAACGTTGAACTTCAGAAGAAATCAATTTATTTAGGATTGTCGATCAACGAAAAAGGTATGCTTAAATCAATGGTGTTTGTGATTTAAACGCTTTAAAAGGTACTTTGCAATTCTAAATGATAAGATTGAATGTTATATTAAAGTAATGAGATACACCCATCTGCATTGCATTCTCGGAAATTATTCACTACCGGGACTGAGTTGAAATATTCCTTTAAATAAGCATATTTAATGATTTGTATCAGTAAAATATACATTTAACTGGATTTTTATTTCCTTAAAAGATTCTTGAAGTTTTATTTCGAATATTATTAAATTTCATTCTCGACGTTCGAATTGATTTTATTAAAATTATCCATATAAAAGACGATTGTATAAAATTTTGAAAGTTTAAAATAAGACAGCATTGAATCGAGTATTGTTGCACTGAATAGAAGCGAATAGAACATTCAAGCTCAAAGCGATTAATAACAGTTATTTTATAACCGAACTCTTTAGACGAACTCAATACAAAAACTATTGGAAGCATTGAAATACCACAGCTAATTGAAAAGCACGATGAAGAAGTTTATTAAGATGATTCAAAGCAAAGACTTTTCGAAAATTTTCGGAAAAAAATTCACTAGGCTGCATTAAAGGTTGCTCTATTCTAATAATATTAGCATAAATAGTGGAAAGCGTTAAAGTTACAAGCTATGCGTGTTCTTTTCCGTTTTTGATACTTGAAATTTTTGTTTATTTTGCGTATGTGCTTACTCTCAAAGCATTCAAAAAGTCGTTACTTTGCCCATAAACAATACCAACAAAAAATTTTCTATATAAAGCTTCAGAAAAACAAAATATTAATATTTCTAATAAGCTTAAAATCTAAAAAACTTTAAACTTAACAAAATATTGAAAAACAGTGTGATTCTGATAACATAACCCTATCAAACTAGCGCTTCTCATATTTTGCCTGAATGTTTGCTTGAGTAGGCAGAGTAATGGAACTGATACCAGAAGTAGTAGCAATGATACTTTAAAAAGCAATACATTAATGATAAAAAAAACTCTAAAAAATAATGAGAGTACCTCAAAATAATGAGACTGATAGTATCTGAAGAGATTGAATTGAAAATAGGTGTAGAGTTTAAATGGCTACGACCATACAACACTTTACCATTCACCTGTTTATGCCAGTTATTTAATTCTAGAAATTTATGTTTATAGCTAAAAAGAGTAGTAATAGTATTAATGAGAAATTTTTCTTTGCTAAAAAATGCATGAGTATTATATTTTCCAAAATATGTTAATGTGAAGTGCAAGATAATTTCAATATGTAACTTATGACATTTAAAAGCAATATTCTATAAGAATATATCACCATTAATTTAGCATTCCTATTTCTTATTTCTTGAAAATATTTAATGAGTTTCAAAGACCAATCATGTATTTTATTTATTATTGAAAATTTGAATAAAATTTTAGAAATTTATTATATAATATTTAAATTTAATGCTAAATATGATTTTAGATTTATTTAATTCATGATTCTGTCAACAAATGTGCATTAATAAATTCTTTATTATTTAAATTTAATATTTTTATTTTATAAACTAGGTTGAAACTTTATTTTACTTCTAAAAGTTCATCTCCTACGAATATTTTTCCAGATTTAGCAGCGGGATAATTTTTCTTCATTTTGCAGACAAAAATACTCATAGCAGTGAGATCTTTGTTTCCCACCAAACTCATACCAAGACTGTTGAAACCACATCGTGACAATTGTACCAAGTGCAATTCACCTTTCAAGTCTGAATATTTCTTTACTAATTTCTCTATTAAATGAATTAAGAATTTTTTAAATGAAAGAATTTCATTAAAGAGTATTTTTATTTAGAACCTGTGTTTTGAGAAGTCTCCATTGATACAAAAAGATTGATACTCTACTGGTTATTTAAACTTCATTATAAGAAAACTTAACATAGTAAATAAACTAAAAACCTTCTTAAAAATTAAATAATCCCGAAATTATATTTCTATCCAACACAAGCTTAACAGTTCCTGGTAGATCTAAACATCAATGAAACTAAGTGTACTTATATTCCATTTAGTTTACTTTATCGTATTATATCGCACGAAGTTTATTCATTTCTTCATTGAAATTAAAAATACTTGAATGTCTAAACAAAAGTATACAATTTTATTCTTAGAATATAAGAATAATTAAAAAAAATGAAATTTTATTTTTTTCATACATAATTTTTATTAAAACAAATTCATGGATAAAGCTTAGACAAATATTTTTAAATGAGTCTTGATTTTAACTAAGCATTCATGTAAAAAATTATTTAAAGCAAAGAATTTAACGATTTTTTAGTTGTTGACAAAAATTTTCAGCATTAATTACAATTTCTTGAGGAAGAGCTGAATTCTTAGCAAGTTTAATTCCTTGGATTTCATACATTAAATAATTGTTATAATTTATGGAAAACGTATTTAATAAAATTAAATTATTTCAAGATGTTGGTGAAATAATAATGTTCGAACCATAATGACTTTCAGGCAGTTTTCCTCGAACTAAAATGTGCGATATTTCTCCGTCTGACTTCAAATCGTCCGTTTGGCTAAAATGATAACTTTGAAAATTGTGTTTAAAATTTAATATAAACATCGTTATGATCACCGTGATTAATTTTCATCACGAATCTGAAACAATAAAAATTAACAAAATAATTATACAGCTAATAAAACTGAAAAATTCGAAAAAAAAATAGTCAAGGCAATCAGCAAAACCGCCAAATAAAAAACAAAACACAGCGTGGAGCAAACACTTACCATTCAATAGCAGGGTAGATGTCTTCAAGCATCATTATTTGTCTGTGATGAGTGGCGAAAAAACAAAAGGCTTTGATGTTTATCAAGTGTTCAATGATAGATACACATAAAGCCACACCCTCGTCTTCACAAGTGCCTTTTATTTAAATTACATCGATTACTTTATGTCTTTAAACAAGAAGCATAAAATTTCAAGCATCTCTGATACAGTTCGCTATGTAAATTCCTTCATATGGCATATATCAAAGAGATGAAAAAAATTGAATTATCATAAACGTGTCAGCTCATTTTCATGTTATAACGATGAATAAGTATGCAAAATATTTTTTAAATTAATTAATTCATATTGAAAAGCAATATACAAGCTTAGTCAAGGCCATTACAAAATATATCAAAGTAAATGTTATTTTACTAGATTCAGAAATGAATTTATTCTATGAGTGTGTATAAATCAAAAATGTATTTCTATTTTCGAACAGTATTATCACTGAAAAATCTTCAATGCGGTTATTGTTTAATGGTGGCTTCGGCTACACAAGAAATGTATTAAACGTAAAATTGAAGGTAATACACAAATTGAAAAAAGGCTGAAACGATCGTAAGTTATTGAAAAGATTATATAATTAAAAAGGGATAGTAACTTCCAGCAAGTTCATCAATGATGATGAGGGATGTATCAGTGACGTTCTGAATGATGTAGCTCATCTCTCGCATCTAATTCAAATTAAATTCAAATAATAACTGCATAGAACCGGTCTATTACTCCCACCTCAGCCATGAAGGTAGACAGGTCAAGTCCCACATCAACATCGCACCCAATGCGGGAAAAAATGTGGCCAGCTATGCGGAATGAGGCGGCTTCTGCAGGCACATAAGACCCCATTTGCGCCATGATTTGGAGTAACACTATTTGCCTAAGATATGTCGACTTTCCACTCTGGTAGCACGGGTAGTTGCTTTAGTTTGATACTATCTTACACGTCATACGATATTTTGAACGAGATATAATAAGAAATTGAGGCATGATTTATGTGTTAGAAACTTCAGATAGAAGGGTGAGTGGCATTGGTTAGTTGAAATGTAGAAAAATTCATTGTTAAACAAGGTTTTGGTAGTTGTTTTCAAAAATATTACCATGTTAGCTCCAGATACAATGACGAAACTACACTTTTCAGACGCATACTGTGGCAAACCATGTTATTTAAAAAAAACTAACCAATCTATCAAAATATAAAGTTATTAATTCAAAAATATATTAGAATAGAATATATAAATACATATATTATTTTTATTGGTAAAGCAATACAACAGTATGGTTGGCAGTAGTGGAGGCGTTGTTGTTGGTGAAAAGTATGGGGTGGTGGCCGTTTTTTATGGCAAGCGTCTCGCTGAAGACTGGTCTAACTTGAAAAAAAAATTACGATGAATATTCCATCGCAAATAATTTCAATAAACTTTAATTGAAAGTTTTTCAAATCTGTACAATTATTTATTTTTGATTGACACTACTGGCGTTAACCCCCCTCATTTAAAAACTTGACATACGACACATCATAACGCTACAGAAAATATAAAGTAAATCTTGTGTTTAAGCTTACATTTTTTAACACAAAAACAGTACAAGGGTTACCATAAGGAGAAGAAGAGTTGATGCAATTGAAGGCAAAGCATGTAACCATGTCAATCAGTGCCACGCATTCCGATAACTTGTACAAGCAGGATAGCGTGGGTCGTACCCGTTCTATCAACTCCCTTGCAACACTGCGTGTGTGATTATAATTTGAGGTTGAGGTGTGTTTTATGTGTGGGAAATCAACAGATTAAATACAAGTTTGCCACAAGTTTGACTTTCATCTAAAACAATGATTTTTTGACTATATTAATCATGCAAAATTGAACAGTTCAAGTTACTTGGAAGATAATGTGTAAATTTCCTCCAATGATATTTTCACTTTCTCTGTTATAGGTAATTCATGGTGAAGTCTTGTGATGAACATAACATATCTAAAATTTCTTCGACTAACCATTGAGGTTTATCTGTGGAAATCAATAAAACGCCCGGTCAATTTATATTTTTATCTTCACATTAACATAACCACTTTCAACCAAATATAATTAAAGACAATCTCAATGATAGTAAATACGGCAACCAACCACCACAACATCAAAATACTATCATCATCAAGCCTACTATTTCAAAGGTGGTAAAAAAGTAATTGTTTTTCTGCTTCGTAATCTTGATGAACTCTTTGGGTAACTCCTCAAGATTTCTCTCAGAGACTGGCAGTGTTAAGAAGAACCCTCTTGAAACATTGTATTGACTCCTCAGGGAGAGGTTGTATTTCTGAGCTAGTTGATCCACTAGATCTTAAGAAAAACAATGATTAAAACTTGAGTCACAGTGTAATAAATTAGCGCTAGAAGAATCAAAAAAATAAAATCACGAAAAGTTTCATAAGATTTCTCATAACCTCTGCACTGGGAAGCAATATAAGCATGGAAACAAACGATAAGCGATCATGATGATGAAACTATATTACAATTGTTTTTAAAGTATGATTATACTGACTCATCCCAGTTTATTCAAAAATTAATATTATATTAGAAAAACTATATATAACTATAAAAAATAATATATGCACTAATAGTGAAGCACATCTAACTGCTTATATCTTCGATGGCTTCAGAGTATGTTCTTCTGGATACTTCCAAAAGTCCTGCATCACCATATAGCAACATTAGTATTTGCATGTTTTCAGCATTTCCAGTAATCTTCATTTTATAGTGTTTAGCTGTACTTAATAGAGCTCACCGTTAGAATCTGCCTATGAATATTATACGAATGAATATTAAACTTGAGCTATCTAATTGAATTTAATATTTTTTCAAATTCAAATTTAAAACTCGGACGATATGATAGTAATTGTTTCATTATCAAATAAAGATCGAAATGATTAAAAAATAAAAACTAATAAAACTTCTAGCAACCTTGATAGCAAAGCACTTTTGTATTCTGGTAGCCAGAGCATCTTTGGAGTAGTGCACGTCTTCATTTATTACATGCAACACTTGTTCCAACATCGCATCAAACCTCTCGTCATTCGATAACTTGTATTATATGTAGTCAAATTTTAAATTAATTATCAATTTAGCGTTTCTGATATAAAATTATCCGACCTTGATTTATATAAGGAATATCACTTCTTATAAGCTAGCAGCTTTGCGTTTTTATATTATAATTGTCAAAAATTTTTCAACTTCAGTGTACAATGAAAGTAAAAATAATTTATTTTAAACACTCCACATCTTACAGCATGGTAGGTTTTGAAGAGTTCTGACCGGGCCTGTTGCAAGGCATGCCTCAAGAGTGGCACCGCTTCCAAGATGTGCTTTAGTAACACAACCACCATCAGACTCACCTCTGCACTCTTTGTGTTGTTGCCATTAGGAGTCGTAACCAGATGCCCTAGCAGACGGTTAACGTCATGGAAGTATATAGTTGCGTTCCTTAACTCGTGGTATAATGAAGAGTTCTCTAACAACTCTCCTACCATGTCTAAACGTTCTTTTATGGTCTCTGCACCTGGTTAAAAGTTTTAAATTTTTTCTAAACTAACTGATCAAATTGATGATCTGAGTATTATTGAAATATCTGTCGTAACCAACTAAAACGTCAGTGGCATTTTTTTTTGCCCGCCAAGTCCATTATTAGACGCACATATGTGGCCTTATTGCAGCCTCAAACCCTTTTTTTTCCTTTATCACTACTATTTCCTTTTAAAGTTTAGCATGCAATTTTTAAGAAAATATACAAGAACTCTAATTTTCATAAAAAAAGCTCAAAAAAAATATATCTCTAGAATTCTTAAATCCTTAGCCCGTGTATCAAGAAAAATAATAGATTTACATTAAAATTCATATATCATCAAAACTAATTTTCCATGATATAAAAGAGCATACAGCAGAGTGGTTGGAGAATATTAGACCTGAGTAATCGACTACCCATGTATGTTCTGGTGTTTTTCAGGCAGTCGTACAAAGAGGCTCCTTTAGCCAGAGGTGTGGCAGACAAGCTCTTCAACAACTCCAGGTTCTTGGCTGTCAAATAGTCTGTATGGTGTGAGTTTGATGAATATGATAAAGTGATTGGAATGAAGATGTTAACGTATTTTTGGTTTTAGGGCTTATATGCTATGATTATTGGGCTGTTTGTAAAGCTATAGAATTTTTTTGTAGATATTCCCAAAATAATAATTAAAGTTTTATCTTTGATATATTACTGAAAATTATTAGAACAGTTCTAATCAAACAACCTATCAATCAATCAATCAAATCCTTTTTATAGCCCGTTTTCCTTTACCAAGGGTTGGGCTTTTTGAAAGTTCTATCTCGAAGTCGGTCTTTCAATTTAGAGCGATCAAGTGGATCCGCACAAACCATGTCTAGCTTTCTTTTATCATTCAATATGAGCTCATTCCAAGTCTTTTTGGGCCTACCAGGCTTCTTGCGAGTATCTAAATCCAACTTTCGCACCTGAGAAATCCAACCCACGCTACCCTCTACATGTCCGAACCACCTCATCCTGCTTGTACGAAGAACTACCTCAACATCCCGAATGTCAAGTTTTGAAAGGAGTGAGTGAGAGCAAACGTTATCATTCGTTTTGATGTTGCACATCTAGCGAATCATGGCAAAGTCATTTCGTCTAAGGCGGTTCAATGTGGAAACTGTTACGAGCCATGTTTCAGCAGCATGTAACATAGCTTTTCTGACACAGGTTGAATAGACACGGCCTCTGGTCAATAATGATAAATGACGATTAGCAAGGAGTGGAAGAAGTTGGCAAAATTTAGCCCAGGCACACTTACAACGTGTTATTGAAGCAAGCTCACATCCACCACCTGCAGATAATATATCTCCAAGATAGCAGAACTCTGAGACAACTTCCAGTTTTTCATCACCAATCATCACTTCCTTTACTAATCTCCCATCAACAGGCCGTGCTGTACCAAGGCAACGAACGCATCGGAAGTTAAGATCCAAAGTTAGAGGGCCTTTTATGCCGCTGCATTTCTTGTGTACCCATTGCCTGCTGCCTCCACACTGAATAGCATTTCTACCCACACCTGCTTGGCATATACCACAAGGATACTTTCCAGATTTTCTCAACACATCAAGGTTCAAACCAGAAACCATTAGCTATGTCATACTAGTAGTTATTTTAATCAACCCAATAACAAAAATTGAGAAAAAACTAAAAAAAACTAAACATAGATGTTCAATGAATATAGTCTCAAATCCAATACGGACAACTAAAAAGCCATTAAAACTCCTGAAAAGCCAAAAATCGTAGATGCTACATGCAACAGCTTGCCAATGCCTAAAAACCCGCATATCAAACCTCTACCTTCAAAAAGAAGAAAGCTGAAGCTTTGGTGGTTTGGTCACCTTGAAATAATGAATTTGACAGACCACCCAAATTGAAACACAACATTTCCGTCCCAAAGTGCCTGGTTGGAAAACCCAAAAAGACATCGGTCCAACAAATTGATAAATACATAAAAGCCGCTTTCAGAAAGGAAGGATAAAAAAATAACCAGTGTCTAACACAATGAAACTATGATTATGACGATGTTATGTATTATTGAATGGCATGAAATCTAACCTATGGAAGTAGAATGGTCGTCGCCCTTGAACTCGATCTACATAATACAATTTGATATAAATATAAATCATAAAGAATGTATACTAATCCATAGATTAAAATTAGCATAATCGAAAGATTTTGAATGACAGAAACCTTTAGAGACGAAGAAACAAAGACAGAATCTTGGTTGTACTCTATGAACTTGAGAAGGGCATAAGCTGCAGACAAACTATAGTACCTTGTAATGCAAAAAAATTTTAAATATGGCGAAAAGGCGAACGGTTGAGAGCTGAAGATGTCTCTAGACCGAAAATCAATTTGTTAAATTTGCTTTACCAGCATATATAACTATTTGTTTCAAATAGATAGTATTGGAACTGGTATTACTGATGAATATTTTTTATCATTTAACTACCCATGACTTAAATTCATTGAGAATATTGTATTGCTTTGCCTAAATTAAATACAAATTCAAATTTTTGGAGCGACAACACACACAACTAAAGTAAAAAAACGCGTTGAAATGAATTCTTCAAAAGGGGGTTTTCGACGGGGAAGAGATTTTTGCTTAAAGTTACTTTTATTCTATTGAATAAGAGTAACCAAAATTCAAACTTGAATTTGATTTGGTATTCTAAAGTTGTATAGTCTTCTAGGCATAAGCGTTTTATGTAATCAGAACCTGTTGATTAAAAAGTATACATTGTATTTTATCATCAATTAGCGAATCGAAATCACATGTTTTATACTCGTCAATATACATGTTAAAAAATTATGAAGTATAAATAATTAAAAATACCTTTTTGATCATTGAAATATTTACGGTTGACCGGAGTTATTTTAACACTGCTCTTTTCAGATATAATCTTGAGCACTCGGGACGAAGACTCGCACACTGTGTTCGCCATTATCAACTAGTTTGTGGTGTACACTGTCTTATTCAGATTTTTATTACTTTTTGTACAAACTTTTGTCACTTTTCAAAGCACTATACAAGTTTTAATACGCATAATTTGTTGTAAGCGCTTATTTTTAAAGTATGTTCAAATTTTTGAATGTTTCGTTAAACTTGCTGAACTAGCGTGATATTGATGTATCAAATGAAAAATCTATTGTAAAATTATTTTTTAGAATAATATTATTTCAACAAAAAAATAAAACGTAGACTTAAACTTGTATGGGATTGAGGATGTTGAGCTTAGTAATGAGAGTAGTATAAGTTTGACTATCAGTGAACTGATAGAGCATCAACACAGGGCTTCGTAAGTCAAATGAAGCCATTCCCAATTCCCCTTTAGCATTGCCTCTGCCTTCAATCAAAGCTGAATGATTTATTTTTTCACTTTTTATTTGATGATATAGCTGTAATGTTATACTCACCAACAATAACCGATGATGTTTCTACGCTAGGTGTGTTTGTGCTAGTTTTACGTACTGATCCTGTTCTCAAGCCAGAAGTTGCAAACGGTGTAAAAAGTGCAGAACTTTTTGCTGAGTTAAAGATTGACTTGTTTACAGGAGTTTTGAAGTTGTTTGAGCCTCTTTTATATTTGTTAGTTAATCTTAGCACAGTTGCCGGAGTAAAGCTTTTTTGTGTCACAGATAATCTGTATAACTTTCAAAATTGAAAAATCATGTAAAATTGTTCATAAATCTTTGATTTCACCTTTCACTTGTTATATTTGAACCAAAGTTGGAATAATTCAAATTGGAATTGATAGTTTTTATGCCATCTTTACTTGATATCCCTCCTATACTATTGCTATCTTCGATGGGTTCTACGCAACTAAAATCATCTGAATCATCTTCTTCGAATGGTGTAGATGCTAAAATAGAAAACATTGTCAGTTTATGATTATATTTCTAAAAAAAGACTTACTTTTTTTACGCTTGAGACAAGACATTTTTAGATTTTTAGACAGCAGACGAATTTGAACAGCTGTTGCATAAAGAAAATTTAGTAGATATTACCAAAATAAAATTTTTCAAAATTAAAAAAAAATTGTTAGATTTGAGTTTTTTTTTATTTATAGTTAAAAAGTAGTAATACCAATATATAGAAAATTTTTTAACTAATGAAAAGGTAAGAAATAAAACTTAGAATAAAAAATTTTGAGTTATGTTAATTTTTTAAAATTATTTTTTTTAGCTTTAATGAATTATGTGAAAAAGATTAATCAATTTCATTGTCATCGTTATTGTTAAAGTGAAGTATACAATAAGGTTATATTAATTTGGCTCAAATATAAATAAAATTTAAAGATGGAATTGAGAATTGACCCAGTCTACGTTTACGAATTACAGCTTGAAACAAACGATAAAATAGAATATTCAGGGTCCCTTTTTCTGTCAAAAAAAGTAAATTAATAACTAATTAATTTGATTTCCTTTCTAATATTTCGTTTTTCAATTGTTTTTCCATTGTTTAGAAGGAAGGAATATTTCTGAAATGGGTTTTAGATCAATCAAAAGTGGGGAAATCGGGTTCGAAGTTTTTTCAACCTTATTAAATAATATCTTCAACTTCTTAATGAATTTTATCTATCATCTTATCATTTAAATTTATTTAGTTCTCAAGAACAATCTTAAGCACCCTAAATCTCCACTGAATTTCAACCTTGATGAACTCAAAAGTGTCACTGAAAAAAGGTAGGTGCGACAAAAGCATCAATTAAAAATCAATTTTTCCAATAATAAAATATTTATATTTTTTTTTCAAGTTCTGAATTATCTGAATTCAAAATGTTGATATTCGAGCTTAAATGTGGATCTATAACACATTTCCATGTGCCTTCAATTGATTCAAAAAACCTCATTGAGAATCTTCAGAAACTAATCACCCTTAACCAGTTGGTAGCTTTAACTTACCCTATAACTCATTTTTAATTCACTCTTACAAATTATAGAAATCCAAAAAAATTTGTTTTTTAAAAATTATAATTTAATAAAAAAGAAGCCACTAACTCTTCTCTTAGCTTTAAAGTAATATAAATAATTATAAATTAATTCAAGAAATAAATGTATAGTATAATTTTTTTTGAGATTTATGTTGTAAAAATAGTATAAACTTTATTCATTAAGATCTACAACAAACCCATCAATGTATGTTGTAAAGACTAAGAAGACCTTTGATGATTTCAATCTCTTCACTGACCCTTCTGACTCTATGAGTGTAAGATGGTTTAGTAATAATTTTGAAAATATAATATTATTTTTTATCTTTGTCTGACTAATGAAAGATGTTGTTTTATTCCAAGTCCTTTCTTACAAGCTTGGTATTCAAGACTTTGAGGTAGTTTATCGAACAAAAAAAGTGGTTTAGACATGTGGAGTTTAGTGTGGGTTGAATATCACATGTGCAAAACTTTGAATTAGATTTCTGCAAGAAACTTGGTCTGCCAAAAAAGACTTGAGACTAACTTGTTTTGAACATCAAAAAAGCTAGACATGGTTTATGCGGGTTTTCTTTATTGTTCTCAGGGGAAGTCTAACTTTGAAATAGTTTTTTAAATAAACTTCACTTTTAAAAACGGGTTATAAACAGGGTTTGATTGATAACACATACTAGTACAAGTGGGTGTAAAATCATCATCATCGTTTTACGTCATTTGATATTTTTTGAGAGGGGTTTAACTAAATTTTAAGTTTCCATGTTTCTCATTCAAAAGTCTGACTTTTCTAACTCCAGTATTTAAAATCTTCTTCCACGCATTTCTTCCAGGTCTTCTTTGACCTGCCAAATGGTTTACGTCCCTCAAGGTTCATATTGTACACCTTCAGTGTCAAACTGTCTTTTGATGATAAAATTGCAAACTATTTTTTGATATCATATCATATTAAAATTACGAAATAACATTGGAAAAGAAATATGACAGGTTTAAATATAAGTTTAAGCTTGAAACAATGAAAATATTTTGCAAAGTTTTGAGGCACTTATTATTTAGGCCTTTCTCTTTTGAGACAGGACATTAACAGCTGCCACCATTTGCCAATTTTATAGCTCTTCCAGGTGTGTGCCATCTGTAGGCTTCCAATTTCAAGAGTTTTTGGGTTTTTCTCGTTTCTTCTAAAGATTCTAGGTTAAAGTCTGGCGTGTGATGTTGCTAGGTAGTTTTCAAAAGTGTGCTCAATCATCATTTTGTTTATAGCTCATTTTTTTCAGCAGAGGGTAAAACAACACATTTCATCTTCATTTTCTTCCATGATCTCATCATCTGCTGCTTGCTTTGTATAGCTCAATGTTGCTGTGGGTGTCTGTCCAGCGGATTCGTAGAATTTTTGCAGACATGTTGATAAAAGTTTCGGTTTTTACTTGGTTGTTTTCCAAGTTTCTTAATCGTGTTTTTAGCTTGATTTTACTACTGAGGTACTTTTGTTGAGATGTTTTGATTTCAAGTTGATTCATTAGGTAATATATAATATAAGTTGCGTCTTATTTAAACAAGATTCAAGCAGGCCATTTTGTTGAATTATTCAAGTAGAACTTGATTTAGAGTCTTTATGAGCATTATTGTTGTTATCAGGTATTCTTACTATTGCTATTTTTCTTTGTTATTTTTATTATTCCCTAAACTTAAAATGAAAAAACTATAGTATAACTATGAAGTGTAGCCTCCAAAATGTGAATCATGAAAACACGATAAATTTTTTAATTTTTTATTGAAATCAAGCTTTTCCACTTTTCTATATCATAGTCGGGTAAATAATTAGTTAATATAGATAATGTTTTGAAAAGCTGGCTCAATAAAATATTTTAAATTTTATCTTGTTTTTATGATTCACAAGACTATACAAAAATTCATGTCTATGATTCATTATCACTTGGTTATTTTATTATTGAAACTAGTAATTTCAACCTTTATCTTAGGCTAGAGTTTTTAGCCATATCATTATCGTTATAGGATTCCTTCAATAACTTGATGATTCGTAGACATAATTTATCAAAATTTTTTATAATTTTCATTTTTTTAATTAAAAGTTGCACACGAAGCTTAAGTGAAGTGACACAACAATATCCTTAGGTATTGTATAATTCACGTTTGTTTTTCAAGAGGTTTATCGTTCAAATAAGATGAGTATGTTCGGGGAAGAGACGTTAACAAAAATCGAAATTAGCCCCTATAGTAAAAGACTGCTTTTATGTTATAACCTTGATAACATTAGACTCCGACAACATGTATTGACAGAGTGATATTTTGATATCGTTTTCATTTGGCTTGGTCGATGACTCTAGGTGACAACTTTATTTAGATTATACTAATGTACATGTGTCAGTTACTAGGGTTAACCGCAGTTGGCTTAAATTATTGATACTACTATAAGGTCATTTATAAAATAAGCTATTTATTTGTGAAAAATTTTTATAGAAAGCCAGCTAACACCCAACTTGAAATTATCAAATTCAAGATGCGTCGTTCCCACACGGGCAGTTGCCTTGCTGTTTCAAAAAGTGAGCATTCGCCAAGCCAAATGAAAACGATACCAGAATATCAGTTTTTTAATATCTGTTACCTTAGTCTACGATTATTCCACTTATAAAAGAAAAGCAGCCTTAAATTGCAGGCACTAATTTTGGTCTTGAGTTTCGATATTTTCGAGTTTCGCGTTAGTTCGGACTTGCACTCTATAAAATGACATCTTTTACAATTTTGCTTATTGTAGTATCAATAATATAGGCCGATTGTTGTCAGCCCCTTTATCAGCACATATACAGCAGTATAATTTAATATAGTTAATAAAAAGCACAAAAGTTATATGAATAGAAAGAAAGCATAAAAATTTTCAATTCACTGTGTTTGCTGAAAACAAATATTGAGTTTTGTCCTCGTTTTTGTGCAAAAAATGGCGTAAAAACGCCAACAACAATGGTATTTTGACGCCATTGTTTTATTTAAATGATATAAAATCTAACAGAGCATATAATGATGAGTCGTGCTCAGTAGTATGAATCCAGCTCACAAATCTTATCTTAAACAACATGTTGTCTTAAAGCTTCATTAGTGTATCCTATTAACAAGTTTATGCGTAGTCATTCATCGATATTCATATATACATTTTGAACATCATCTTTGTTGAAGCAATATCACGTGTTTCTGACATCTGGTAATTTATGGATTCATGGGAGTCATTCAGTCAAGTCTTCCTAAAAATCATTTATCAATCAATTTAATAAATTCAATTATCAATGCCCTCAAGTTTGCTTCAATGAGGGGTGTAGCTTTTTTTTTTAATTACCCCCATGTTCCGCCGTGTAGGTTAGAAACGTACCCTAGCTTTATCATCAGGCTAAGATGTTTCTTTGCATATTAAGAACATGTCTTAGGAACCTAGCCTGACTGGTAGAACAGTCTGTGTAGGGTCCTTCAAAAAAATTATTTTTAAACAAGATAAAATTAGTAAGCCCAAAGGATTACTGGAGGATAGGGAAGAGTTGTTTAGATTTTTACCCTGAATGTTAGCAGCTCCACCAACTAGCAGGCCTAAATGCTAAGACGTAGGTGCCTTTTAACGTCACGCCCAGAACCCTGTGATGAGGGGGTCTAGTCATATGTTCTTTCAAATAAAATTCAACTTTTTATATGTTTTTCATTTTTTCGCTGCATATTGGTTGATTTTTATTATATAGCATCAAGAAAGTAGTTAGAACGAAAAGATTTCATTAAGAGATTTAATCCGTGGTCTGTGAACTAAATATAACCATCTCAGTACGACCCATAATGACCATGAATTCGCTATTCTATTTTCCATGTGATTGTACCTTACTGTTCAATTAATTCAAAATGAAATGTTTTTATCCACAAAAAGTAGTATCAATCCACATTATGTTGGCTCAATGCTCCAGAATTGCAGCTTTATTCCAATATTTGAGCCGGTTTTTACAACAATAATTTATTGTTGAAATATTTATCGTATAAATATTCAAATGAGAACAATTTTTGGAGTTTATTTTGTTCCACGTGACATTTATATTTGGCTCAAAGAATTAAAATTGTATCATATATATTTTTATATTCATATCCAATTCACTTTATAATTTATCATCGAAATCAAATAGTTATATTATAAAATATATTTGAATTTCAGAGGTTCTTATCAAATCCAATTGCGGGCTTAACGAAGGTTACCAAATATTTGAATGAGTTCAGCAAGTTGAGTAGCAGCAGGGAGTCTCTACACGGAGGCAGAACGAAGAACTCTTCAGCCTCCAGCAGCTTAATTGACGACTCTAAAGACTTCGATACCTTCACTCTTAACTGTGGTAGTGAATGGCAGTTCATTACTAAAGTTCGTTTCTTTATATAACTTTTTTGTTTGTATTTTTAATGCCACTTTGTGAAAGTATATATACATTTATTATGGTGATGCTGACTTGTTCTCAGGTGGTTAAAAAAGGGGACTTGCCGAAAAGACCGCCGGTTGTCAGGAAATCTCCAATAACAGCCCGTGATTGGTCGTCCCTTTTAGATAATGAAGGACGCATTGTGAATGCAAAACTGGCAAAACAAATGATCTTTCGAGGGGTTGGATGGGTGTTTGGGGATTATGCATTTGTGTTTGTTGCTTTGTGACCATGTGTTCAGATTTTTTCTATGTCAATAGAAAATTTTATTGACATTGGCAAAAATATTTCTTTTTGTTGAAGGGCATTGATGGCTCAATCCGTCGAGAAGTGTGGAAGTTTCTGCTTGGGTTTTATGCTTGGGACTCTACAATTGAATCTCGAGAGAAACAACGAAAAAACAAATTGTTAGTTTTTTTTTTCATAATTTTTTATACTGCTTTTTATAATTTGACTGACTGATAAATTATCAAAATTGTAGAGATGACTATTCCCGAATGAAAAAACAATGGGAGTCCATGGATGAAAACCAGCTCAATAACTTTTCAGCTTTTAAAGAAAGGAAGAGTCTGGCGGGTGTGTTTATATTTGACTAACTCAATTTAAAACAGAGATGATAAATTATCAAATTACTGCAGAAAAGGATGTTTGGCGTACTGATCGCAACCACACATTTTATGAAGGGCTTAACAATCCCAACATTTGTATTATGTTAGATATCCTTATGACACACTGTATGTACAACTTCGACCTGGGGTATGTGCAAGGCATGAGTGATCTGTTATCACCCATCCTACTCATCATGGAACACGAAGTTGATGCCTTCTGGTGTTTCACAGGGTTCACTAAGCTTATCAGTCAAAATTTCGACAAAGACCAACAATCAATGAAAAATCAGCTTTTTCAACTTCAGTTCCTTATCAAATTTTTAGACCCTCATTTTTCTGATTACCTTGATAAAAACGAGTCTTTCAGTATGACATTTTGTTTTCGGTGGCTTCTCATTCTTTTTAAAAGGGAATTTTCTTTTCCAGATATTATGTACCTTTGGGAGGTATTTGATATATTTTTAGAATACATTTTAAATCGATTTTTTTTTAATTTTTTGAACCACTTAAGGTTTTATGGACAGGTCTTCCTTGTCAGAACTTCCATCTATTAATTTCCATTGCTATTCTTGACACTATCAAAGCTACACTAATTGAAGAGCATTTTGGTTTTACAGAAATTCTGAAGGTATAAAGAATTTAGTGTTAGGAAAAATATTCAGATATATAAATAATAATACATAACACTATTATCACTACAGTTTGTTAACGGTTTATCAGGACAAATAAACGTGAAAGAGGTTTTAAAGGTGGCTGAAAGCATTTTCTTGCAACTAAGTAGTTGTCCAAACCTCTGTCCAACTATTGCAAAAATACTCGGTTTAAATGAACTCGAATCGGAAGACAACCCTTCATTTTTTAATTCTTTCAATCCTTTTCAACATAATTTATCGCTAGCAAAAAAAGATAGTAAAAACGGGTCTTCTCTTCAATCACCCGTATCTGGTTCGTCAAATAACCCATCTCCCACTTCCAACCTCATAGCCAGTCATGATTCTTCACAGGAAACCTCCAAACTCGCATCAGATTTTTCAAATCTCGAAGTTGATCCCATAATCATAGGTATTGACTTCTAGTGATAAATTTAGTACTGATATCGAGCTGAAATTTCTATTAAATTGAATTTCACCATCTTTTTAAAACTAAATCAAGAACAGTTAATATTTTAAACACCAAGTTGCTTAACTGAGAATTTTATATTATAAATCGAGTATTTAAATCACTTCCCATATTGCAACTTTTTTTTTCATGATTAGAACAGTTGAACCTTATTTACAATTTTTAAATTTGATCTATGGTATTAAAATTACAAATTTTTTATTTTGTGTTGATGAAAAATCAAAACGAACTTCGTAATAAAAAAATATCCACTAAATGTTAACAAACGAACTGCTCAGAAGTGTATTAGGAAACCAAAACAAAATGATAGAACAAACTTTGATTAAATCTAATTTTGAAAAGTATTTCGATTAGTATGTGTCAACTAAATATTGTTAATGAGAAAATGTAAAACGAGTGTTTCATAATGGTTGTAGGAGTCTGCAGAGCGTATGCCATGTCTTTCTTTGGGGTACACATGAAGGTTGAAAGGCTTGCAATGAGAATTAAGCATATCTACCAGAGATGATGTGTGTTCAAAATGGACATTTTCATCCATCAATCCATGAATTATCAGTAACCTGTTTGTTTGATCAGGAAACTGCTTAGCGAATTGAAGCACTGAAGATCGATTGTATGCTTCTGTATTGACGTTAGGGTCACCCAAGTATCTTTCTGTATAAGCCGTATCATACAACCTCCATGAAGTAACTGGTGCTCCTGATATGGCTAATTTAAAGACATCGGGCTTTTGAGCCAAGCACATAAGAGACATAAAACCTCCATAGGACCAGCCCATAACAGCTACCCTATCTAAATCCATTTGAGGATAAAGTTTATGTGCATGAAGTAAACCTTCAACTTGGTCTTCAACTTCCACTTTACCCATGTGACTTTGGATCGGTTGCTCAAACCCAAGGCCTCTGTGATAAGAACCTCGATTGTCCAACATCAATACACAAAAACCCATACGAGACATTTTGTGTTGCAATTGGTGTCTATTCAGAGAGTGAGTATTTGTGACGTATTGCACACCAGGTCCCCCATAAACGGACAATATTACTGGATATTTTTTATTTTTTTCTAGAGATGGGAAATTAAAATTTCTAGTTCCAATTTGCATTATTTCTTCGTCACTTTTAATTGGGAGCTGTGGCTCAATGAACAGTCCATACAGCTTTACTCCGAAAGAATTTATAAATTCAAAATTTTTTCCTGTTGTATTACCTGTAAATGCTCCTGAACAAGAATAACTCGTGTTGACATTTTTTTTGAATACGTTAGCAAAATGTGACGAAACAACTGAAGAAGACGTTGATTCAATAGCGTATACATCACTTCGGTCAGGTGAACACACAGAGCTACTACAGGAAACAAAATATTTAAAACTTGGGTGCAGTTCTACAGAATGAGAAAAACCATTTTTTGTCAAAAGACAAGGGTTAGATGGTTGAAGGTAATTTACTGCATATAAATGTGTTTCTAAAGGTGTTTCTTTATAAGCCATAAAAAATACTAAATTTTTTTCTTCATCAACCCACATTTTTCTACCATCAACATCCCAATTTCCTTGGGTCAAGACTTTATCAATTACATTTTGTGGAGAAAATATTTTATTTTTTGAAAAACATTGCTTCAGGTCATATGAAGAATAATGCAGATGGAGGTGCTTGGAATTTTCATTTCCATAAATTACATTGATCTTATTATTATCACTATTTTTCAAAAAGTATAATAAATGATGATGGTTAATCCATGGTCCTTCTGATGATTGGGTAAGAATTTCATAATAAATATCATTTTCATTACCATCATAATTATGAGCTTTGAAATTTGTATAAGGAATAAGAAATACTTTTCTGAGTGTTTGAGCTCTGTTCATCATTACAGCATACACAAAATCATTGTTAGGTAGCCAGCCAGCATCAACTAAATATTCCATTTCAGGAAACAAACGGTTCAATGATTTAGGTAACTTTAGTTCTCTTACTTCTTCAATGGTCATATGATTTCTATGAAAATCTAATATTTTCAGTTTTGATGTAGCATTAGGTGTACCAGCTCTTGGGTAGGGATATTCATTTTGAGTATTATGAACATAAATCACATCAACAGCACTAGTATCAACTTCTTCGTACAGCAATTGATGGTTGTTACCAGACTTGTTATCAGTTTTATTTCTCCACCAGCAACCAACATAACGATCAAACTCTTCCTGAACTATATAGGAGGGCATACCTGCACTTGAGTTTTTTTTAACATGTGTAACTTGAACAATAGAAGGCTGAGTAACTGAAAGATCATGTGGATCATGTAAAATTATAATAGCTATGTTATTGTCAAAAACTCCACACAGAATTTCATGCTCATATGGGTTTGCTTCTGTATTTACTAACCCTGATTCTATGTCTAATATTCTAGTGTTACAGTTCACACCATCATCTTGGTAAACAATTAATTGTGATCCAATAGAGGCAATTATTTGAGCAACTTTGGCAAAATTTTCCGTATATTCAACCATTGAATAATTGGATATACCTCCGCCCTTAATGCGCATTCTTTCACGCAACAAGTCTTGTGATAACTTGTCATTTTTCTTTTTTGGTTGGATTTTTTCATCAGCGAGAAACTTTTGTAAGCAAGCTTTAGGTGCAGAGTTTTCATTTCCTTTAGATAAATCTTTGCTGAAAAGTGTGTTTGATGCTTGCTCATGTTGGCTAAGAAAGAATATTTTATTGTTTGATGAAAAGGTGTATTGGAAAGGAAGGTGGCTTTTAAGACCTACGCCTACTTGTTTTAAACGACTTCGTATTTCCTTCCACTCCATTATTTATACTATGTACAAAATAATTCTTCAATACTTTCAAAACTTGTTTTCTATCAGATGATAATGTGATTCATTATTTAGCTGAGCGAACTGCAATCAATGAAAACATTTTAGTTTACCTAACGCTGGTTGTATAAACATCATATTTTATATAATTTTTTTTTCAAAATTTTCATCAAAGTTTCCTTTTCATAATTTAACTTTTTAATGTTTATTTCTCGCCATTTTGTTTCGCTTGGGAAAGATTGCTGGCTTGTAGATGTGGGTCACTCTTTTAAGCTAAAAATTAGCATAAAAACATAAATTGTTCATATTCACAAAAAATACTTTAATTCACACGACTATTCATTCTACGATCTAACATTTTTTTAGTGTTGCCCTCCAGACTATATCGAATATGCCCGTGGACACAGGTTTTACATGCACAATCATTTATTTATAAAAATAATTCAATATTTCCAATAAATTTACACAACAGAATCTAGGAAATGTTTTTCTCCTATTTCTGATATCAGAGGAACTGAAAGCTTGCATTATAGAAAAGGGGAAAAGATTGCAAGGTGTAGATTGGCTACTTTTTTGCGGTTGTTAGATTCATTTGGATGGATAGAAAATGCTCAATTTTCTGCAAGTGTAAGTTTTTATTGAAAATTATTCTTTCAATTTTTATGTTCATTCTTTATTTAACTTTTACTTACTTGTCAAATTTCATTTTTGATTCAACATAATAGGTAAAAATAGGAAAAACAAATGAACACTTTTTGCTGAATCCTCAATCACTTGGGGGTGGGGAAGTGAGTGCTGGAAGTCTGGTGAAGTGTGATGTGTGTGGAGGGGCATGTGAAGATGTTGATGAAGAAGATTTTGGATTTCATGCTAATCTATATTCAAAAAATGATAAAATAAACTGTGTTTTTGTTCTTTCTTCGGACAAAACTATTGCTGTGAGTTATTGAGCTTTTATGGATTTTAATCTATTTTCATTGATTTCAGTTTATGATTTAGGAGGTAAATATTAAAAACTAATACTCAAAAACATGGGGCTGAAATTGACTTTTTTTTTAAAAAAATTCATAACAACATAATGATGTTGACTTGGCTTTTAAAACTAACAATTTTTGAATAGATATAAATTTTTTCATAAATATATGAAATAAATTTCCAAAAATTGCAAATTTTCTTTGTCATAAGAAAACTAAAGTTTTATGAAATTCTTAAGTAAACACTTTCTTAATTTAATTTTAGAGGTTCGATTTAAAGTTAATCTTCAATTATATATGGAATTCAAATACACTTATTCAGAGATTAGCTATTATTTTAGTCATGACTGTCATTATGCTTTTTATCAATTAATTGAATAGTCTTTATACTTCATATTCTTTCATCAAGCATAAATGTAAAGACTTCAAAATTTGATAATATAACATTGTCTACTTGTATACTTTGAATAAAATTTTTTAAAATCCATTGTAATTTACTTTTAAATATTTCAATTGACTGGCACAGGCATCCTCATTCAAGTGTGGACTTCTACCTCTGTGTCAGGAAGCAATGGTGCTAAAGAAGGTGGCACAGAAGAACTATGCAGGTGATCTTAGGGATCTCCAACATCAGTTCACTACTGAATACCCTGTAACTATTTGCATTTTTACTCAAACCAATCAGTTTATCCACTTCATACTGAATTAGCTTATAATGGGGTTTTAAAATAGATGTTTTACAAAGGTGTTGTTTGTGAAGAACTATGGGGCAGTGATTGTAGGGGCATCAGTTGAAGAGGTTTTCTACCACACTCTCTGTCTCATCAATGCCATTGATGTTCAAGTTAGTCTGATTTCACTATGACTATCTTCAAAAATTTAGACAATATTTTGAGCTAGCTTTTTTTGAGTGATTTCCCTATATTTTATAATGGATTCAATTTATTAAAGCAAGTTTTCACTCTTACAAAGAGCAAATTTTCTATATTTTTTAAAATTAAATTCAATTTCCTAATTTTCCTTCCAATAATAAGAGTTTTCTCAATCTAAATTTTTAAAAAATTGATAGTTGAGAGTCAGGCATTATCAATAGAAACTAAATGGTAGAAATAGTAAAAATCTTAAAATATTTAAAAATACGCTTCCTAAACAAACCACCTGTGAAACATTGTAAAATGGCGACTCAGAACGATGACAATAGAAATTTTTAAAAAATTCAGGTTTTACGTTTTGTTCTTAAAGTTGCAAACGTTTAAAGAAGTCTTCATCAGTGGAGATTTAAAAATAAAATAATTGGAAGCTTAGGACAAACTCACTATTTTCAACAATTTTTTACGTCGATTTATGTGTTTTTTAGTACATTTATGAAGTCAAAAATCTAGATTTTTCGATATATATATATATATATACTTACCATAAAACGTTAGCATATCTCGTAAATCGACGGAAAAAATTGTTGAAATGTTTTTTGTGAGTACAATAAAATGCCTAAAAGTTTGGAACTCACTATTGTGTTACATTTAGATGTTAAAAACATAATTTTTGTTTCTCATGATTTCATTTATAAATAATTCTTGATGAGCATTTTTCTAGACTTTAAAAATCCGGATAACATTGGGTTTGAGGTGTCTTGGTTTTTAGAGTCTACTGTATTTTTCTTTTTAAATAAAAAAACTTCTTTTCAACTTGTTGTATTAATCATAACCATTAAATCGACATTCAAGTACCTGAAACCTCCTTCAGTTGAGCGTGATGCCATTTGGAGTGGATGAGTTGCACATTCCACAAGAGGTAGACAAACTCTTTGATCTGATGCATAATCCATTAGCTGACCACATCCATGCCGACGAACAACCACCCTGTGACGTCATCTTCAAGTCCCTCGTCAGACTCCTTGACAGTGCTGTATGTTGTGCATTTTATGTTTCACTCAAGTAATGATGATACAATTCATTTGTTTCATGCTAATAAGTGCAGTAAAAAAATCGAAAAAGTTGAATCATTAATTATCACAATATTTTTTTTATAATTAACGGCAAAATTATACATCCCTGTTAGGGTTACAACACTGGGTATGAGGGTGCAGACAAGGCAAGCAAGAGGGCAGTGAGGTCCCAGAGCACTACTGATATCGCACCAGCCTTGGCCTTGCGGGCTGATGGAAGGTGGTGTTTATCATTTTAAATCATATATATTATATATATGTAAAAAAATATATAAATAATAGTTGTATGGAAGTAGTTCAAGATTTCGTTTAACTTTCGCTCGATTTTCATTTTTTAAACTTATATTTTAATTCAAAATACCAAATTCTTCACAGCTATGTACATTGACTAATTCAAGTAACATCAGAAATATAAATTATGATTATTAAACACAGTTGCTAACATATTAATAGGAGGTCTGCCTTCGAGCGTACTATCACCCCACTCAGTTTCCTCAATGAGTCTTATGGCACCCGCTCTCAAGCTTCCAAGGTTGCTCTTGTTTCAATATCGATGTAAAAGTTGTTTATTTATAATTCATTTTTTTATTAATATTTGAAATTTTTTTTGTACATTTTGTAAAATTATAGATTCACCACCTAAGCTGTAAAATAACCGTCTTTATCGTAATATATCTTCAAGTTTAATATATTGTTATAGAGACGTATTTTATTCTGGGCTTAAAGAAGTGTGTTTCTAAATATAAAATGTCAAAAATGTGCACAGTGGATTGTAGAGACGAGTGGTCTACAGAGGGCTAGGCCAGCAACTTCTATGGCACAGTACCCTCCCAATAAGTTTGCACCTCAAGGAGAAAATCCTAAAGAACTCAAACAGAAGTTCAAAGAGGTCAACTAAACATTTATTTATGTTCATGATTCAGAATTTTGTACGATTTTTTTATATTTTTTAAAATGGAACGTGCGTCAATCCAAAAATAGTGAGTAACGTTTAGTATCCTTCTATTTTTTTATCTTTATAATTATTGGTTTTCACATTAACATTGATGCACAACAGATAAGGAAGGAATACTTTGAGGACTCTATTTCATCAGGGCCTCAGTCGTCAGTGTTGGAGGGAGTTACATGGGACGAGGTGCGCAAGATAAAGGCTGGAGGAGGAGATGGTGTGTTGGTGACAGCTGCTTCCAGAGGCATCATTCAACGCGATCATCAAAAAGAAGCTCTATTCTATAAGAATTACACTCTAGGCAACCCATTCGAAAACGTCACTGACCATGATTTAGAAAAGTACATGCAGGATGTTAGCAAGGCCAAAAAATAATTATTTTTTAAATATAAATATTTTTAATTTTTGGAGATATTAATAATGTCTAGATAATTCTTTATTTGTAAATTTTATTATTGACAAAATCGCTGCTATCATATTGATTTGCTTTACGGCTTCGAATTTACAATCATTTTTATACATAATTTTGCTTGTTATGTTTAGTATTTGTTTTATTCAGTTTGAATACTTGAGAAAGTAGAATTTTTAAATATATCGTTATTTGAAACTTCCCAATGTATTTTTCACCATGGATTTAATTATATGTTGCTTTCGTATAATCGCATTTCGCAAATAAATCACAATTTAGATTTTTCAATTGATTCTTTAAGGAATTTGCGCATAATCTTGCCAGATTGTGTTTTTGGGATTGAATCGATAAACTTCACACCCCCTCTGAGGTGCTTGTGTGGCGCCACTCTCTCTGTTTTGTGGTTCTTAATTAAGCATACAGTATAGCAACGAGTAAGATCAAATTTTCTTAGACTACATATTAACATAATTTGAATTGTTTTAAGCATAATAATTAAAAAATATATACCGTTAAACCATTTGATAATTTCTTCTTCAGTGCATTTGGTATTTTCCTTTAGAACTATCAAAGCACGTGGTAGTTCTCCATGCAACTCACTAGGAAGGCCTACAACGGCGGCCTCCTTGATGCATTCATGGGTGAGCAATATTGCCTCCAATTCCGCTGGAGCAACCTTCAACATTGATTAAATTACAGCTTATGTATTAAAACAAGGAAACACGGCGTTTTTAATTTGTTACGATACGACTTGAAAATGAAATCGTTAGTATATTGAAAAGCTTAGTTTCAAAAAAATATAAACTTTATGCCTCTTGTTTTATTAACTTCAGTTAAGCGATATATATGTATAGATATATATATATATATTACTTGTTTTCCCATGTATTTAATGAGCTCTTTAATGCGGTCTGTAATGAAGAAACATCCTTTTTTGTTGAAATACCCATAATCTCCTGTTTGAAAAAACTCTTTAAACCCTTCACTTTTTTAATATTCATTTATTACCTGTGTGGATAAAGCCTTCGGAATCAATAGTATCCCTTGTAGCCTCAGGGTTGTTGAAGTATCCCATCATATTCGAGGAACTTCTCACCAGTATCTCTCCCTTTTCATACGGCCCTTGTATTCTTTTTGATTCAGGATCCATTACCTTTGAACATTTTTGTTAATTAGTTCTGTGTATTAGTAAGACACAAGATCTTAATAAAACTATTCAATTTTATCTACTTGTATATAAAAATGCTTATGTTTTTAGCATCTTTTTTAAATATTTTTCAACTTTGCCACATTTAAAAAGTAATTCTAATTTATAATTATTATAAGCTGTTAGCTAAATTATTTAACACAAATTTATAAATAAAACCCTATTTATTTAGTGCGAGGTTTTGTTAGATTTAGACTAACAAGTAGTTAATCGATAAATCACTCGAAAATGTTTGATGTATGCATCCATTTTAAATTTTTGAAAAATCTTGAAGATAAAGTGGAAACTCACTCTACATATAGTGTTGGGAAACAAGGAACCGACAGCGCCTTGTAAAGGGGCATCTTCGTCTAAGGGCGTCTGCGTCACCAGCCCTCCACACTCAGTCAATGCATAGCCTTTTTTGACATAAATTTAACAATTATCATTATTACTTCTGAGTGTGATGTTGTGAATATGGATTATTTTTATATGTTATTAATCAAAAAGGTATATTTGGTTATTGCAAGTTTAATATTCCCTTTTATAACCTTCAAGCTTCTATTGAAAACATAAAATATTATCTTGTTAATGAAAATGGAATAATTTGCAATTCTCATAAAGATTTATAAGTAATAAGACTAACTGACATCGAATGTAAAATTCTAACGCCAAACATCTGTTAATTCATATATACTTTTAAGATTTCACCAACCTTGAAGAACTCTCACATTAGGAAACTTAGTTATGACTTTTCTTTCAACTTCTTTTTTCAATGAAGCTGCACTTGAATATAAAAATCTAATAGAAGAAAGGTCATATTTATAAGTTTCATCTGAAGTAATCAACATGACGACGATAGAAGGCACAAGATTCAGAGACTGAACCTGTGAAAATTGTATTATCATCACTTGATATGTGATCTCGAAAAAGTGATTATTAACGTTGTAAATTTTCTTAAAATTACTTAGTAGTTTTCAAAGTTTAATAAGCGCAGATATTAATAGATAAAATCAATATAACAATTTTATCACAACTTGTTTGATGTAATAATTTTCTGAAAAAATAAAAATTTAATTGAATTATTGACAATACTTTATAATCATGAATTATAATATCGTACTTTATAATCAATTTATATATCATATCATACTTTATAATCTTCAATAGTTTTTAAAAACACTGGCAATTTGAATTTTTTGAGAAGAAGGGTCGTGATGCCAGCTAAAAGACCAAAAATAGTTCTTGTGATTCCATATCCATGAGCCATTGGTTGGTACAAGATGCTGTTATTTCGGTCTTCAAACGTGCTCAGTGTTGGATAGCTATATTGGAATGTTTTTTATATTCAATTATGAAATTTTATTGAAGAATATTCATTTTTAATGTTTTTATTGAAATTAAAAAACTCATTTAGTTGTAAAAACTTTAATGTTTTACTTTGTTTTTGTAATAGAGCTAACAATGGAAGTGTGGGACAATACAACGCCTTTGGGTCTTCCAGTCGTTCCAGAAGAAAAAAGAATCAAAGCAGGCAATTGGTGTGAAGGAATATGAAAATTTTCAATGTTTCTGTAAATGAAAAACATAAATGAAGTCTGATATTGATTGAAAATTTTAATCACTGACTCAGAATTTTTTTTGTTGGAGTTAGGCACACTACACATTGGGTGTTTGAGACATTCAAGGGAATCGTCCGTCAGCATTAACACTTGCTGTTCGGTGAGTACAGAAACAAGTTTTTTTTGAAAAAAAAAAATTAATAAATCCATTGTGGAAAATTAATTTGAAATTACTGAAATTTTTTTGAAAGAATTTTTTAATAAATGAAATTTGATCTTGACAACCTCTACAAATGTTAAAGGGTTTGCAGTAATTTTCATCACGTTTTGAGCGAAATCTTTAGAAGTGATAACAAACTTACATGACGTAACACTCAAGAAGTAGGACAAGTCATCTGTTCATTAATATGACTATCTTTATATTTCACAAATATTTTATATTTACAGAGCCATCTTGTGTAATTTTTTAGTAATCTATTTCTCCCAAAGATTAAATACATTTTTGGCAACAAAAGTTTGATTTTCTTATAAGTATGATTAGCTTATTTGAATTTTAGCTTTTGTCTTCAATAAATTTATTTGTTAAAGTTTCTTAAATTTGAAGTTTTGTTTAAGGAAACACCGTATGTGTTTTTGAAAATATTTTCTCGAACCTCAACATTAATTATGCTGAGCCTTCATGATCAAAAACTATGGTTACTTTTGAAAAAAATGATTAATAAATCCATGGTGAGAAAATAATGTGAAATCCCTGAACAAGATCTTCATAATTTCAAAGAACAAAAAATAACAACCTAAAGTGTTTTGTTGCGGAGCCAACACAGCACATGCTTTTAGAGAAAGGATAGCAAAAACGATCACAACATAATCATAAGAGTTGTGCACTACCACCATCACTCGATCCAATGGTCTGACTCCAACTTCCTCCAACAACTGATTGAATTTAATGTGTTTTGTATCGAAATCTCCGAATGTCCATTTTTCTTGTGTCTCCAAATCAACCTAAGAGATATTATTGACCTTAAAACAATGATTATTGTATTTGATTGGTTTGTAGGGGTGATATTAAGACATGAAGTAATATTTTTGAAGCCATTTTTTAAACAAAACTGAGTTTATTTTACTTTATCATATATGTAAGTTAACCATCATTTGCCCCAAACCGAGATTATTTCCCTTTATTGAAAACTTTATTAAGGGTCTCATTTATTAATTAATTCAAGTTAACTCGTACTGTCTGTGCTTCTAAAGATCAAGCGCGTTGAATGACAACACTTGCTCTATTTCAAAAAATCTTCTATACTACGTTCACTTTTGTTATCGGTTGTATAGGCTTGGTATTTTGAATAGAACAGTGAATAAAAACTAATTCATGTCAAATCTAAAAAATCAACTCACAAAAGCAGTTTTAGCTACAAACTTCAAGTAGTTTTTCCTGCAAAGTGACACAACATCATTCTCAGGAATTTTTATGTCGAAAGAACTTACTCTATCTAAAGGATTTGGTTTGTAAGCCATTTTGAGTTTTCTTAAATTAATCAAAGTTTATGAGCAAAATTTCTTTAAATATTGTGTTAAAGTTGAATCGATTGAACTATGTAACTATGCACGGGACTTTAACTTAGCAATGGTTAATTTCAAAGTAGATTTAGTATCTTCTAAAAAAATTGTCTTCATTCTAACAAGAGATATGTACATTTTATATCACTTATTTAAGAACATAATAGTTTAAATCATCTGATGATGATCTCTATAGCCTATTAAAAAGCTTAGTTTTTTCCAGTCAATAAAAGTGTTTGCTTTAGTTTACTTCAATTTAGGTTAACTTATACTTCAACAAAATAGTTGAAATGCATTAAACATTCGGACAAAAAATACATTGGTGAATATTAAAAAACGTATAACTAATTTTTTATCAATCAAACTGAACAGTCCTAAATTTGAATAATGAAAACACGTTACAAATTTAAATTTCACCTTTGGATGGAGCTTTTCGATATTATTTCTATAAAATACAAAAATGTAAAATTATATCGTGGTCTTATGATTTACATTTAGAAGTTTTGAATAGTTTGACATGTTTTATATTGACAAATATTCTAGCACGATATCAAATATTCTTAATCTTACAATCTAATTTTTTTGATTTTGATGAGGTTTTGTTAAACTCCATTCATAAATTTTAGGCTTTAAATTGTATCACATCGATATTTTTACCGTAATATAGTTATTATAAAAACTAATAAAGTTTCTTATGAGTAATTAATTAAATGAAGTATAACCAATGGTTTATTTTAACAATTGATGTAAATAGCTTTCTATAGAATTATCTTTTTACAGACATAATTTTTCATCTTACAACATTTGCCGTTTCAATACGTAAATCATAACTTGAATCAATTGAAAAAGGATAGAAACTTAATTTATAGGAAAAGATCTTTGGAACTTACTCAAAACATGCATTTGATGTAACTGAATACATTTATTTAATTAATTTGGTAATTCAAGTGTACTAAATGGTGAATGCAATCTCGTAATTATTTTCCAAACCAACAGGCTCAATTGAAATATATTGAAATATGACAGTAAAAAATTTCAGTGGCACTTAACCCAGAAAGTTCGAGATCACTTTTTGAATAACCTTAACCCGTTTATGCCCATTGATCTCATATGAGATCACTCTCATCTAACAGTTTTACTAATTATTAGTTAATATTTATCCAAATTCAATTAATTATTTTCATTAACTAGGGTTATATGTTTAATATTAAATTTATTTTTCTTGAATTTTTATTTTTAACTTTGTGATATTTAAGCTTAAAATTGTCCAAACTTCACTTTTATGGGCGTTTATCGAAAAACATTTAATTAAGGCATAATAATTTATTTTTATGGTGGAACAAAATGAAGTATTTTTAAGTTATCTTAAATTAATATTATAAAATTTTAAAACTTGAGATACATGAAAAATCAACAGTATAAGATGCATTAGAAGTTACTATTCTCAAATGAGATCAATGGGCACAAGTGTTAGCAAATGGGCCTTTTACAGAAAATACATTATAATTAGTGGAATTTCAATTTTAAAAAGCGAAATATTACAAAAAATAAATAAAATAGTCAAATAAAAGAGAAAATTAAACTTTTGTAAATGTTAGTTTCTATTTATAATTGAGTGATACAAAATTTCACAAAATAATTCGTACATCACACACTCAAACAGTTTTTAGGGGCAAGCCAAATATAGATTTGGCTACAAATTTTGGGCATTGTGTAGTTCTTTAAGCTATTGCTCTAACTTTAACTTGTATTGTGGTAAAAACTTATCAGATCAAAAAAAAGGCTTACAACTAGGATCATAAGTTTTTCTGAATACGTTGGATGCGGTAGAAGAAATCCAATCGCACACTGCATTTTTTGACAACTTTTTCACAAATTATCAATTATTGATTCATCCAAAAAGTTTTGTTTTTTGGGCAACAAAGAATATAAAAGATAAAAAGTTAAGAAAAGGTCCTTTGACCGACAAAAAAACAATGAATAAGAAAAAAAGAGACACTCACAGCTATAGTTTCGATACCAATGAAGAAATTTTAATTGTGAGGTTGCTAGATAATACTGTGGTAAACTTTAGAACAAATTATGATGCATTTAAACTTATTTATAAAGTAACTTGTTGGAAAATAATTATAATCAAAGGTTAATTTACTTGAAACATTTAGCTCAAAAATGTGTGGAGGGGATAAGGATGATTGGTGGGAAAGCAAATATGCCACAACAATAAAAGCTAAGAATGAGATTGGCCAATATTTGCAAAAATACTAGGTATGGCAGTAAGAAACTCTCAGATAATCTGTAATTGCTCAAATGAAAAAAGTGATACGCATGCCCAAAAACGGATTTGCTCACATTTAGGAAAGCAATTAGCCGATTCTACTTCGAAAACTCTGCATTTAGGCAACAGCAAATCAAAAAATACAACTGTTCAGGCCTTCACAAACTCTTACTGATGTTTCAATCTCCAAAGACATATTATAATAACTAGAAATGAACAAAAAAGATGTCAAAACAAGCCAGGCACGGCTAGACCACGGACATTTTGGAAAAATTCACGGTTACTTCGAGCGTAGCTTGGATTTATTCATATCATAATGATGAATAAAAATGAAAATTTTTATTTTCAAAGCCAGTTTTCCAAAAAATGGACTTTCCCCCTCCCCCTCTTCCTAATCGGCCTTTTGATGAAAGAACCAAAACTCAACTGTATGGGTGGACGTTATGTGCATGGAAGAGCTCTCCAACCCTGGTTTGCTGGCCTTCACCCATGGATCATGTGGCTGTAAGCTGATAGTGCTTATCGAAAGCTGCGACTCAAAAACTTTTATACAGCTTAACTATATTAATTTGGATGCACTTTAAACTTATTCAATTAAATAAATGTATTGTGTTCGAGTCATATTCAATTTTTATGTTGATTTGTATGCAATAAACCCATGCAAATTGTTGTTTTGAGTTTCAACAACGTAATTTTAAACTTAGTTTTATGGATTCTAGTCAAAAACTTAGAAACAAACTTGTGAACATTATAGGATTGTTTGGATGAAATAGAAGAATTGATGAACTTTTAAAAAAAGGTGAAAGTTGTGTGGTGAGCTTTGGAATTGAAGAACCTACACGCTTAACATTCGAATCTCACATTGTTTTCGTGACTTATCGATGTCTGAAAACTGAAAAAAATTTTGTTTGCATTTTTAAAAGATTTATTCAAACCATTTTTTAAAATATTCATAACAAGAATCAACCAAAAGTTTTAAAATCAATGGCATATAATCTAATTCTCAAAAAACGTTGTTCATCTTTTACTTTTAAATTCTCATGAACTATGAAGAATATGGTTTTTAAAACATTCAGCTTCGGAAAAGCAGGGAAGTTTTGAACACACGTCTTCTCACGAGAACAAAGGCTGATCTGTGCAAAATAAATTCAAATTTTTGCAAATGTTATTTTTATATTTTTCTCTTGAATATTGAGATGAGCAATTCTTGAAAAACTTTTAAATCCCATTTTTTATTCATGTACCTTTTAATCATATTAATTTTATTTTATAACATTTCATTTGATCAATGAAATGAATTTCAAATTTAAATTTTTTAATTTATTTTTGATAGTAAAATAATTTAAAATTCAAATTGTTTTATATTTACTAATATTATTCTTTGTTTTGTACACTTTATAAATATAGAACAGAAAAAAGACCCTCAGTCGTACAATCGTATTTTTGGCTATAATTTTGTTGAATGTTTCAATATGGGAATTACTGATGTTTCTCAAAAAAAGCTTAAATTATGTGATGATGATAGAAAAAAAATTCATTGCTTTGCTACATGCTTATTTAGGCATTTTTACAAGATGAAAATATTCATCAGCTCAAAACGCCAAATTAACATTATCTATTTAATTCATTTTATTTCATATGTTATATTTAATTGAATTTGTCTAATTTGAAGATATGTCGAAAAAACGTGAAAAATATTAAAGCCAATTTTACAATGTAGCTAAAAATTTGAAATTTGCACTTACATCATCTAGACGAAAACTAAATGCTACTATAGATCTAAAAAATTCTAATATTGAAAAATGTATTATTAAACAGAAATCTTTGTGGTTTCATTATAGTAGCTAAAGAATACAAAAAACTACTGAAAACAAGAGGGCAAAAACTGAGTGATTGAAGCAGTATTATGTTTTGATATTCGAGTATAGTTTGAGAGTGAAATAAATAGCTCAATATTGATTATTAATAAGAAATACATTGGTTTTTATGAGCAAACCACTTCATATACTTGTTGGAATTAAATAAAAAAAAACAGTAATAATCAGAACATAATAATAATAATATGAAAGGTAGTGATAAATAATTTATGAGAATAACTTTTATCCACCCGATTGTAAAATTTTTGTTAGATTTAATATTTTTTCTTTATGAAGCTGTTAAAAAAGGTAATCACTTTATGTGAAGTTTGGGCTTTGTACGATTCAAACTTATTCTATTAAATGCTCCATTACACACATTTGAACCGATATGTACAGTGATGTGCTACTAAAATTGAGATAAAAGAGTATATGACCGTTGCAGACTAGTTAAAACTTAGTGTTAAAAACAAAATGACCAAGATATTATCAGTATACAAAATTTTGAATAAAAAACTAGTCTTACTAGGGTTATTCTATTCTAACCTCAGTATCGAAAAGTCGGTGGTACCTTTCTATGGTTGTTAATGCTCAAAAACTTTCATAACAGGAAAGTCAACATATTACGCTCCTACAGCTGGATGAATAAAACAAAAAAAATGCTGAAATAAAAAATTTTCATCACTTCATATAAAACACTAGTTTTTTTCCATTTAAGAAGACAAACTCAATATAGTTTCCTTTTTTCTCAACTACTTCACTCAACAAACTTCAATTCATTCAGAACACATTACTTTATAAAATCACAGCTTGTACACAAGACACTAATGAAAATCATCTTCACTCTTCCGAAATACATCAAAACGCAACAATCGTTACTCACTCAGTTCAATTACTTGAAAAACAACTTTTAATGCCAGATGAAAAAACCATTTAATGGTAACAATAAGTACTCATTTCTGACGTTTTATTTCTTATGCAGAGATTCTAATAGGTTTAAATTTTAGAGTTCGTATTTTATTGTTTTTAAAAATAAAACTAATGAAAAATTGATGAGTTCACAGTTAGTATGTTTATTTTTATTCTGTCTAAAAGTTTGTTGATTCATTTATTTATTTTATTCGGATTAAGAGTGATTTAAATAAAAAATTTCGAATAAGGATTTTTCAAAACAAAAAAACTAAATAAAAAACGTGAATTATTCAATCAAAAAAACTTAAATTGAAAAAATGTTTTTTTTTTTATTTCTAGTTATAATGAAAATTATTTAGTAAATGTTTATTTCAAGCGTCTTAATTATCGTCCACTAAGTGCGACGATTTCTCTCTTAAAATGTTTGTTTTCAATTTAATTTTAAATTATTTTTGCCACTTATTTACTTTGTAATCAGTTTTAAAACATTATTTTTAATTCAACTCATAATTAACTTTTTATTCTGTATTTTTGACATATGTTATAGGTCTAAAGTAACTTTCAAAATTACTCTTACATCAGACCCAAAACTTCCTTTCAAAGTGTTAGTTTATATGAAAATAATTATGAATTTATGTGGCTCCAAATTAACAACAAAATTATGCTTTTATATCTATGTGACTATGTTTTTAAATATAGTTCAAAACTCATTCTCATATTTTTACTATTTCATCTAGATTAAGTGTTCCGGAAGCTACACCTTTCACAGCTGTTCTTAAATTTGCAGCAGAAGAGGTAGGTTTATTTCAGGAATATTATATTGATTGAATTACCTTTCAAATGCCTTTCATTAGAAATATTCTTCTAAAATAAAATGATAAATTCAAAAATCTTTTCAAACTATTATTTTTAAAGTAAAAATAATTTTATTGTTATATTCAGTTCAAGGTACCATCTGAAACTAGTGCTATTATCACCAATGATGGGATTGGTATAAATCCTGCTCAAACAGCTGGTGAATAATATAAATTTAAAATTTGAAAAAATTCTAATTCAAAAAATTTGATTTATTTTAATTGGAGTGAATTATCTGTAAATTTTTTTGTTGATTTATCACATTAATATTTTTATTATAATAAAGATTGTTTGATATTTTCAGCAAATGTGTTTTTAAAGCATGGTTCAGAATTGAGATTGATTCCTAGAGACAGAGTGGGATGCTTCAACTAAAAATAATCCGGAAATTTAAATATTAAATTCAAAATATTTGTATAAAAACTTTGCTTTGGTTGTTTATTTAAATAATGATAATCCGCTAAACAAAATTTATCAATTTTCTAATAAATTTCATCTCAAATAAATGCTTGAGGTAGTTAGTCATAGCCACGAACCACTATCCTATTCTATATTTTTGTTCGAAACAATGGTTTTATCGAGCCAACTTTTAATGCTTAATGCTATATATGTATCATGAAATTCATATATATTTTGAAACAAAATTATATTTTTTCTAATCGATGAGGACGTTTAATGAAATATAGAAAAATATCAATTCTCTGTAAAAATGGCGGTGGCAAATAAGATAAAAGGAATTGTTAGCAAGAAAAAAAGACGCTATCAAGAAGATGGTTTCGATTTGGATCTAACATGTTAGTTCATTAAAAATTTTTTAGAATTCCATTATTAATATTATTTTGTATCATGAGACTGTTGATATAAATACTCTAACATTAAATAAAACTTTATAAAACCAATTATGACAAATAATTCCAGATATATGTCAGAATATTATTGCAATGGGGTTTCCTGCTGTGAGAGTGGAAGGTATTTACAGGAACAACATCAGTGAAGTTGTTAGGTGTGTCCATTAGTTATGACTGCCAATTTGAACCCATTCTTTTTGAAAATAGTTGTCAATTTTAAAAATGAATGTTTTTCAGAATGTTGCAATAATATTTATAAGTATAAATATCTGAATGAAATTAATTTTTGAACTTGTGCCTAATTTAAAAAAAAATGCAAAATGTTGAAAGATAGTTTAAAATAATTTTTATGTTAAAGTTGAATCATTATTTGGTATCCTTGTGAATTTTTAGTAATTATCTTATAATTAATCCTTAATTTCTGTTTCTATGTGTGTTTGAGCTACTTTCTTGTGCAATTAACCCTAGCTTCTTTGCAATTGTTTTTATTGAGGCTCATATGTTAAATAATTGTTGATAATTATGTTTTATTTGCATATATATGTAAATATTTGTTTTAATGCAGTTAATATCTATAATATTTTCTATTTTCATTATAATATTTTATCTTCCATCATCATTCATCACAATAAATTTTTATTTTTTGACTATATTTCTATGTTATATAATTAAATGTTTTTATTTTACAAAATGTTAACCTTTTGTTAATAAATACTGTAATAAACTTAAATTAACTCAATGTAAAAGGAGTATAAAAGTTTATGGTTATAAATGCTACTGGTACTTGAAATAATGCATCTGCTTAATGAATAAGTTTAAAACAATGTGAATTAGCTCGATTATTTAATTTTCAAGAATTAATTATCTGAAGGTAAAATTCATACGATTGAAGTGTATATACTTTATATATAAGTATATATAATTCTATATATCATTCAATACGAATATAACATTCAATAAATTTAAAATATCTAATTTCGTATAACTTGTGTATACAAAAGAATATCATTATAATTATAGAATGTGTTTTTCAATCAATAATGAAAATGTATTAACAAGTCTTGATTTTAACTTTATAGTTGCTTAAAATGAATTTATTTGAAAAAATCAAATTTTTAAGTAGGACTCAAAATATTTTTTGTTTAAAAACTTTTTGATACATACTATGTTTATAAAAAATATATTAACAAATCATTCTTTTTATTCTTTATTTTATTGGTATTAGTAATGTATCAGCTGTTGAGGTGCCCTGATTCAATGAAGTATTAATCACCATTTGATGCAGGTTCCTTGATACAAAACATCGGGATCATTACAAAGTTTACAATTTGTTAGTCTTTTCATTGCACATTATAACTTCAAATTAATAAAAACCATGTAAAGGCGTATTATATAATTTTTATAATGAATAATTTGAAACCATCTTTCTATGAAAAGGCTGATGACAATTTTGAAAAAATATATTTTTTACTTGAGTGCATCAAGATCTAATTCAATTGAAATTCATTAATGCTATTTCAAACACACTTTCTCAAAACACATCTTTGTATACATGACCAATATGTTTAAATTTGCTTCAACGTTATAATACAAATACCAATATGAATAAAAACAAAGTAAACTACGAAACCATGATATACAATTAATCAACACACACAACATTAGTGTCTTCACTACACTATCCCAGGTGTTCAGAGCGATCATACGACCAGTCTCGCTTTCATAATCGAGTACAATGTTATCCATTTGATGACCACAACCCACCACCATTTGAGCTCATTGGAGTCTTTTGTGCTGATGTGGATCAATGGCTGGGCAAGCATCCATCCAATGTGGCAGTAGTGCACTGCAAGGCTGGAAAGGTTTGCAATTACATTTGGTGTCAATAAAATTACTACTACTGAGTTTACTAACAGTAAATCTTTATTTCTATCTGTTTAGTGTTAAAGTTCCATTTGATCTATACAAATTCAGAAATAAAAATTCAAAAAGTGCTAAGAAAGATTAAAAAAAGATGATTTTTAGTGACTTTAGGATTATGGAAAAGGTTCAGTTGCAGAATACAGCGTAATTATAAGTATTCAAGGAACCAAAACGCTATAATTTGCCATATGATATAATAATAATATTAATGAATTATAAAAAGCAAAAAATATTTTTCCTATTTTTCCTCAACTTTTTCGTTTTAAAATTAGTTGAATTGAAATTACCAATCAAAGTTTTTATATGTTTTCATGTTAATAGAATTATCGATGATAAATCTAGTTGCATAACTTGTCAGAACCAGCGGAAATTGAAGAACTTAAGACACGTTGAACAAATTAATAAAATTATTAGATGAATTTTCTGTGTTTAGACAGAAATTAAATAAAACTAAGTAAAAAACCTTTTAATCGGTATAACGTTAAAGTCTGATGATGCTTTAATTTGAGAGATGAATTATCAAACAAGATTTGAACATTAAATTTGTGCCGGTATTCTAATGTATTAGAGTGTTGAAAGGATAGGTGCATGTTTTATGGCTGCATAAATATTGTCTTCCACATGATAGGATGCATCTCAATATGATGCTTTTTATGCCGCAGAATATCAAATGCATATTGTGTTGTTGTCGTTATAAAAGCTTATGGTTGTTGATAGTGTTTTTGTTGCTTTTAATATATTATTTTATTTTAGTGTTATCGTTTTTGTTAATGTTTTTTAAATTATTGTTTCACGTTTGTTTTCATGCCAGCAAGGAGTTGAGCTCCATTGAAAGCTCTTTTCTGTGCCTCAAGGTCTTGAGAAAGTTCTGCTTTGAAATTCATTCTCTCTCAGTCATTTTTCATGACAGGAAGTGCGTTTTTCTTGATCTACTTTTTTCTTTCAACCTCAACATAACTGCAAGCATTTTTTGAAATGATAAATTTTGTTGTTTTATCATTACTTATACTGATATAACCTTCACGATTTAGTATCTACCATGAATTATTAATCTAAAAACACTCTGACAAACTATATTGACAAACTGTGCACGGTTCTTTGGGTACATAAGGTGTTAGATAATGCTTGAACATTTTCTCTATTTTTCTTTTCTCCAGTTTTGTTTACTTGATTAAAAAATTATTTTTCTTATTTGAAAGTATTATAATCATTTGAAAAATATTCCAATTACCAAAGTTGTTATAATTTTTATTAATATTATTTATTTTTTCAATAACCACATCACCATTCCCACAATCATTCATTTTTTTATATGATAATTATGTTGCCTGGAAACTTTTGAATCTTATGTCACTATAATCGCATCCATAATTTCATTTTATTCTATTATTAAGAATAATACCTTTAACATCACACTCCTTCTAACGAATGCACACCAGGGCAGAACAGGAGTAATGGTTTGTGCCTACCTGTTGCATCGAGGCAGGTACACCAGTCATGAGCAGGCTTTGCGCTTCTATGGGGAGACCAGGACTAGGAATAAGGAGGTCAGTATTTGCTTCATGTCTTAATGCTATAACTACAATGCCTCAATGGTATAACTATTATAATGAAATTTTGTTTGGCTCAAACGTTTATATTATCTGTCAATTTATTACTAGTTGTTGTCCATAATGAATTGCAGAATTTTTTGTAAATGATTTGGATTTCATTTGAATCGTATAACTATATACTCTGAATCTTATTATCTTTAAGTTATACAAACATCCATAAATTTTGATTGGGTGAAATGGTTCGCAAAAATAAATATTCTCAATCAAAATAATCCAGACTTACCACTTTTCTTCTATCAAATTTATTGACTGAAATCACCAATGCTTTATTAATTATATTACAGGGTGTAACAATACCAAGTCAGATAAGGTATGTGTCGTATTATAGCTTAATGTTGAACAAACAGCTAAACTACAAACCGTCGACGCTGGTTCTTTTAACTATCCGCCTCATCAACCCCTTCACTACTAACCCTTCCTCTTTCACCAGTGAGTGTATGATATGAGAGAACATTGATACAATAATCACATTCATATAGACCATTCAAACGCTCATTCACCTCCATTCCTTGCTGGATTTGATAGTCTTGTGAATATTATCAATATTGATAATACTATCAGTATTACTGACACTATTATTGTTAAGTAATTATATTCTGTAATTATATATTAACATGCCCCTTCAAAAACTTTTCAAGTTTTTAATAGCTCTATTATATAAGAACTTCTAAATCTTTTTGAGCAAATTTTCAAAATTATTTAGACTTATATATAATTATATATATTCACTTTAAGTTGATTTTCTGTTTGTCCATATCAACTTATAAAGTATAACCTCGCCAATGTGGTAAAGAGACGGCAAAGCTAATTGTGTAGACTAATAATAATAATAAAAATAATAATTTTTTCGTAAATGATAGTAATGATTTCGATGAATAAAATCCATTGACTTTTTTAGCTGTATAATTACTTTATTTAATAAGTCCTACTCTTGGTAAAAAATATAAATTAGGTTTGGTGACAAAATGCAAGACAATGAACACTTTTTTCACATGTACGAAAAGCTTCGTTCATTGTGTCAATAAACGCAGTGTTTTTTATGACCATGTTATTATTGGCTATAACGCCATTCAATATGATCGCGTCCTAAACTCTCTCCAGACCCATTCTTCCTTGTCCGACATCCTCGAGTGAAGCATTATCAGTCGCAAGTATTTGAAACGTTTGACAAATCAGCACCCTTCGTCGATCTTCCCCTGGATAAGCCCATCGTCGTCTGCGGGGATTTCGTCGTCGAGTTTCACTCCAAGTCGATTATGACGAAGGTGTTGTGTTTGGAAGTTTATTTGAAGGTTTTAAATAAGAAATTTTAGTTTTTTTAATGATTTGAATTGGGTTCATATTGCTTTGTAATATTTTAATTTGCGTGGCTTTATTAGTTCAATTGATATATATTTGCTACCGAATATCTTTCCACTTGAACCAACAGATCGAGGTATTTCATTTTTGGTTGAATTCGTTCTTTATTTTTGATTCAAAAACTCGCCATCCAATAACGAACAACCGTTTTTGTTCATCACAACCTTCCAACCAATCACTATCTTCGTCTGTTTCCTTACTCAATTCTTTTTCTGTTTCCAATAGCATGTAAGTAATTTAAATATCAATCTAAATATTTAACGATAAGTGTCTTCAAGTGACTCACCAAATTATAATCGTTTTATAGCACATCATCTCAAGAGCACAACAACACACCTACATTTGAACAAACATCTACACCGTCAGCTGCAATCAAAACAATTAAGGACTCATCATCAATGTCTTCACACCAAATCAATGGAATCTCAAAACAAGATAAAAATAATCACCAAAATCCAAATGAAAAATCATCGGTCATCGTCAATAATGATGATAAAGTTGTTAAGTCTACATGCATGTCCGATAACGTTGATGTTGTTAATACTACATTTGATAAGAATAAAGGTAATTCTCTGTGCATTGACATTAATGCACCCTCTTCATCTGCTAAGGATCCTGCAACAAAAAATATTTCCAAAGATAGTGATAAAAAGGGCGACTCAATTGCAGAAAAATTGATGGATAGTGATTATTGGAATAACAATGACTCTACATTTTTTGATACCTCTTTACAATCCACCACACAAACATCATTTCAACACCAATATTCATGTCCAAATCAACAAGATATATTAAAGAATAGTCAAGGGGACCTACTTTTTGAAGATAACAAAGACACTGGTTTAGAAAATATGACATTAAAACTTAAATCATTTTTCAATTCTAATAAAAATTTGAATATGAAAAGTGACAAGGTGCCCAACAAAAGCGATTGGTGGGAGCGAATAAGAACCAAAGCGAAAACTTGTTTGAGGATGACTCATGACAAGAAGGAGCTTGGTATCCGTTGGAAGTCAAAAAGAGCAGAGAGTTCCAGCAGTGATACAGTCGTGTGCATCGGTAATGAATCCTCAAACCTTGACCATTTTGATCTCTCACGCTTTCAAACACATCACCTCACTGATCCTAACCTTTTGAAACACACTGAACAAACAAAAATTGAATCTATCTTCTCATGTTCTCTACAAAATTCAAAAAATGAAGGTGTAAACGAAAAAATAAAATTCACTTGTGAAGAATCCGTTCCAGATCACAAAACTTCGAGTAGCAGAGAAAACTCTAACAAACGTCCATTACATCCAAATGATATTTCAGATCTTACAAATTCAACCTTCAGCTCGCTCAAACAGGCCACAAACAACACAAATGAAATCCAATATTTATCTTTCAATGAAGAGAAAAAACCTAAATCTAAAAACGATTTGATATCGAATTTTCGTGAAAAATCTTCCAAACAAAAGACTATGAAGCCCCAGGATGAAAATTCCCTGTTGATATCTTGTGAGGTGTTTGACTCTCTCAAACCCTCCTCCAACGGGCACTCTTTCAAAACAGTAACCATCAATAAGCACCAACTTGATTTCACCAACAAGAGTAGTGACCATAAACTTTTTCCTACATCTTTCCAGGTATTAGTTGAATTATTTTCTTTATCATTTGCGTTTTGAAATATTTAAAAATGTGGTAATCATCTTTGTGATGTTTGTCTTATAGTGTGTGCTCTAGTTTTATTTCATGTAGTGGTTGTGAAGTTTAAATTTATAAAAATTCAGTTGTGAAAAAAGTATTTAGAAGAAACCATTTGTTCAGATGTGCGCAGTGTTTAAGTTTTTTTCATTATGTGGAAGGCAGAAAAGTAAGCAAGATAGGTGATGGTAGGATTGTCACCGATTTCTGTTATTAGGTGGCATGTTATCTGCTCACAGTTGCTTTCATTCATAGAGGAAAATTCACTTGGAATAAGTTTCACTAACTTCACCTCTTCGCCAACTTCCAAATTTGTTTTACAACAAATTTTTGTGCATACAACTAACAAGAACGACAGTTCTGTACTCATTAGAAATATGGGTCTCAAGCTTTTTCAGTCAAAAATGCAATGACTGGACTATAATGAGTTATATTTACAAAGCCAAAGTCATAACCTGAGTCGTTTCAAAACCTTTAGAAATACTTGGTATTGAAGGCATTGGAATTGTTATTCTCACTGTCGTCAAAGGAAAAGAGCATCAAGGTGGTAGAAATAAGAAGACCAGGAAGAACAAAGCTGGCTTATGAAGGTTTTCTATATGAGTTTCAGTAATTTGAAATCATAATAAACAGTCATCATGGAGATCTTGAATAGAAGATGGAGACATGAAGTCTCACCCCTCGATGAACAAAACGGACTCTTAGCCGAATAATGAAAATTGTTTCATTGATCACATAGGTGGTAAATGAAATTATAACGCTTTATATTCACGTTCTGTTCATTGTTATTCGAAAAAAATTTTTAAAAAGCAAATATCACTTTCTGTATTATTAAATTCAAATATTATTGACTTGTAGGTACAATTGTTTTTTGCTGAAGTTTCACAAATGCGTAGTCAATACGCCACGACATCCGCCGATGATGGGCCTTGTGATTTGGACAGTGATTATGAAGAAAATAAAAACAGCAATGAGGAAGAGTATGATGATGATGACGATGACGAGGATGATGGTGATGATGAGGATGATTGAGACGATTGTTATGAGTTTGTTTAAAATCATTTATTTATTTTATATGCGTATTTTCAAAGCGATTCTTGAAGAAATTTTGAAAAATTTTAAGATTTGTACTTGAAGATAGCATAATGCAAAATTGTAACTGTTCATAATGGTCAAAATTTATTTATTTTATTAATCAAACTGCTATTAATGTATTTCCAAGCTTTATATATAATATGCTTGTATATGTGTATATTTATACGTAGCAAATTAATTTTCGAAAGATACTCTTTAATGACGATTATTGTTAAAATGTTCGTTTTTATGCGTAGTTCTCCACTGCCCTTCGTTCAACTATGAGGCGGCCATGCCATTCGATGGTAAGATTATTTTTTTCTAGTCAAGAATCCGTAACCCACACATTAAATGCGGGTTTATATCATTGGATAATGATATTAATTATATACAATTTAATTGTTAGTGACTAAACGACAAATTTTGTATATTAATTCAAGGCTATTGTTAAATACATTGTTTTCGAATAATCTTTGTATGTTTTTGCGCCTTACGATGTTTAAGTTTTTACGTTATGAAACTTTCAAATAAGTGAACAATGATAATTAAGTTATATTTAAACTGTTGTTTAAAGTAACATTAAGGGATTGAAAGGCTGAATGGACACAGGCAGCATACATCGTTAATATCACGGCCACGTTTCATATTGCATTTCATTGTTTATTTTGTTATTATGATGTTTCTAGTATGCCATATATATAGAAACACGCATAATAGTGTGAGGTTTATGTGTATGTGCATTATAAATCGTGGCATTGTTTCTAATATGAACGATTTAGACGTGTTTGTATATTTTCGGAGCTATGCCTCAAAATGTAGTAGTGTTTTTACGCATAGGAAATTTGAACCTGCTACATTGCTGGTTCTCAACGTCTTTTTTTACTTTCAACACACAATAAAAATTGATAGTTTTTTTAATATCAAAATAAGCTTAAATTAAAATTCCATGAATATAGTCTTAATAATTGAAGACGGGAGTGGCGCACTGTGGACATGCCACTTGGGCGATGTAACAGGCGTAACAATAGGCACAATGGCCGCACGACAGACCCATTCGAGCCACTGCATCAACACATCGGCTGCATCGTTGTTCGGAGGCCTGTTGAGCTTCGAACATCGCCTGCAGTGGGATTCATCAAGTCCTTACACGAATTTATAATTTATGAGCAAGTTGAAAAAAGTAAAATTATGAATAGAACTTTGTTAATTTTGGCAACATCTTCATTTAGTCTAGATTGTAGTTTGAAGAGCGAGCATAGACTGAGGTTCTCAAGTCGACACCCATCTGTCAAATGCTGTAGTACGTTCTGGTCTTCTGCCTGCATTTTGAAGCTCTCGAGCAACGAAAGAATCTGAAATAATATACATGTAAAACGCAAACTTTTATTAAAAACATAAACTTTTACAAAAAACCTAGTAATAAAAGTTTGATAGAAATTGATGTAAAAACACCTTATCCCTCTCTTTTAAAGCAGCTTCTTTCAATGCAACCTCTTGTTGTAGCCTTCTCAGCAACTCTGCTTTTTCCGAACGCATCTGTTTAACGACCAATATCGTTGATAAAAATTTAAGATACTATCCTAATTCAATCTAATTGAATTAAAAGAATTTATTTAAGATATTATTATATGCCTTACGGTAAGTATAAAAAGCTAAATTTATAACTATAATAATTCATATAAGTAGGGTGCACATCGTCAACCTATCAAATGTGCAAACCCCAGTCTGGGGTGATAGACGTATGTAATGTTGTGTACGCTTGAACAAATAGTTTTAATAGTATGAAAAAAAATTTTTCCAAGTATAATCGTTTGATATTAAAATGCACCTTTGAAATCTCGTTTTCATTAACGAGTTTCTTTTCAAATCCTGGTGGATGGATCGGACGGGAATCTTCATCCAAATTACCTTGAATAAATCTTCATATGTGAAAATCTTATAAAAATTAATTAAATTTATAAAAAAAATTACTTATGCCATTTTGAAATTGGTAGAAGTATATTGTTTAAGTAAACCTTTCGTTTCCTGGGGTAAATAAGGATCTTTCACTTCATCTATGTCTCCCTGTCAAATTTGAACAATATTCCATAAAAACCACTATAGTTGAACAGATAGACTGATTTGAATCCTAAAAACACCATAAAAGTATAAATTTCTCCATCTTAATCAAAAATTTAATCGTGTTTATATAGTTCCCATTTTGAAAGCTAATTATTCACAATATATACTGTTATTTAATGAAATAATATCAAATTTAGAAATATTTTAAAATTCAAGATGAAACTAAACTTAACAAAATTATGACCCAATTTGTTGAACAAAAATGTTTTTTTAAATAAAAATATTTCACTAAATTCAAAACTTGTAAAAGTGTCTGTAAATCAAGGTAACTTACAACAAAATTCCTTCCAATAGGACCACAAGGGTTGATGTATGCGATATCATTGGTGAAAGGAACGTTTTCGATAGGGGGTGTGTATACAGCCGTTTCATTGACAACATTCTGAGCGTTACTTGTATTATTGTTGGTGATTTTATAATCAGAAATGGCGTCCAAAACATCGTAAAAGTGTTCTTCTTGAGCTATGTCTGATTTAGAATGCGATAGATTGCTTTCTGAATCAGTTTTATCATCGATAACGCCGATTGAAGTGGGTATAGTGGCGTGGAAGTTCATGGAAGAGGATGAAGAAGAAGATGTTACATACGATGAAGGGATGACGCTCGAAGTGCTCTTAGCAGAATGAATGAAGGCGCAAAAGACTGGAGAATGCGGCTGGTCATTATTGCATAAGATTGTCCTGAACATCTGAGGGAAGTGAATGTAAATGATGGAAAAAATATTTATTTTTAATTAACATTAAAAAATAAATAGGTGATTTCGAAAAGCAATTAGTGAATTATTATTTAAATGATTTGAAGCCAACGTCAGGATGGTAATCCAGTTCAACACCATTGTGGCTGTATTTGCATGCATCTCCCAAGCCACACTCGTTATTCTTGGCACATTTCACTGCGCTTTTTGATGAACATATTTATTCATTGTTTAATAGACATTAAACGGCAAAGAGATTGGCATAAATACTGTAATATTAATTCCCATACCAAAACCAAAAAAACCACAGACCCCAAACAATCTGAGACCTAATTTGCATTGTGCCAATGTAAAGAAGAATTCTGTCCATGATCACCCTCCACAGAAGTTGTGAGGCTGCAGATGATTTTATCGGACAGACACAATCAAGGTACAGAAAAGGAAGATCAACGGAAGATGTCATATGGACACACAGATTTAACATGGCGACTACCTACAAAACAAAAGATGAAATAGTTGTAACAAGCATCGATATGTCGTCCGCTTTTGATACCATATGTAGAACCAAACTAATGAAAACCTATGACTTCACCAAAAAAAAACCAAGTAGATATTTCAAACATATATAATGCACTCAAAGAAAACTTACAGTAAATCAAAGTAAAATGGAAATAGTCAAAATAAATCATAAAAACTTAGATAGTCTCAATTTGAAAAAACTAGGAACAATACTATCAATGAAGCAAGAAATAAAAAAACGTAAGACATTAACAATAGCAGCTATATACAAGCATTGGGAACTTTGGAAAAAAGATTAATTATCAAAAAAAAAAAGTTAGATTGTCCAATGCTTACGTGATGCCTATCTTACTATACAACTGCGAAACCTGGACTCTAACAAAGACTGATGAAACCAGTTTAATTTTTTTTTCATCACCGTCTTTCAAGACGACTGGTAGGAGTTTTTTTTTGCCAAAAATATTGAAATTAGAAGAACTATACAGGATGAACAAAACACACGAACTGAGCCAGACTATCGCTTAATTGCAGGTCCAGCCAAAAAAAAAGAAAAAAAATCTGAAAAAGAGTGGTCGAAAGGAAGGGCATCCTTCAAGAAAAACTGCCACAAAGTTAATGAAAGTCCTTTTCGAGTCGAATCTTTAAATCTTGGTTCGATGAGGGGTAAGGCTTCTGAAGTGGTGAAAACCATGTCAAGGAGGAGAGTCAATCTGTGTTGTTTACAAGAGACTAGTTGGAAGACCAACCTTAAAATCATTGCAGGCAGAGACTCGATATAAGTATTTTGGTTGTGGGAATGATGAGGGCACTTGTGGTGTAGGAGTTCTACTGGCTGAGAAGTGGTGGGAGAAAGTGTTTGAAGTAATTAGAATTTTAGATAGAATCATTCTCATTCGAATGGTGGTTGGATCAGTTGTGTTTGTTTTTGTGAGTGTTTATGCACCTCAAGCTAACCTTAGTGAGAGTGTAAAAGATCAATTCTATTATGCGCTTCAATCCACCATAGCTAGAGTTTCATCTTCGGAACAGCTAATCATAAGTGGAGGCTGGAATGGCCATATAGGATCACACTCTACTGCTTTTGAGGATGTGCATGGTGGACAGGCTTTGGGAAAAAGAAACCATGAAGGTGAAAGACTGCTGGAATTTGCTGTTGCCAATGAGCTGGTTGTTGGTAACTCCTGGTTCAAGAAAAAATTTGAACATCTGGTTACATACCAGTCAGGAGATTGTAAATCCCAAATTGACTACATAATGTATGAGAAGTTTTAGAAAAATGGTCTCTAATGTGAAAGTCATTGTTGGGGAGGAGTGTGCAACACAGCGTAGACTGGTGGTCGGTGACTTCAAGGTTTGCACTCATGCTCACCTCAAAAGAAGGTTTGTTCCTCGTACAAAAGTCTGGAAACTAAAAGACTTTGGAAATCAAGTTGAATTTTCTAATTTTTTCAATGCATTAATCCAAGGAAATGAAACTGGTAAAACTTTGGATGAACGTTGTAAGTACCTGAAAAACAATTTGATTAATGCTACAAAACAGGTTTGTGGAGTCTCTGCAAAACATACCTGGAAGAGGCAGACTTGGTGGTGGAATGATAAGATGCAGCAAGCTGTGTCCCACAAACGCAAATGTTTCAAAGTATGGAAGGCAGGAGGAAACAGAGATGCTCATCAGGCGGCTAAACGTGCATCCAACCTTGCTGTACACATAGCCAAAACTCATGCTGAGAAGATTGCGTTCAAAAAAACCAATGCCAGATCTGTTGAGATATATCGACTGGCTAAGCAAATGCGGCGAGAGAACCAGGACGTCATTGGGGATAAATCGGTGAGAAATAATATTGGCCAAATGTCCCTGGATGTTGATTCCGAAAAAGAAGCATGGAGAGAGCATTATATGCACCTTCTCAATGTGGAGTTTTCATGGAATCCAGGTGGTTTGTCCGAAGTTTATCCCGTGGAAGGTCCTAGTGAACCTATCACTACAGCAATGGTTAGAAAGGCCATTAATAAAATGAGCCTTGAGAAAGCAGCGGGTCCTTCAGGTATTGTTGCTGAGACGCTCGAGGCCGCAGGCTCAAGTGATGCTAGTATGATTCGAGATCTCATTGAAGACATCATCTTTGAGAACCGTATACCGTTTGAGTGGCAGAAAAGTCACATAGTCAGTGTATATAAGGGTAAAGGTGATGTTTAAACAGGTCTAACTATAGGGGTTTGAAGTTAATTGATCAGGTTATGAAGGTTTTGGAGCGCGTAGTGGAAGGTTCTATCAGACAGTGGTGATTAATGATATGCAATGTGGTTTTATGCAAGGTCGGGGTACAACTGATGCCATATTTCTCCTCCGTCAGTTACAGGAAAAGCATCTGGTTGCTGGTAAGCCCCTCTACTTAGCATTCATTGATCTAGAGAAAGCCTTTGACAGAGTGCTACGAGAAGTGATTTAGTGGAGTATGCGTAAATTGAAAATTGATGAATGGCTTGTGAGAACTGAACAATCCATGTACAAGGAAGTGAGAAGTAGGGTGTGAGTTGGTGATGAGTATAGCAACTCGTTTGATGTTTGGGTAGGTGTCCATCAAGGTTCTGTTCTTAATCCATTACTTTTTGTTATTGTGCTGAAAGCTTTATCTATGGAGTTACGTACAGGTTGCTCTTGGGAAATCTTGTATGCTGACGACTTAAAGGTAAGTGCTCAGTCCATAAATGAACTATTAGTGAAGTTGAGAACATGGAGATCGGAGATGGAGAAAAAGGGGTTGAAGTGAATATGGGTAAGACAAAGCTAATGGTTTCTGGTTCAAACCTTGATGTGTTGAGAAAATCTGGGAAGTATCCTTGTGGTGTATGCCAAGCAGATGTGGGTAAAAATGCTATTCAGTGTGGAGGCTGCAGGCAATGGGTACACAAGAAATGCAGCGGCATAAAAGGCCCTCTAACTTTGGATCTTAACTTCCGATGCGCTCGTTGCCTTGGTACAGCACGGCCTGTTGATGGGAGATTAGTAAAGGAAGTGATGATTGGTGATGAAAAACTGGAAGTTGTCCCAGAGTTCTGCTATCTTGAAGATATGTTATCTGCAGATGTTGGATGTGAGCTTGCTTCAATAACACGTTGTAAGTGTGCCTGGGCTAAATTTTGCCAACTTCTTCCACTCCTTGCTAATCGTCATTTATCATTATTGACCAGAGGCCGTGTCTATTCAACCTGTGTCAGAAAAGCTATGTTACATGCTGCTGAAACATGGCTCGTAACAGTTTCCACATTGAACCGCCTTAGACGAAATGACTTTGCCATGATTCGCTGGATGTGCAACATCAAAACGAATGATAACGTTTGCTCTCACTCACTCCTTTCAAAACTTGGCATTCGGGATGTTGAGGTAGTTCTTCGTACAAGCAGGATGAGGTGGTTCAGACATGTAGAGCGTAGCATGGGTTGGATTTCTCAAATGCGAAAGTTGGATTTAGACACTTGCAAGAAGCTTGGTAGGCCTAAAAAGACTTGGAATGAGCTCATATTGATTGATAAAAGAAAGCTAGACATGGTTTGTGCGGATCCACTCAATCGCTCTGAATGGAAAGGCCGACTTCGAGATAGAACCTTCAAAAAGCTCAACCCTTGGTAAAGGAAAACGGGCTATAAAAAGGATTTGATTGATTGATCGATAGCTACATCCAAACTTCTAGTGGGTAGACCACAAACGACTGCGCTAAAAAGAAATCTGAAAGCCGAAAGCGTAATGTTTGACAGTCATGAAGATTTGTTAAAACTGCGAATAACGGAAAAAACTCTTTTATTTGTGTTTTCAATTTTTTTTTCTTCTTAACTGACTTGACTCAAAACGAAAGTTTTAACAATAATAATAGTAGACATTAAATTATTGATACCTATATTGAAAGACACTAGGAGATCTTCTGCGTTCAAGGGGATGATGGTAGTGAGGACAAAGAGAACTATTATGTGTATTAGGTGTTGGACATTCTTTTGTTTTGAAGTTGTTCAACAAATGGCTTTTATCTTGAAGTTTTAAGAAAAAATTTGACTGAGAGAATTTTGACATAATCATTAATAATTTTGAAAAAATCAAAAACTTAGTTTAAGTGTAAAACGATTAATGATAATAAAAAAATAATTATTTAGAATGAGGTGAAAAAAACTTTGGCAAAATGTTGTAAGCAGTCCCGAAAATGGGAGACTCACCATTCCATAGAGAGTCCTCAATGTGAATTTTTTCTGCTGGTTTGATTTCTAATGTTTTTTCCTTAGGAAGATATTTGATGATGCCATTTTAACACAAAAGCATACAAAATATATATGTGATAACAAATTGAGATAAATAAAGACATGAAAAAAAATTTTTTCAAATTGAAATAATTCGAAATTTTTGTAAACAGATTAATCAATGAATACCAAAATACATGAAGTATTTCAAAATAATAAAACTAAAACAACTCTAGCATAGAAAATAATAGTGATGTTTGAGAATTAAAAAAAAATGGCTTATATGACAGATTAAGAAATATAATAAGTGAAAACCTTTCCTCCTTGGTTACGTTCATTGACACATAACACAGGTTGTCGGAGATCATTGGAACCATGGGCAAAGGCACAATGTAGGCCATTTCGTTCACACTGGCCTTGGTTGTTTAAACTTCCTGAACACAACTCCACCTGAGTCATTTTGAAAGGTTTACTTTATTCATACACAAGTTGAAGTTTATCTGAAAATATGATTTAAAATTATGGTAAATTACAAAAAAACAGAGTTTATTTTAAAAAACATTAAAACGTTAATAAATAAAAAAAAAATCAAAAACTTTGTAATGTCTTAGGTGGTAAAGATGTTCTGTATCTCCAACCGTTTTGTGCAACAAAGGGCATCTATAAGTACACAGTTTTATGTCGATTATGATTTAAATATTGAAATAATTATTTTTGAGCTAACGCATCTTTATCAGAACATAATCCAGTGAACTCATCATATTTTGTGCAGTACTGATCGGCACTGTAATTAAATTTTCCATCTCTATTTAAGACAGGCCGTCTGCGTTTTTGGTTAGGAAAATGCCAATTAAAACAACTAAAAGGCTTGTGTTTGGGACATTGGAAATGTACAAAATCATTGCATTGTTCCACACGGAAAGATTTTAAATAGCTGTAAAAAATGATTCATGAATTGAAGGATGTTGACCGTTAATAAGGTATACAAAAAAATTTGACCTACTTATAATGGGATGGTTTTTCTTGTTGTCTGACAATCACTGTACTATTAGACATTTTCAGTACTTTTTAAATACATTTAATCAAACTAACGTTAAATAAAATTTGATAAAATTTAAAAGTGAATTTTAGCAAGATAAAATTTTAAAATTATTTATTAAAATTTTTTCAATTTTAAACATATTCTTTGAATTTAAATAAAACGTTATTTAAATTTTATTTTTGTAGTCGTTGTTTGAATAAGTAATGAGTTGCTGTTCAAGCGTGCCTGCTTTGTTATTCTGAATAGCCATTTTATTCTAAATTTTCTACTCACGTATAGTTTAAAAGCTAAAAAATGAAACGCTCTCCTAGTTATAGAAGTCAAAGTAGAAATAGTTCGAATGACCGTGTATATGATGATAGAAATAATGCGAAAAACAAAACTCCACAAAAAAATGATGATCCAAAAGTACCAGGCCATATTGGAAAACCTCCACCTCAAATAGTTTACCCTCATCTATCCAGTAAAGACAAACCATTTTCAGGCAGATGCCAGTTATTTGTAGGGAATGTTCCAAATGATATGAAAGATAATGAATTCAGAAATTTGTTTGAAAAGTTCGGTCCCTGCAAAGATGTTTTTGTAAACTCGAATCGCGGATTTGGATTTATTAAATTAGTAGGTTTTAAATTATTTTTAATCATGAAAAATTTATTGAAAATAAAACCACTACAGGAAACTAGACAACTTGCCGAAAAAGCAAGAGCTGAGTTGGACGGTATACCTATCCGAGGAGGAAGATACCTCAGGGTGAGAATGGCATGTCACCACGCCGCTATAAAAATCAAATACCTTCCTTTGTGTATCTCAAATGAGCTTCTTGAAAGTACTTTCTCCATGTTTGGAGAAATCGAAAGAGCTGTAGTTATAGTGGATGATAAAGGAAAGCCTGTTGGTGAAGGGATTGTTGAATTTGCTCGTAAACAATCAGCATTCAATGCTATTAATAGAATATCTGAAGGAGTATTCTTCATGACGAAGTTTGTTCATCATCTAATTACTATTATACTGAATATTATAGTAATTTTACTCAATAATGAAAATTTCCAATCCTTTTTGTTTTACAGTCAGCCAAGACCCATTGAAGTAGAGAAGTACGAGCCAAATGATGAATTGGATGGTCTTCCTGAGCTCTTTGTTTTTAAGACTCCTGAGTTATTGCAGTTTGTATTCTTCATGTTTTTTTAGTTATAAATATGTAATCAATAGGTTTATGATAATTTAATATTTTGCTTGCAGTGAAAGAGAGCAGGGAGCAAGATTTGCTCCTCCTGGGTCTTTGGAGGCAGACATGGGCCACAAATGGAAGAAGTTGTATCTTCTTTATAAAGAACAAGAAGACTTATTGAAAAAGAATTTTGCTGAAGAAGTGTCAAAGCTTGAGGCAGATCAAGCCAACCTAGCCATTGAACAGCGGAAACACATGATTATGCAAGGTGGAGTTTGAGCTTTTTGTTGAGTTTAATGTACTGATTCTATAATCTTGTGCTGTATTGACTCACATTTATTAATTTTTTGATTTATTAAGTGATTCAATATATAATACAAATTTTAGAGTTCAAAATAATAATGATATATTCATAATACAGATGTTCAAAGAAGGCAAGAAGAATTAAGAATACTGGAAAAGAGAATTGATGAAAACAAGAGAAAAATGGAAAATATGTATGTTAAGTTCAAAATGTTGCAATTCTAATAACAAGTTTTTATGAAAAATATGATAATTTTCAACTTTCATTATATGTAAATATGAAACACGCAGGCGTAAAGATGATGATCAGAAACCTCGTTTGTTTGATGATGATATGAGGCAAATGGTTATGAAAGGGGAAGACAGTCTTTTACACAGAAGACCAACTGACTCCACAAAAAGCTTGGACCCACCATTCATTGTTTGTTTATCATTTGTTTGATTTTTAAAGATTAATTTATATTTTTAGTTTTTAACCTACCTACCTCTGCCAGGCGCCTAATATTTAACTTTCAGTTTAGTTTTTAGTTATTGCTATTTTTCAAATTCACATATTTGTTGGCACTTAAGTATTATAAAATAGAGTATGTCCATATAGGTTAACGTGTGCCAAGGTATCTGGCGATAAAAATTCATATCACAATATAGTCAAAATCTTTTTTTTAAAGAAATTAGACTGTGAATCAAATTAAATTTTTTAATGAATACAATTGATCAAGTTCCTTTCTGCTTTGTGCATTAAGAAAAGCACCGAGGAATTAAAACTTATTTATGGTCACATTCATTTCAGACTCGTGGAGTGGAAAGAAGTGCAGCTCCTGGTGCCTTGCAACCCCCTGCAGCACCCCCTGGCATTCGATTGGTACACTTCATGCCTACCTATCTATAAGTTTATATATATCTGCATGGGAAGTAAACTACATATATTCTGAGGATACATGAAGATTTGTCTTTATAAATATAAGTTCCATTCATAATAATAATGATGAATGAATATCTACGTACATTACCTTTTCAGGGAGGCATGGGAGCTTACATGGGCAACACACTGCTCGGTACTTCTCCAGGCATGCAGCGTGTAGGACTGCTAACCAGGCCACCTCTCAACACAGCTCTTCTGGGGGATCCTAAAGTGGTGAGTGTTGTGACTTGTGTGTGTTACAATAGTTTTTTAAAGTGTTTGCTTAAATGTTTTCAATAGGTCTGTAAGGTGCTTTTAGGGGTTGAGTCACAGAGTTGTATTTTGAGTATTTCATGTGTTTTCAATAGATTTTGCTTGAGTTTGTTTTGAATAATTTCAAATATAACATGTTTTAAACCTATTTACATAATGAAATACAATCAAAAGAACCAGTGATTTGCATATACAAATTAAAATATTCAAAAGTGAAATGAATACCAAGTGTGAGCAAATTTTTTACAAAAAATTAAAATTTGGAATTTGAAGAATAATGGTTATAACATGAGTTTATATTATTTCATGGGAGTGATTGAAAATACTTGCGTATTGTATAAAACTATACTTTTTTTCAACTACATTCCTCATTGAAATCTTTGTTACCTTTGGTACACGAAAATTTTCTTTGATAAAGATGGTTTTAATAGAACAAGAGTTATGGGTTAAACAGCAATTTAAATGAGCTTTTTTATAGAATTTTTCTTGATATTTTTTATTTTCCATTCTTCATACTTTTTTATCATCGTTTTTTGAACAGTTCTGAAATATCAAATATACATTCATACCATAAAATTATAAATAGACTTCAGTAAACATCTATTTGAAGTGACAAATAATAAGTGAGAGAAAAAAACATTTTATGTGAGTAGTGGCTAATTGACTTTCATACTCATCATCTTAAGACATTAATAAAGTTACACCATTATCTTTAGGAAATATTTATAATAATTACCTGATGGTTTCAATTTCATGAAGAATTAACAGAAGTTATAATTGAAATTACATTAAAATTTGAGATTTTGTATCAAGGACTTGTTTTTGTTGGCAGCAGATACATGTTTATATACAAATAAACTTTTGCTCTGTTTTATTAATAGCTATCTATATACATTTATTATGGAATAGGATTTGGACAATGATTAGCAACCAGACCGACTGTATTATTGTTTGATACAGATGTTATCTTGATATATAATATTACTCAAATTTATTTGATATTCAATATTTATATCTTATATAAAAGAAGGCTATATCTTGAGAATTAAAAAATTGAGTTGTTATAGTGGAATGCTGATGAGACTGCCAGAGGAAACTCACGCTCGTAAAGCGCTACAAGAAGCCATAAAACCTGAGAAACTAAAGCAAGGTAGACCTACCCTTACTTGGTGGCCAACATTAAAAAGACCCATTCTCTCACCTAAAAGTGGACTGAAACAAACCAGTGCAAGTACTCCATACCCTGGAAGAAACATGTAGAGATGGAAAGAAGTTGAGAATAATCGTAAATTACGTGATGCCTATGAACACAAACTATATATGTGGAATGTCAATAATTCTTTGAAATAAATATTATTATCGTTTTCCTACCTTTGGGAGATGTTACTTATTTTGGTTTTTTATTGTACTATAAAAAATTAAGTTGTGATTGAGAAATTTGAATATTCTTAACCAATCAAAAAATTAACACAAGTATGGATATCAAAATGACAAAAAATATCTAAAATTCACAAGACAACATCCGATTATGAAATATATCAAAAAAGCATTCAAATCTATAAAACACTCAAAACACAACATCACTATCATTGTTATCTTCTCAATTGTATTAGCGACCTGTCCAGCACGGAGTACGTTTTGATAATGCGGCAGCCTTCCCTCCCAATGCTAATCCTGGACGTAGTCACCTTCACCCAAATGCTCCTTCTAATGGCATGCCTAATATGCCACTAATCAACAGTTTTAACGCTGTACCTAATGGTCCTGATGTTAAGAGGCCTCGTCGTTTCTAGGCCATTATTATTGGCGTTAATTCTTTGTTAAAACGTTAAAGATTTATGGAACTGAATATACATTATATGTATATCTATATAGAACATTAAAACTTGTCGATTTTAAATTGAATTCTATTCACTGTATTATAGTATTTGTGTTGTTGTCATGTGGAGTGGTCAGAATGTTTGCATTCATGAATGAGTATTTCATAATGGAAATGGCAGATTTTACGCATGGACATATTGACGATTGTCGTTTCATTTGTTATCTTTTATTATTATTTATAAATTCAAAAGAAAATTAATTTTTGAAGTTTCAAATAAAATTTGAAATCCCAAAGGCTTGGTGATTTTTTTCTTTCATTATGTATAAAATTTTTTTTATTTCTAAAAATACCAAACTATTAACAAAAAAAACTTAAAAAATTAAGTTTTATGAACTAGTTGAAAATCAATTTTGATATAGATTATAGTTTCTCAGTACTATTCTTTCAAATCTTACAATTATCTGAAAGCACATATAGAATAGATCAATATTGAAAAAGTTGAAGCTTAATTGATGTTTTGATTGAAATCAAGTCTTATCTAGAGATTACTGTTTATAATGGAAATCACAAGCTAACATTTATGGTGATTTTAGGTTCTTTCTTGCTTTATGGTCTTTTCATCAAAAATTTCTCATTTTCTTTTTCATTATTTCTCCTCTAGCATTATTTTTGATTGGACTACTTCTATTATTTCAAGTATTAATCTAGTGACGTAGTGTAGCCTGAAATAATTGTATATAAAACTTAGTCTTCAACAAAATAAAATCACTAAAATGAGTAAATATTACTTGAGAATGTAGATTTTTTTACAAAAAGCATTATGGTTTTCAACAAATATGTTGTGTTTTTCTAACAAAAATTAATCTAGTGCAAAAGTTGCTTTCAAAAGTGATAGATAGTTTTACCTAGAAAACTTTAGATTTTTTTACATCTAAATTTTTGATTTGTTTAAATCTTAATTCTTAACTTAGAAGTAGAAAATTTTGCTCAAGTTCACTAGTACAAAATCTTTCAATATTATTTTCACAAAAAAGCATACCATCCTTACTTCTGTTCTTTCTTGTTTGATGTCTCTGTGCCTTTTTTTACCATAAAAAATATTTTTGAAGTTTCTATTTATTTAGAGGTATTTTGAAGAGATTATATCTTTGCATCATTAGTGAATTTAATAGGGGATGTAAATACCTGAGAACTAAGATATGTTAAGGTCGTTTTTAACACCTCCTATTTGCTAATAAGCTTTGAGCATCTTCAATCAAAACTAGTTTTATAATTTTCTTAGTTTATTGAAGAATAGTGTAAATCTTCAAATTTCATGATCATGTTTTCAAATACATTCGGGAATAAACAAAGTCTTTTTTGTTTTTTTATTCAAATTCTCTCTAACAGATCTTTTTTCCAATATAAGATAACTTGAATCTTATGCCCAAAAATATACAATCTTCTGTTTTATGATAGAATGAAGCATTATTTAATTCAAATCCAAAAGTATAATTCAAAGTTTAGATTCACTATCATTTCGACTTTTGAGAAATTTAAAATTTTCTTCCACAACGTTCAACGGAACATTATTTGGAATCTCCATATACAATGATGTACAGCATTACAATCCTTACACAACATTACTTCTACCAATATCGATACCGATCACGAAGCCAAGCCAAATGTCAATTTCAACATTCACCTCAACAATATCACAAAGCATAACTTCATCTTTGACTTATGAACTAATTTCAACAAGTTCCAAACAATGGTGACAAAACGCAAGTCAATCAAGTTCGTATGGTGATTACAAGTAATGAGAAGGGGTTGAATGTGTGAGTAGAGGATTGTGTTATATTTATGATTGGTTGTTTATTTTCATTTAGATATTGATTGTTTAAAAGGATTGGTTAAATGTATACATAATTTATTGTTCACTTTTATGAATTTCATTAAAATTTTATTCGGTTGTGCAGATTCAGCTTGATTTCAGAAGTGTATGGGTCAACTTTTCTACACGTTTTAAAACATTTAACGATAAGTTGGAAACAAATTTTAATTATCTTCAGCACATTGTTTTATAGACAACCTTCAAATTTATATTATGATTTATAATATAAACTGAAAATTTAGAATGCACTGAGGAATATCAAATTTTATTTTCAATTGTTTTTATATCATTTTCTATTGGAATAGCCTCCACTAAAGTAGCATTTATTAAGCGCTTTTCATTATAGATCAAAGCGTTTGCTACAAATTTAAGGTAGAGAAAACACCGTAAAACAGGTGGTTATTGTCGGACCACACGGGATTGAACCCTCTAGAAAATTTAATTACGCATTCTTTTGAATCTTGAAAGCAGGATTGGGCTTAAATGTGTTCAAGACATAATCGTCTGAATTTAGTAGAATCTTTTTTCTAATTTAAATCCCTTCACATTTCCGTGACACTAGAAGTGTGCAACTCTCTACCGAGAGTGGGTTCGCCAGTTAAAAAATCATTCAAATCTTTCATCATTCAATTTTATTTTTAATCATCTATTATTTTCGACTGTATTACCAAGGTTAAAGCTATTATAATCTTTTGTCTTATCGAATTTTTATTGAAGGAGCATGGTCATTCCTCTTCAAAGTCTATATATAACTTTCTTTTGTTTTTTTTTTTCGATTTTTTTTTCATATTTAATTCATCTTCCGTTTTTCACATAATATGTTTTTTGTTCATAAACAGGATTCTGGACTTTTGGCATTAGTTTTTTATTAATGAATACCAAGGCCAAATCAACTTTTTATGTGTAAAAATATTGTCGAAAAATAAAAACATATTTAGTTTTTTCAATATATTTAATATTATAAAGTTTCCATTTCCATTATATTAATCAAGTAAGATAAATAAGTAGAGAAAAAATCCATATGTACGGTAGTTCTCAATAGAAAAAGGGGGCCAAGGAAGTGTGCAGGTATGAAAAAGGTTTAAAATCTGTCACTATTCGTGGCTTTTTAAAAGAAGAATTATATTCATTGGTTTTTTACTTTAATCTTGGGTTCTTGGCTAGTCACTTCTATCTCACTAGTGAGTGACACGTAAATTTTAATGGGTCCTGTAGCGAAACTAAGCTGAACTACGAATCCATACCTGCTTTACTAAATTGTTTTTTTTTTTGTATTTTTTCTTCATTATTTGTATCACTAAGTTTTTTTATACATTAAGATGCGATTATATATTGACAAAAAAAAAAGTTTTTTTCTGAAGAATTTGCAAAACATCTGTATTTAAGAGTTTTTTCACGAAACTTAATTTAGTGTAATGCGGTATTTATAAAGCGCTTCTTATAGCTCAAAGCGCTTGCTACAAATTTAATGTTGCGAAAACACTGTGGAACAGGCGCTAATTGCCGGTCCACACACGATCGAGCCCGGTAACTAGTCTAATGCTCACAGCTGAACTATATGGGCCGACTTCTAGAAGGCTCAGTACTTTTTTCAATGAACCTTCTGTTAATAAATTATAAAAAAATTTATTTCACTTTTCACTTACCTCTCAGTCGCATACTTAATCGTGAACTTGAAAGTTTGCTTATAAATTCGCAGCACCACAGTTTTGCACTTCTGTGAAGTTTTCCAAAGCGTTTGAAAAATTTTGTTGAATTTTCTGAATTTTTTCTTAATCTTATTTTTATTCTAATAATCTTGGTATTTAAATCCAATGAATTTAACCTTTTATACAATCAATTTCAAATGGACTACCTTGCAATATTATATACCCTGTTTGAATTATAAGGCTATAATTTTTAAACTGTCTAATCAAATTACTCAACTTAAAAAATTACATAACTAGATTTTTTTTACTTAAGATTGTCTTGAACTTTTAGAATGTTTCTAGTATCAACATAAGTGTTTTATCTCTCATTTTTCATGAAATTTTTTTACATCTAAAGTTCATTTTTACAGATCTTTTTTTGTCCCGAAAACTTTAACAAATGCTCCGAAATCTATTAGAGAAATTAATGTTATGTTTACCGCCTAAGCGATTAGAGACGATAGACTCCCAAAAAAGAACTTATGTGGCACTTTAACTCGTATGTGATAAAATTTCATTCAAAGTCGGATTTTGCGCTAAAAAGATTTTAAAAACATTTTCTGCTTTTATTCTATTTTAAAAAAGACAATTTCTTTCTTTTTTTTGGAAAAACAATAGTATAAAAACAGAAAATGGAAAAACGACCGCGCTTATCAATTCCATAGAAACATTATTTTTGATTTTCAGTTTATAAGTTGAAATTGTCAAAATGTTGATTTTTTATTAACTACCATTTTTAGCAAAAGTTCACACAAACTTTTCGGTAATGCAATATTCTGCAACATCTCAAATCTAACGTTCCAGGGTTTCGGCTGTCTTAATTTCAATCAAATGCTCCAATTAATACAAAATATTTTTATATTTCATATTAGATTATTTACGCAAGTGAATTTCTCGAGTTCAGAAGACAAGGTTTGTTCAAAGTATTTTTTTTTTTCAAATTAAGAATAAATTGAACTAGTGATGGAAATACAAAAATCGATTTAATATCGTTTTCAATGTTACTTTACGTTTTTAAGGAAAAAAGCATTCTAAGTAGTATCATTCGATTTTCATGATGGATGAATAATTAAAAATTAAAAGAAATGCCAGTTGTCGGTTGAATTTTTTACCAAAATTATATAGAAAATTCTATGAATTAAAATAAAAAGTTAAATATCTTATGATGCTTTTAACGAATCGTATTTGTTGCCCATACTGATCATTTCTGTGACGTATCCAATAATTCATAGTCAACACTGCTTATCGCGAATAATAAAATTTGACTAAATTGATCAAGACATAGAAGATGAAAATGTATAATTAGAATAAGACATTGCTGGAAAACTTTCAAATCGAGAAATTGTGAACTTTGTATTCGGCCATTTTGGCATCAATGATTTTTCATAATATTTTATTTTAAAAGATCCAAAATTGAATTTTATTGTTTTTTAAGGCTTTTGTTATTCTTCCATGAAGCATAATTTTTGTGGTGGGTTTTCATTATCCTCCTAGACAAATAGACCCAAGATGACCGTGAACAAGAATGCAAATTTGTGAGACTAATACGGTCAGCTAATTAGTTTCGAATTAATCAAAATTCACATGTTTCGTTTTGGCATGCCTCACAATTGTAAATCGCTTTGAAATCTTGCAATATTCAAACCAAAAAAAGGGGCCGTGAAGCTTATTTCATGGGATCTAAAGAAAGCTTTGGGGATAATTTTCATTCTAGTAAAATCATTTTAAAGAATGAGAGGAACTTTATTCTTCGTATAATAACCATGAGGAGGTTTCGGGTGCTAATAGGATTTGTACTTGAAACGAAATTCTGGTAGTTTAATGGTTTGGGATAGTATGAGAGTCAACAGAAAAACTTGTTACGAAATTCCTAGAAGAAGACGAGATTATCGAATCATATATTGCGGCATTAAAAACTTAATAGTCATATGGGCAGTAATTTGCTAAGGAATGTTTAATATTTTATCAAGATTCGTTCGTACATCCAAAGGCACATAAATCTTACCTAAAGGAAAGAATGTAGTGATGAGGTGTTCAGCTTGTGGTGGGTACAGCGTTTAAAAAATTGAAAAGCTGCATGAACAATGGAACTGAATGAATCAACTTCTGTTAATTAAAGCTTGTCAAGTGGCTGTCTAATAGACGTATCAAAGCCATTGAGAAAAGGGTTATTCGATTGATTATTAGCATTGCAGCAATCGTTTTTTAAATTCTTGTTTGTATGGGAGCGGACGTAAAAACGATGCTGGTGAAAAAGCAGAAAAAAACCAGGATAGTTATATAGAAGTTTCACGTAGAGGAATAATTATAGATAATTTTTATGTGTTAAGATTTTTATGTATTACCAAAATGATGTCAGAATGATGAGTGGTCATATACTATTTTGGTATCATTTGGGTTTACTAGATCTTCTCAATCAATTGGAAATTAAAACTTGCGTCGGCCTCGTCATTGGGGTTTAGTCAGCCTTATATTTCTTTAATGTTTAAAAGGAAAATTAGGCATTTTGAAAGTTTCTCGGAGATTTGAAAGGTGATTGCGAAATATATTAAAAAGCTCAAACATTTCTAGTTTTGAAAAAAAAGGATTAAACATTTTCATATTTAAGACAAATCATTTCAACCGTTATACTCAAAAATGATTTCTGCTTTTATTCATTGACGATCAGGAAAGTTTTATCGATTGCAAGAAAATGTAAAAAACGGCTAATGGTTTTAATTTTTTGCTAGACTCCAGAAAAAACCAACAAGCTACAGATGCAGTAATCGATCGTTAATGAATCGAGTATGTTGTTAACACAGTTATTTGACATCCAAGCTCATGCATTAATCTACCATTACAGCTCATACATTCTTCCATGTTGAAGACTGATGGTCATAATTGATGTTTGATGCATCTTTAGTGTGAATTTCATGATCTGTGACAAATTAAATTCCAAGTTATTTGCCTTCAAATTATGAAGCTACTAGTTGGAAGGCAGTTCAACTATTTCAAATGTTTTATTTAATAATCTTTGTCATGTGGTTAGCATATTAATCCTATTCCCATGAAGTTTTTCATATAAAATCAATAAACTTGGAGTCAGTTACAATCTCACGTATATCCAACTGCCTTTTAAAACGGCAGGTTTCCGATGTAAATCTCAAATGGGTTTTGAACGTAAAAAAAACAATTTTGATTTATTTTCATTAAATAAATTGCTTATATTAAGAAATTGCACAATTTGAGAAATTGTGCATTTTTAACTTGTACAGGTGTACATTTGTTTTCAGCTTTTGAAAGCTTCAAAATGAGGCTTTATCAACTTTTTTTATTAAAACAGCTGTAAGTATATACCATATAATTTCCGATAAGTTAACTCTGGTTCTTAAGCATTACTTAGTATTAAATCATGAAGGAATTTATTTATTAAACCATGAAGCATTTTGAAAAAAATTACGAGATGTATTCAACAAATTTTTTGATTTGTCGCTTTTGCGAACAATCTTATAATAAAAATTTCATGTATTAATTTTTCGACCAACTCAATAGTTTTGAATGATTTAAAACTTTTTTAAAAGTTTTTATATGGAAAGTTTAAGGTTATCTTTTCTATTTTTTATTGCTTTGAATATTCTTCTCAGCCACTACAAGATTAGTATTAGTGCAAGCCACTTTACAAACAATTCGTGCGACTGAGGGTCGACTCAAATGCATACATACAATGCAAATAGTTGAATTAACTTTACATTTGTTTGTATACTGTTGTTATTTAGATTTCAAGCAAATTTCAATTCCCTGATTGCGATTCGAAATGTCAGCCTACTTGACCACTGTCGAGTGAAGGATTTCAAGGTATCCACTCGATGTGCTGTATTGAAAATTAGAAATCTTGTTTGTCTAAAATTTATATTTTGAGGGATCATCAATATTTTAATATTTTATATAAAAAATATTTTATTTAAAAAATTTTTTTATTTCAAGAGTATAATTACTGAGATTATCTTACATCTTTGATATGTTCAAAAAAGAATTACAAATTAGTGTTCAAGAAAATATCGTGGTTCATGCTTTGAAGCGTTGAAAGATCTTTTACTCATCACCATATGTTCACTCGATGAAAGACAAGTAAAATTTTGAATCGAATTATTAAAAAAAACTGGTTCAAATCATGCTTTTCAAAATGGTTTTAATTAATAAATTTTATACAATCTATAATATAATTGAAAATTGTATTATATCGATAAATTTTGATTGTTTCTCAGCGTATATTGAAGAAAAATTGTGAGTTTCACTTGAAATTGCATGAATAGATTTATTTATATTTACCAATTATTTATATTCTTATATGTTTATATTAGATCAAAAGTTTTCGAAATAATTAATTCATATATTTCATCATGAGATGATTTATTATGGAAAAGATTATACAAGTTGCTACGTTTGCTCAAATGATCAATTTTTCTTTAAAGGCGGTTACCGCATTATCCCCTCATCCTTCATAGATCAATATAAAATTTCCAATGAGACACATAAAGTCTCGAAAGAAATATCAATGGAACTTTTAGAGACTGTGTATTGGTATCTCAAAATAAGACTAAATAAAACCTGGAAAAGATTCTACTTTTAAAAACTCTTTGGGAGAATGCTAAGACACAAGAGAAGTTGATAAACATCATTTGTACGTTGAGAGTTAGGTTTTTGGACAAATAAAAATATAAAAAATCTATTTGCTCAGGCATGATATTGAAAAATTCAGAGTATTTCAAACTGAAATATGAAATTTTTGAGGGAACTGAGAAGAAATAATAAACAGTGCAAAGCTAAATTAAAGGTAGCTGGAAATCATATAGTAGACAGAATAAATAAACACACACATGCACCTAATGCTGGTCATGCTGAAACAAGTTGAGTGAAAGCAGCCATCAAGCGCCGTGCATTATCAGGAGAAGAGACAACTCAACAAATCTTATCCCAAGAACTCAGTGACATCAATGAAAATCCAGCTGTTAGTTTACCATCAATTCGGGATATGCGCAGGAATATTCGTCGTCAACGACAACATGCTGGCAACTCAATTCCAATACCATTAACAAGATCAGTACTGGTTATATCAGAAGATCTTCAGCGAACCAATGCAAACAGACCATTTTTTTGTACGACAGTAGAGCAGAAGATGACAGAATTTTAATCTTCGCTACTGCAGGTAATTTAGATTTGCTTCAAAGCGCCAACAATTGGGTCTGTGATGGTACTTTTAAAATAGTCCCAAAGATTTTTTTTAATACATGCTTATATACATGGTCATGTGATGCCGTGTGTGTATGCTCTGTTACCTGACAAGAGACAAGAAACTTACGTACGGTTGTTTCAGCAACTGCATCAACTGAAAATAGGTTTTTTCCAAGTAACATCATGATAGACTTAGAAATGGCATAAAAAATGCACTATCGAAAACATTTCGGAAGCAGAAGTAAAAGGGTGTTTTTATCACCTTGCATAGTGTGTATATAGAAAAGTGCAGAGCAGTGAACTCCAGGAGAGGTAGAAAGATGATGCAGAGTTCAGTCTGCAAGTCCGCATGCTTCCAGCTCTAGCTTTTGTGCCAGAGGAAAGAGTTTGTGAAGTTTTTGATATTTTAGAAGAGGAGTTAAAAGAAGAGTCCAGCCACTTTTGAATTATTTTGAGAATACTTTTATTGGCCACAGACAGCGTCTTGGGAGGCGTGCACCATTGTTCCCTCACATCATGTGGAACTGCAAGGATAAGATGGAAAATGGTCTCCCAAGAACAAACAATCATGTTGAAGGGTGGCATCAACATATGCAGGCCAATGTTAGTTCTTACCACACAAATATTTTTCAATTTAGCTGCGAGTTGAAGCGGGAACAGGCGCTAAACAAAGTGAAGCAAGCAAGAATGACTGCAGGAAAAAACCCACCATCACAAAAAAGAAAATACGTAGCAGTGACCAACAGACTTTAAACCCTCGTAAAAGAATTTTTAAATCGTGGCCAACTTGAATATCTACGTGGTATTGCTCATGATTTACAGCTGTGAAGGCTTTACTATGTCTTGTTTTTTTGTATTCATCTTCATGTTTCTAAAATCTTCCTCATTTTGACGATAAAAATAAAGAATTGAAATTTCATGTTATATTGTCCAGGGGGGTTATAGTCCGGATACCCATGGCCATATGACGTAAGGCCATAATGCAATTTAGAAACATTGGCAATATCAGAAATTTATAATAGTTTTTAATAGAATTGATTGATCTAAAAATATGATAAATAATAAATTTAATTTTAAAATAAAATGAATGGTTATTCTTTTGGTGGTGTCAGGCTCAAAAGGGAAAGACTACTTTTGAGCTCAGTTTGTTCCAGGTTGTCAGATTTCAAAACCTGATTGATAATTGAACTAAACATATTCCATTTCAATGTTAAACTTGTAAACTTTTTGCATTTATAAAAAATTGGCCGGATAAAGGTTGACTAGTCAATAAACTTGATAAAACTGATAAATCATTGAGGTTCATACATTTTTTGATGAATATGCTCACTCTGTGTCAGTAGATATGATGTTCGGCAATCTTTGCAAGCAATTTCATTGAAGGATTTTCTCGTTTAAGAAACTCTTAATAAAAAGCTTTCCAATCTTTATATTATAAAAACTTTTGCTCAATATCATCCACAGAAAATGGAAACCGATGATTATTGGCAAGATATGCAAGAATCTACTGCCGTTTTGACTATTATTCCTCAAGCCACTAGAAAATTCACAAAGATTTCCAATGAGGATAGAAAGGAAATAATTTTTAAATTTGTAGAAGGTTATTCTGTAAAATCAATAAGTTCATTTTTCGGCATTAAATACCAGACGGTGAATTCAATCGTCAAAAAGTACCTCAAAACAGGCCAAACGACTCTGAGCAAAAGAGGAGGAGATATGAAATCAAAGCTGACACAAGAAATGAAAGATAATCTCATTCGATATATGGAGAACAATGGGCGGAAAACCTTGAAAGAACTCAGCATGTGGCTGTACGATCAATACGGACTGAGTGTTTCACTAAGTACCGTTGATAGAACGCTCATTAAAATGCGAAATAGATTGGATTAAATTTAGTTTCTATTCAGACTCTTATTCCAACATAATTGCCACTCTTGAATCTTAAAAAAATTATCACATTTATAAAGTACCGTTTTACTTTCTATTGTTGTAATTGTTGATTGTATCGATCGATTAAGACAAGCATCTTCTATTGTAATGTAATATAAAAGTTAAATGCTCTCAAAATGTTTATCGTTTAAAACAACTGCAGCTCTCTGAGAATTTTTACCAGTTGTCATTTTCTGTAAAAAGAATTTGTAAAATTTGTACAATAAGTATTAAATGCATTCCTCATTTAGTCAGCTTTATTCAATAAGTATTATACAGTTTTAATAGCAAAGATCGTTTTGATTAATCGAGCATTAATAATGAGTTTCATAATTGAGGGTTCATATTGATCATTTCAAAAATTCACCTCACTTCATAAAGGGGTTTTATTGATAGAAATGTCTTCAAATTGATTGTGAGGTGGATCAAGTATCATTCATCAATTATTGTTGATTTATCTATTTTGAATTTCGTTATAATAAATCATTAAAAAATCACCTTCAAGTATTAAAATATGTACTATGTTTGGTGGCATGTAAAAAATTAAAGCATCATATATTTTCAAAAATCAAATCAATAACATGAAGCCAATCAAAAAAGTTATTTTATATCATAATACTACAAGACAATCATAAGACTTGGATCAGCGTTAATGAAGTACGATATATTTGACTGATCAAATTTAACAGGGTGCACTGATTTCCAACCTAAACTCAGTAAATCAATTCATATCTCTTAGTATTTATTTACATCGTTGCTTCCCATAAATTTGATATACATCTTTTACCGGTGTACCACTTGCTTCTATATGGCCTGACCTTACTACATTTGAACTTGCTTCCATTTTGATATATTACCTTTTTCATATTGTTTACGTTGAATAACGTTGCTCTTCGCATTTTCTTTTCTAAAAAAATATACTTATTTAAAAGTCTTGCGGAAAAAACCGTTAGTTAGTTAATAAACGGAGTCTGATGAAAACCAGCACATGAACTTATATATTGTGTCATCTTTCCAGCCTCCAACAGGCTTGAATCATTCTTCTTTATTGATTTACACTTACTGATGTATATAAATTTTATCAGTTACATTACTGCACTTATATAACCACGTCTTTTAGTTATTAAATTAAATTTTTTCATTAGAGGAAAGATACCATGTTTTGAGGGAGAAGTTATTGAACAGATAATTTGTCCTTCTGCTTAAAAATCCACTGAAGTTTATCTTGTTATTTTATTTTGAAATAAGGAAATTATTTTGCTTTTTTAAAACTTGAAATCCTTCAATTTAAGACTCACGTTACAATTCTCCATAAGACCATAGTTATCTTTAGATTTATGTGGTGCAATGATGCTTTGTGTGGTTATATTCATTTTTCCCAAAACCTTTGAACCTTATTCATCTTAAATTATTTATCTTATTTCTATTATTTTTAAATTAAAAAATTTTATAGCGTTCAATCGCTCAAATCGTTGCAATTACTTTCAAATCTTCCAGTCATTCATATATTTTTTCAATCGTCTTGTCATCCTTTAAAGTTTTTTAAATCCTAGTAATAAACTTTTAATGAATATTCAATTGAAAAACCAAAATATTATGTTCATCACTAAGTTATAATATTTCAAAAATTACAATTACTAGCCAATTATATACGTTTATATATAAATGTGATTTCGGCCGAACTTTTACAAGCTGGGTTAGGTCTTTCAACCACACATTTTCATCAACTAATGAATAGATACTGGTTGTCCACTCCAGTACCACAGCAGTTTAAGGATACTAAAATAACCACCTTGTACAAAAATAAAGGCGATAGAGGTGACTGTAACAACTACCGTGGAATTTCGCTTTAGAAGTCACTGGGAAAGTTTTGGCTAAAATAATCTTTAAGCGGCTTCAAAGGTTAGCTGATCAAGTTTGCCCAAAATTTCAATGTGGTTTTCGTGAGCGAAGGTCTATAACTGATTTTAATTTTTAGTATCCGTCAATTACAAGAGAAATGGCGTGAGCAGAGTACCCCTGTATATAGCGTTTGTAGATTTTACCAAGGCGCTTGATCTAGTTGATCGAAAATCTCTATATACTGTTCTTCTGAAATATTGTTGTCCTTCAACCCTCTTATATTGATACGTTCATTTCTTGATGGCATGCAAGCCTTAGTTCAGTTTGATGACTAGATTTCAAGGCATTTCTTATCAAAAAAAGGGGTTAAACAAGGCTGTGTACATGCTCCAATTCTGTTTGGCTTGTACTTTTTCTATGTTTTTCAATCAGTTTAGACAAAGACATTGGTGTATCCTTTCTTACACGAGACGATGGTAACTTTTACAAGCTTGCACTTTTTCTGAGATAGTCGGATAAAACGATCTTCAAACCCTCAGTTTTGAGTTAATCCTGGCATGGTAATATTTGACAAAGTCTGCCAACAACACACATATATGTTTATATAAGACATATGCTAAGAAATAATTATGAGTCAAATTTTTGAGGAGACAAGAAACATCCTGCTGAAACCTGTGATGGCAGAGGTATTTGTAGCATTCAAGTCCATTTCAATACTATGTTTTTATTTTATTTTTAAAACTATTACATTTTTTTTTAATTTTATTTGTATGAACCTTTTTGGGGTTTTTCATATTTTTTGTTCATAATTTATCGAAAATATTTGAAAATTTATTGAAAAAGTTTAAATTAGTCGAAAGCTTATCTGGGAACGTTCAATCACCTTTCTCTGGCAAACAGTGACGATTTTTTTTGTTCAACAGGTAATTGAGGTATCTTAGCGGCTCAGAATGCAAGACTACCATGATTGTTTCATCGAAGAATCTGCTACCTTTGGTACTTCATGGCTTTTGCTAACAGAACAGTTGATGGGTTACTAGGGAAAACCAGGTTATTTTTATTTATCATATAATTTCGTTGTCACTTCATTGTGGCTGATTTTGAAGCAACATCATTCATTTGCGACTAGGAAAATTTTAATACAAAATTTTTAAAATTAATTTGTTTATTTTTTTAGTTTGTATTTGGGAAAAAATTTTGAAAATCTGATGAGAATTTAATTTTTTAGTGATTTAATTCTTATGAAGTTTTATATAAATGAATGAATCCATTTCTTAAAGTAGCTTCCATTGTTTGAAGGTCCCTTCGTGGAAATTTATCAAAAATTTCGAATCTCATTTTGCAATAAAAAATCTAATGTCAGTTTTCAAGTCATTTGTCAAAATTTTCCGTGTAATGATATGTAAAAAAAATATTTATTTGAACTATTCAGGAATTCCTAATGTTTCAGAACTTGGTTGAGAAAAATATGTTGGCACTTTGGCTTTAAGCGATATCAAAAACAGTAGGTACAAACTTTATGATTAGACAATATTAAAAGAAATATTGATGTCAAGTAGTAAGTAAGAAATTAAAATTTTTCTTGAAACTTTGATGGCGACGTTGATAAGTTGAAAAGATACATAAAACACTTGCAGCCGTCACGTTATCAAGAACTTGTCACAATACAAGAACATCTATGTTCACCCTTGCATCTCATTTATTTAATATGCTTTTTGAAGCTCAGAAGAGAGGAATCTTGGAAATATAAAAAAAATTAACTGAAATACTTGTAGCATGATTGATTTCAAAATAATTAATTGATTTTCAAAAATTTTTTTACTATTCATGAAAACAGTGAAACCAAAAAATTTTCACCCTTTTTCACTCCAATAGATATGCTTCACGCCATAAACTTCATTTGATGGGGTCGTACTATAAATAAATGTTACTCATTCTATATTATGATCAAATATTAAACTATAAAGCTCAGTAAATCTTTTTGAGTGGTCTGTTTAACTACTTGTGTTTCAATAAATAAGTATATTGTTTATGAAAATAAAAAAGAAGAGTTTCATCAAATAATTTATGAAGCCTATTTATAAGTTATTATATAAAAGATTCATTGTTAATATCATAGCCCAAAAATTACAAAAGTTTGCGACGTTTCGGTCTTTGAATATAGACCGATGTGTTTTAGGTCTGCTTTTGTGTAATATTCGTTGTTTCTAAAAATTTATAGGGTTTTTCGATTACTTTTTAAATCTTTGAAATCACTTTTTAAATCTTTGCAATAAACTATAAAAAGTATTTTTATAAAAAAAACTCAAAAAATATTTTTTAAAATTCAAAAATAATTCAAAAATTTGGAGTATAAAATTTTTTAAAAATTAGAAACATTTATAAACTTTTCATATATAACAAATAAATTTGAACTTTCATGTTTTATATGTTTTTTTGAATATATATTTTATATCTAATTCGCGCTTCCATTCTGTTTCGCTTTTCAAGCTAGTAATTGTAGATATCTCTACTTAAAGTTTAAAGTTTTGTCATGGCTGAGATTGAACCACAAAGTTTCTGATGATAATAGGAAGAGAATAATTTAGAAATCGCTCGATGTCAATTCTATAAAAGAAATTAGTTTCATGCTGTTAACGCCATTATAAAAAGTTTTTTTAAAAACCGGTAAAACTACTAAGGCTTAAATGGAAGGTGACAAAAAATCCAAACTTCCTGCAGAAGTGAAAAAGTCACTTTTGCAGCACGTTGATACAGACTGCACGAAAACTTTAAAGGAGCTTAAAGAATGGATTCAAAATGAACATATGATTACAGTTTCTCTCAGCACAATCGACCGGGCACTTCGAAAGTACCACTATACTTTGAAGCTCTTGACAATGGTTTCAGAGAAAAGGAACTGTGGTATTCAAAAGAGAAGAGAGTAAAATATGCCAAAAATCGTGGAGACAACTAACAAAAATTTTTTGAAATATCTTCAAGATTTTTCATGTTTTTTATTACAATTATTTTTTTTCAGTTTATCAAAAATATTTAAAAAGTGATTGCAAACATTTAAAAAAGGATTGCAAAGTTTTAAAAATTGATTCCAAAGATTTGAAAAGGGGTCGAAAAATCCTATATTTTGATGCTTGAGTTTTAAACGGTTTTCAAGAACAATCTCAACAAAAATTAAATTCACTTCAAACATAAAAACAACAAACTTGAAGGGTTTTTAGAATATGCTTTTATATATTCATTGTTTAAATTCGGTTTTTGTTTATTCATAGAACTCTTCAATTTTTTTTTGTTAACCCAATTACAAACTTATTAATGTTTGTTTCAATTTTTCATCACTCAGACCACCATCATTGTAAGGAAGTGGGAGAAACGTTGAAGACGGCTTTGTCAAGAGTTCATAGGAAGAAACAATTCCGAAACTATTTCAAGGATGGTCCTGTCACAACAAGAGGCAGATCTTCTGCATTTGTGATGGTCGAATGAAGATTTCATATGAGTTTCATTTGATGGTGAACACAACATCTCTTGATCATGTATTTTTCTAAAGCACCAGTTCAGCCAGTGTCTGATATTAAAATTTAATTATATGAATGTTTTTTTAACTTGACATTTTTTTACTAGTTAAAAGAACACTAATACGTTTATTGTTGATCAGTATTTAAATTTTCGTTATATATGTAGCATCATTCATTTCCAACATTATAGCGCTCATTACTCATTTTTATAGCTCGCTGAAGATTTTTGCATTTTTATTTTCTATCACTGCCACATAATTAAATGAAGATATTTCCTTTGAATGAAAAAAAAGGAGTAATTAGAAATAGGAAAAAAATCCTTGCATTTTCTGCTATTCAATTTGTTTATATTCGTTTCTTTTAGAATTAATACTTTAGAACCTAAAGAAACTTTATCGTCTATCAACAATATGTTTATTAATCTAACGTTATTTTTTCTGCTTTTTTTAAACATTTCAAATAAGCAAATCAAAAGTTCAACGTTGTTTTATCATTTTTCAATTTAAAAAAAAATCTGTAACTAATAATTACTCATGTTATATTTAACACTTGATTTGTAAAAACTTTTTAAAAATAATTATTGAATAAAAGATGAAAGTGTAACTTCTAAGACCTACTTTTGATTGCAAAAATTTTACTGTACTTAGTTTGAATTAAACTATAAATTCAAACGATTTTAATAGTTTAGAACGTGATTCACCTACAAATTTACAGGCTAGTTCATCAAAAAGAACTCAAATTATATGAGTAAGTTCATTCTTACCAGTCATCGTCTTCTGTTTCCGCCGTTTGTCAGTTTCTTTCATTAATTCCTTCTGTAACTTCTTGGACATTATTTCAATTGTTTATTTTTTATATACTTCAATATTAATTTTGGTTTATGTAATTAACTATAGATTTTTTTTTAAATTAATCATTTTGAAAATTAGAATAAATTATTTTACAGAAATGTTTTCAAGTACTTGAAATGAAATAATATAATTATATTACTTAAAAATACTATGTTCAACTATTTTTAAAATTAATAAAGAAATTTAGCAAAATCTCGAGTTTGCTGAAATTTGGTGAAAAGTGAGTACAATATTAAAGATATTACGCAATAACCTTTCTATATAAGTCTAACACAGCTGATTCCAACAGTTACTTAACTACTCTCAACTTTCTCCAATTCATTGTATTAAATCTGAAATAAGTGAACGAGTTGCAAATTTATTTCACAATGCCCGAAAAATTTGGACTTGTAACTGGAAGTACTTTGCGTAGATACGATATTGATAGATATCGAAGAGAAAACAACCGATTTCAAATCGTTATGAATTCTTGTAAAAATTATCATGAAAATGACGTTATGTTCATGAGATTCATCGATCTGCCATATAGTCTGAATAAACAAAGAAGGTGGGAAATCCTTGAACAAATGCCTGTGAAAAGTGCTAAAAACAATTTTTTTTACAACAAAGAACGACTGCTTGAATTTTTGAGACTTGATGGTTATGAAAAGTTTCAAGGAAAGATTAATGTTAACCTTGCTGTTAAGGTATACTTTTTTTGATGAATTTTTTGTAAACTTTCATATTGTTCAACAAATTTTTTAAGTTTAATTTCAGTAATTAAAACATCATTAAACAGTTACAAGAAGGACAATATTGGAATATTTGCTTTAAGTTTCACAACTACCATGTAATTAATGGAATGCTTGCACAAAGCTCATGGGACACAAAGCTTAACTGCCATATAATGATGTCAAGAATAAAAAATGAGCTTGAAGAAACTCATTTCAAGTTATTGGCTGCAAAAAATATCAAAGAAAAAAGGCAGAAAAGGAAATCAAAAAATTCCAAACACTAGTGAGTAAAATTTTACATTATTCACATTTTTTGTCCAATATTTTTTCTAAATGTATATAATGATGATAATTAAAATTCTTCAATAGAATCTTTTCATTATAATTTATGTATTCTTGCAGTGAACCACAAAATAATGATGTTGAATTGGATTATACAATTTATTGGCCAAATATTATGAGAAGTCTCAACACAAAATATGGCGTCAACTATAGGAAGTTTTTCAAGAAACGCCAAAGTTAGTACAAACAATTTTTAAAGTCTTTTCATTCTTTCAAAGATATATCTTTTCTTGATGAAGAAAAAATTTAATTAAAATAAATTAATTGCATTTTTAAAGAAAAAAAAAGAGTAAAAGTATGTCCTTTAGATTATGAGAATTATGATGAAGAATATTACTGTGAAGATGAAAATTTCATAGAGCAGAATATAGACTTGAAAGCTGACGAAAGTGATTGGTGCGTTGTGACGCCTAATGATCTTGATGAATTTGAATATATAATTGAGAGCTCTGATGAATTTGGTAAGTAAAAAATTTCATAATTTTTTGTTACATTTTCTTATGAAATATCAATAATCATTAACGTCGATAATATGAGAAAAATTTAGTACATTTATTAACAAAAAAAAATAGCTAGATTTTTCGATAAGTATAACCTTACCAACGTAGTATATTTATTAGCATTTTATGCTAATAAATATACTAAATTTTTTTAATACTATCGACGTTAATGATTATTGACATTGCTTAAAAGTACATTAAGATTTCACTAAAAAGTTACATTTTTTATAAAATATTATGAGGAACTAATATGATTTTTAGTTTTATCAAAAATCAAATTTTCAGAAAATATCACCATAAATAACGATGCCAACCAAACACGAAAAGAAGAAAAATTCTGTTTGTTTGACTACTTGACCACTAAACCAAAACGAAGCAAAAAATACAGAAAACAAAAATACCAAAATGAATCCATGACTTGATGTTAAAACTTTTGCCTCGTTTTTTTTTCTATTAAAAACTGTTGAATTAGATAAATTTGTAAGCTTGAAACCTATAATACGAAGACTTTTGAAATAAAATAAAACAAATTAGTTTTTTTATTTATTTATAAATTATAAACATGAGTGATTGTATATTTTTTTCATGATCTGGGCAAGTTAACATAAAATTTAAGCTATTTATGTCAGGCTATTTTACTTCATCATTTGATCTATATTTTCCTTCTCTAGCTAAACATTAGCAATAATTATTGGTAGGTAAAAAATACCACAAGATAAATATTCTTCAAGAAAAATTTTGTGTTTTATTGATAATACTCCAAAGATTTAAAAATTTAAGTATTTTTAGTTGAACCTTCTCGAAGTTTGACCCAAAGATAGTTTTGATGAATTTTTAGGCACCCAATTGGCCACAACTTGTCCCATTTAATTTAATTGGCGTTACAAATATTAGTGATAAATTGCGCAATACGTTTCAACTCATTGAAGTTTTTGAAGTTTAACCTCCGTGACCTTTAAAAAAAATTTATAACTAAATAAAATAAATAATTGTAAATATGCATGGAAAATTTGGAGTTGTAACAGGAGGCACCATTCGTAAAAATGAAATTAATAGATTACGAAGCCGAAACAACCGCTTTATAATTATTAAAAATATTTGTAAAAACTTTGATAGAAACGACATTCTACTAATGCAGACAACAGACCTTCCCTATAGCCTGAATAAGAAACGGAGATGGGAAATTCTTGATAATATGCCAATGGATAACGTTTTCGACAATGCTACATATTGTAATAAAGTTATATGTGAACTTTCAAAACTTTTTGAATATCAACAAACTAAAAGAAATATGAATCTAGGTCTTATCTTTAATGTAAGTTATTTCAATAAATCTTGTATTTGATGTGTAATCTTTACAATTAATAAATGGATTTTTAGAATTTTATAAAACTAAAAACAGTTACTTGAAGGAAAGTGTAGCAAAAACTGTTTCAGGTATTACGTTACTGATGTTGCAGTTTTGTCAAGAAACTCTTGCGAAAAAAAGGATAAAAAGTTCATAAACCTCAATTCAATTCGAGATAATATTGAAAAAAACAAAATAAATACTCAAAATAAGAATAAAAAAAGTAGGAACAAAAAATCAAAAAATTGGTTAGTTGAGTGATCTTTGAAGATTTTTATTTAATAAATCAAATAAATTTGTACAAATTCAGGCATACATTAAATGATGATATCGAATTGGCTTATACAATCTATTTTCCAAACCCTTTGACCAGCCAAAACAGTAAAAATGGTGCTAATCGTAAAAGATATTTAAAGAAACGACAAAGTAAGCAAATAATTTGCTGTTTAATTAGTCATTTTTTTCTCTTTGTATCGGTACTTTTTGCATAACAAAAAGTTCACGCTAGATATAAAAAAAAACGTATTTTTCTCTGACCAATAGGTTTGAAGCGGATTTTTTAATTTGCTATTTGTCCGCTAAGAAAGCATTTTTTGGTTTTGTTTTCATTAATATTTTAAAAATAACTAATATTATTTATTGTTTTAAATTGGTCTTAATTTCTCAAAAATTCGTCTGTGATTCAAATCTACTTCAATCTTATTGGTCGGTGAAAAAAACGTTTTGTTTTCTATAGCAAGCGCAAAGTTCTGATGCGTATAGAAACAGACTAAGATGGTGGTGACTTAAAATGAAGATGATAAGACACAGAAATAGTTTTCAGATTTTTGTGTTAGAAAGCAGAAGAACAAATAAGTTATAAAAAACTCTAGGTTAGCTAGTGAACCTGAGTAGGAGAAAAATTCAGAGAGCAGCGCGTGGTAAAGCCATTAGAAAACATTAATTCCGTGCTAACATCTAAACGTTGTAAAACAATGATAGTAATATGTAAAGTATATATAACTTTGGTTTTATACGCTAAAATATGGAGTTTTAAAAAGCAATTCATTCTAAAAGAAAAAAAATTTTCGATAAGTCAACATCATAAAACTTTAATTTTTAAGATTTGACTTATTGAGAAAAATAGTTTGTTTTTGAAAATAAACGTGTCTTGACTTGTAAAATAGATAAGGTGTCTCTAAAAGATAATAAATGACATTACAATTTAAATTATTGAAGGAAAAAAAAGAGCAAAAATAAATTTTGTGAACCATGAAGATTATGATTTTTATTATAGCTATGATGATTATGATGATGAAGAAAAAACTGAGGAAGATGAAAAACTAGATGAATCTTATGGGTCACTTGAAAGATTTAGAGATCTTATGGACAGACTTGATGATGAAGAATGGTGGGAGAACAGAGAAGATACATATAATACATGGCGAGATTCATCTCACAATGAACGTCACAGCATTGATTTATATTCGCCACCTGATAGAATTGACTTTAGTGAAAGTGATTCGTCACCGGCTTCAATCAAATATTTACCAAAAGAAAACTTTAACGTTTCAAGCTCCGATGAATCAGGTTTGTTAGTTTATAGTTTAACTAAACGTTATTGCTGTTCAGAGTTTTTAAAAATTTTAAAATTAAAAGTTACAACAGCTACTCCCATCTCTATGGCTTTCAAAGATATGTGGAAGTTTTTCTGTTCATCACCAAATAAAAAATTTAGGCGAACATCTTCTCTGAATTGACACGATTAAGGTTATTAATGGTTTAAACGCTTTCGCATAATTAATCAAAAGTTATACAATTTTTCATTTTTTTGCACTAGAACAATAAAAGTTTCAAAAATGTTATTTTTATTAAACGAAAAATTTGAACGTGGATTTATTATTTAAAGTTTATTTCTAGCGAAAATGTACATAAACATATCACATTAAGACCTTGAAGGATTTCAACAAGTGAGTGGAAATTAATTGACTAGTGAATGGGTGTGGGGTGAAGCGGTTAAACTTGAGATGAGCAAAGCTAATAAGCGGATCAAATGAAAACAAAAAGATCAGTGTATGAATCCTTTATCTTCGAGAGCCTTCTTAAGAGTGTCTAAAGCTTTCTGAAGTGAAATTCGAAATCCCTTTGAAACTGGCATCAATGGGAAACTGGGAGTCACCGCGGAAGTCTGCTCCGAATTAGTCATCCAGTTAAATATATGAAGCGTTAAAACATACTAAATGCATTTAACCTGGTCTGGATCTATCCATGATTGTAACCTCGAAAGAAGACTGAGAATGAATGAGTATATTATAGAAAAAGAAAACCAATTAAAAATTTTCAAAACCTTTTAGATGTTTCTTGAAAGTGTTCGTTGATCTCTTTTTCAAAAATGGAGTAAGGGTTCGAAAGAATTTTGGTGTTAGACTGGATAGAGAAAATATTTTAAATGAACGATTTAAATCAAGCCTATATTAACTGAATAATACAAAACTTTTTGTAAGTTGAAATCACATTATCAAGTATACAAACTCAAATTTAATTAGCTTAGATTTGATTAATGAATAAAGATTTACATAAAATGGAAAAATAAATTTAATAAACCTGAACAAGCTTCACAATGGCCATTTCGTTATAAAGTCTGCTGTCTTCTGCTGCTTGCTGACCTCCCTTCTGTTTTTCGTAGCCAGCCTCATTAAAATATGGTTCTCGATTGAGAATTAAGCCTGGTTTGATAAGTTTGAACTCATAAAAGATTTGAAAACAATTCATATGGAAAATTATTGAAACATTCATTTATAATGATCCAATCATAAATTTTTTAAATTTATATTTAATCATTTTTTTCCATTTTTTCTAGTATTTTCACCTTCCCGCATCCCTGACTCTTATATAACCTAAGCTTCACCTCTACGACTCTGCCCATTAAATATTTACGCAAAGAGTATGCCTTTTCTTTCATCACATAGCATTAAAATCACTAAAAATTCAAAAAAACATTCAAACTTCACAGAAGAAAACCTTGTATAGAGAGAAGTACTTGCAAAAGATTCGAATGTTTCTGACTCCAAACCTCGGTACCTTTGCCGCTCCATGTGCCCAACAAACTTATACACACCTTCAAGTAATAGTACAACCCATGAAATGGCTAAAATAAGCTTTTCTAGCTTAAAAGTATAATAAAATAAACTCAATTTCGTAGTTTTGAAAAATATTAGTCGTAAACTAAGCATTAAATCAATCAAATTTCTTATAGACAATTTTTTACTGTCATTATGGAGTATAAAATTGTTCCAAAATTCATAACTAAAACACTTAAAAATGTCTTTCAACACAAACCAAACTGCACGAACCTTGCCATCTTCGTACAGGTTAGGGTTAAGTCTATCAGAGCAGTATGAGTAATAATGAATTTTGGGGGGGCTGTGTGGGTAGTCAGAGGTAAGGCGTACATCGAAGAAGAACATGCCGCCTTCATAAGGAGTTCCAGTGGGTCCACACACCATCACGCTGAACAGGTCCTGTAATGTAATGCATCCAGCATTAACCAACCCAAGTTGCCCATAAATCTCCTATTGACTATTTATAAAATAAAATTTTGTAGCCAACCATTCTATCTTCAAATGCCTTGACATAAATGCCATCGGTCAGACATGTCTTCAGTAACTGCATCTGTGTAGATGATGATAATAATTATAATAATAATAATAATAATAATAATAATAAAAGCGATAACTTCATAATGAAATGAGTGCATTTATATGGAAGACAAAAAGTATTAGGATAGATAACAACATTTTAAATCCGGTTTAATCCCCATTATACTGAGACTGGCCAGATTTACAAAAAATGTCTTGCAATTTTATATTTTATATATATATCTGAGTATTTATTTTTTAAAATTTACGAAGCCTTTTGTGAGAAAGTCTTGAATTCTCGAGTTATCAAAATGTATTTTGTTTGATAAATACATAATCATCATAATGAAAATCAAAAACTCAGTCGAACCTCCTTCAGCAAAGCTCCATGGTTGAGTTTGGTGTTGGATAAGACAGGAGTGATAAAATGATGTGTCGGTGGTACCGCCTCTAAAATGTGGAAACCTTCAAAAAAGTGAGCTATGTTGCATATTTTTAAAGACTTCCAATCTTTGAGTATTTGAAATTTTAATGGCTAAAAATTTCGTTGGAGGATCTAAAATAGAATATAAAAAAATTACAGTAAAAATCGAACCTCAAGAATATGGAAATACAAATATTTAAAAAAAGAATTCCCATGGATTTTCAAAAACAACCGACGTGTAATTAAAATAATTGCCCACAAAATGATTATTAAGCTCTTAAAAGAAAGTAACCTTTCTTCTCGAGAGTCTTATGTTTTTCAATGGCAGGGGTGTCCCCAGCACTGCACCATGAGCTCGAAGAGTCACTGCTGTTCCTGCGTTCTGTATATTAGTGGTGATCATTACTAACGGTATAACCTTATGTTTATTTTCTTTAGTGCTATAGAAACTTGTGTGTCTTTAAAGATTTTAAAAGTGATACCCGGTGGTACATCCTCTTTATCTCTAACTTCTTCACTTGTTTCTTTCACTTCATGATCCATAGTAGCAGGTTTTTCACCTTCATCTTTACAATCCTTCTTTTTCTCTTCATCCTCTTTCAACTTATTCTCTTCTTTGGCAACAATTTCTTTTTCAATGGTAGACAAAACTTCCTGAAAATGGCTAAGAAGGGCATTTGAAAAGGCCAAAAAGCTGTTTAAGTCTTCAGTAAAAGCTTCATCATCGACTGATACTTCCTCCTGACCATCTTTTTTGCAGTTCTTTTCATACAACTGCCTCATCTGTGTTTCGAATTTATTTCATTTACCCGTTCATATTGAAAAAAAACTTTAAGCTCAGTTTATAATGAATTTAAGGTGAAACAGTTTCATTAGTATCTAGCATTGAAATAATTCAAATACTTTACTATGAGAAAAACAGCAACACACCTTGTAGTACATGTTGAATCGTTTCTTGGCAGGATTAATTTTTTTTTTAAAAAGATCTAACGGATACTTCACCTTGAACAACATCATTCGCAGCTTAGGTATCGTGGCGTACGATTTAATTACTTCAGTATAAGACTTCATCAGGATTGATAGGCTGATGATTATAACACGCAATTCACACGTTTTGTCTTGTTCTGATGTTTGGAGAGAGTTAGAAAATGTGGTTGTGGATGGGTCGATAGATGATGAATTTTGTGCGTGGATTAACGGTGATGAAATATTATCAGATGTTGACTTCAATGCGGTCTCCAATGTTGAGGAGTTTGGTTCATTTTTTTGAGCAGATAATAGCAACAGTTTATCGAAAATAGGAGAAGAAGTATGACGATTATCAGCAGACAAGGCAGAGTCCAAAGTTGAAGTGGGTGAAGAGGGTTGTTCAGAAAAGTCTGATTGAGCATCAAGGTAAACAGAGCCATTAAGGGTGGGTGAAGTGGAGGTATCAGAAGTGTTTAGTGCAGACGCTTCGATGGGTGGGGAAACAGCAGTGATGGGGATGTTGTAGGTTTTGATGAACGAGTTGATCTTGGATATGGTGGTCTTTGTGAGAATTAAATTGCCTTCGATTATTGTCTTCAAATGTACAAGATTTGTATCTTTTTTCGACCTGGAAAGTTATCAAGTGATAAGGTCAAATGCTTTAAATGACCTATAACTTCCTATGTTTTTGATGAAATAAAAAAAAACATCTATTATAACTCACAGCATAGCTGTAACAGTTAACACATCACATAAATTATCTCTTGTGAAATACAAAGCGACATAAAACGCATCCAACATACGTTTTTTCACCAGACACTTCTTGCTCGTCTTCAGTTTCCCAGCCACTGCTATCAGAAAGATCAGTATCAGAGCATTCAGATTCTACGCCCATATGCATTTCAATTGAGCTTTCATCATCGCCGCTTTCTAAACTGCCCATCTGTGAAAACTGTGCACGATTGTTTTAGTAATAAAAATAAAATGTATACTAATGAATTATGGCAACGTTGAATTTTTCGAAAAATTTAATTTTGAAAAAACATATGTATCTAAAATCTTCCTCATTTTACGATAAAAATCAAGAAAATTGAATTTAAAAAAAGATACATAAAATGTCTCTGAAAAATAAAAATGAAATTTAATGCATATCTAACACCAAATGAAGCTACTGAAGTATTGACATCCATGAACTTGAAACTCACAAACCTCAGCGTCAACAATGAAGAGGTGGTCGGGCTGGCATGAAGAGAACGACCCATCAGCCCATCTGACCAGCACCTTTCCGTCAGTTTCCAAGCGGTAGACTTGGCCACCAACCTGGTTATCCCTTGAAACATCCTTACCTACATCTCCAGGGATAAGTTCTTCTTTTGGAGATGAAGATGTAGCTGGGTTGCCGATCATAGTTTGTGGGATGGGCTCTTTCAACACATCTATTGCATTTTCCCCTCTATCATCTCCCGTTGCTTTTTTTTCAATTTCTTTGTCTTCAACTTCTACTTCATCATTCTTGTTGTCAACCATCTTTTGACATTATTAAACATAACTTTATATAAAAGTATCTGTGAAATGCACAGATTTAATACAGTAGTAAACGAATAAAGTTTCAAAAAGTATCGAACCAATACAATTTTAAAAGGTGTTAAACCAATGGAGCAACAACCAACCTCAAAGCCTCCAACCCTCACAACGTTGACACCGGGCCTGAATGAGAAGCCTGGGTGATCTTTCAAGTCAAACACACTCACCTCTTCTTCACCTACCCTGTTCCATTATATTACATTAATATACGGACCGTCAAATACTGCAGTATTTCTTTAGAAGGTTAGAGGGTTTACAGCTACGATTGATTGTGAATAACCCTAATAGAGTATAATAAAATTTAAAGCTAATGTATTTTTGTTCTGAACACTAGGGAATTTTAATTAGAACTTTTATGATAAAACTGCAACACATTTATTTGAAAAAAAAAGGTAGAATTCGTTATATGAACAAAATACAATATCCACATATCACAGCTTTATAATAAAATCTTTTCCAATACAATGTAGTATAGCCTGAAACAAGAATTTGGGAAAAAACACAAAGTACTTTTTTAACTAAATTCATTTAGCTTTTTCAATAGTTTGAAAAACAGGGAAAACTCTCTCTAAAAAATGTTCTAATGAACCTTTGATGGGCAAGACCAGGAAGAGAGGATAACCATTTGACTACACAGGTCCTTCCTTTGTGGTCAACACTCCGTACCACTCCGTAGTCCCATGTCACTTCTGAACTTTTTGCTGGTGATAGGATAGATAATGATAAATGATAATATTTTTTTATATCAATATAATAATAGCCCATATATATGAAGAGATGTGCTATATTAATTTAAACAATAATAATGATTATTATGTTTAAAATATAATCAGTTCAATAAAGACATTAGAAACACTGTAATAACATATACACACAAAAACAATGGTAGCATACCATTATTAGGTACAACATAGTCTCCAGGGAAGAACTCGAGGTCGTTGATGTGGGGAACTGGTAGTAGGTGGATGCTTGCAATGCCTTTCTCCTCACTGCCATCCTATGTGTGTGTGTGTGTGTGTGTGTGTGTGTGTGTGTGTGTGTGTGTGTATGTGTGTTTGTAAAAATAACATTGACGCTGTTTTTCTTGTTTATAACACTAAAATTATTCCTACCACTACTAACATTACTTTCCCCATCATCATTAGTATTGTTTATAAAGCTATTCTAATTTATAACACTCGCACTAGGCCAACAAAAAATGATAGCAACCTGCCAGACTACGTCCACAATAGTCATCGTCGATATTATTTCAACCGCAACCCTCTGTCCAACCTTACAAAGTTTAATTGGTATATTGTTCATGTATATTCTTATAATTTCACTTTTATTATGTAATATTTATGGTTCATTTATTATATAATTTGATCGATTATATATAATTTTTATTTATTTTATTATACTAAATTTATTTTTTCACAAATGAGGCATCGAATATAGGCTTGAAAAACATGCATAATTTTTGTTAGGTATAACCCTACCATAATGCAGTAGCAATGGGTGTTATGTTGAAATTTTCAAAAAAACATGATTTCTTTTTGAGCAGTTGTATTCGTATATGAATATATGTATTGGTAAATTTTCTTCAATAAATAAATCAATTTCGTTTTAAAAACGGTTTATTATAGTCTGAATCAATTAGTTTCTCCTAAAAATAACAATAACACGTTGTAAGTGTGCCTGGACTAAATTTCGCCAACTTCTTCCACTCCTTGCTAATCGTCATTTATCATTATTGACCAGAGGCCGTGTCTATTCAACCTGCGTTAGAAGAGCTATGTTACATGCTGCTGAAACATAGCCCGTAACAGTTTCCACATTAAACCGCCTTAGACGAAATGACCTTGCCATGATTCGCTGGATGTGCAACATCAAAACGAATGATAACGTTTGCTCTCACTCACTCCTTTCAAAACTTGGCATTCAGGATGTTGAGGTAGTTCTTCGTACAAGCAGGATGAGGTGGTTTGGACATATAGAGCGTAGCGTAGGTTGGATTTCTCAGATACGAAAGTTGAATTTAGATATTTGCAAGAAGCCTGGTAGGCCCAAAACCACTTAGAATGAGCTCATATTGAATGATAAAAGAAAGCTAGACATGGTTTGTGCGGATCCACTCGATCGCTCTAAATGGAAAGGCCGACTTCAAGATAGAACTTTCAAAAGCCCAACCCTTGGTAAAGGAAAACGGGCTATAAAAAGGATTTGATTGATTGATTGATAACTTATAAAAATCTTTGGGCTTTATTTCATTTATTTCAATGCTTTCTTTTCATGGAGATTTATAATAAAAAGCTAAACGATGGAAATTTAACCAGTTTTAGATATTAAAACGTAGCTATGCAATTTGAAAACTATTCCTATTATTATTATTATTCAGTTAATAAAAGTGTTTGATTCAAATCGTTTTTGTTAATAGGCTAGTTTAGATAATTATTTCTATTAACTTTTGAGCTTCAAATTTTGAAGGTTCAACCTCATAACACTTTTTACACCAATCAAAAATATTGAGATTCAAACAAGATCTTTCAAAACCGTGTGTTTCAAAATTTACTTGGATAATTATTAGAATAACGTATGAGTCATTTTCATCATCGTTCTTTTTTATCATCATCATCATCATCGTCGTTTATCGATTTTATAGTCCCCTCTATATGGGGTTAGACATATTGGTTATTAGCATCGTCATTATTTTAAACCAAACTAACGTGAAAAAACAAAGCAAGGAAACCTTCAAAGAGTTTGGAGATCGATTTGTTTCATAAGACAGTGTCTTCCTCTTCTTCATTGGAAACTTTGAGAACTTTTTGTTAACCACCCATCCTCTATTGCGGACCCTTTGCATGCTGGTCTGAGGTGCAGGGAAAAAGCTTCATTAAAAAAGACACAAAGAAATTGATAATGAGATATGTCAGTGAATAATAATAATAATAATAAGTAAAAATATAAATAATATAAATTGATGAACATGATAATTGTGAGTTTTTATTCTTTATCAACTAATTCTTTTGATCCACATAAGATACCATTCTGAAATAACTCAAATATTAGATTAACAATAAGTATAAAAATGTTTCCAACTATTATCACAATGACTATAAAAACTCTTGCATTAAAGGACCACTCACTCTAACGTCAATAAAATCAGGTGTGGAAGAAGATACAGCACCACAGACTTCATCGTTGTTTGCAGTCAGATCAGTTGATTGGTCCAATGTTACCCCTTCACAACCATTCGATTGAGTGACATTGTTATTAGATGTTTGGTTATTCTCATCAGATGGAGTTTCAACATTGTTAAACTCGAGACTAACAACATCAAAATCGGAGGATTTCTTTTCTAGAGTTTTTAGAGTCTGCCCAAAAGAATCGTCATCCAAATCTTTTATATCCAAACAAGACCCTGTCGCCACTTTTTCTTGTATCTTCTTGTGGTAGTTTTCCAAATAGTATCGAATCTTTTCATTTTGTTTGGTTTTTGCTTTGAGATTTATAACCTTGGAGCCCTCCTTTAATGTTAAATACGCCCTGTCCCCCATTTTGAAATTGTTAGTCTCATAACAGTCCAACAACATCAGCCTGACGGTGTGGTGTTGCTTCATTTACATATCAAATTAGCATTTAATATTTTGAAACTCATTTATTTAGTGTTTTCAATAAAGTTTGTTTATTATGATTATTCAGATTTAAAAAAAAAATAATAATAAATAAACTATAAATAAGAGATTGATTGATTTCAGCATTTGTTAGAAGTAATCAATAGAACATAACGCCTGAGATTAAAATAACTAAAACTTCCAATGAAAAACAGAGTGATAATAGTGGAATTCTGCTTGGAAACAACTGAATCACCTGGCAAGATCCTCTCCTTGAACGGAGGCTGGTGGTGTTTTGGTGGAAGAATTTTTGGAGTCCGAGTAGCCTCTGCATATCCAATCTACACGCACCACCTTCACAGATAACTGTTGTGTCGTGTGTTTATATGATCATAACTGGAGATTAACGATTGAAGGATAGGTTATTTATAGTGAATTATTCATTAGTTAATTAAATATTGGGATTATGTTGTGAAATATAGATCAGCTTGCGCGCCAAACACAAAGGTAATATTGATTGAACTGACGAGTAATAAGCCCGTCTCTTATTTGATGGTGTTATTCAATAAAATTTATAATTAAAGTTTGGTTGACTTTGAGCAAAAGTACACAATCATTGAACAAATACTGAACCATCAAGTCATATACAGTACAATACAATTACTAATGTAAGTTGAACTTATGGATAAAAGCCCCAAAGAATCTCACATCGATAACTTCAACAGTCACCAGCCTGTTCTTGTGCTTCTTTGCCATCTTAGCATTGTGCTGTACTGTGTAACCATTATATGTCATTTATCATAATGATGTATATATCTATAACTATACATATAGATTCATAACTAATAATATAACATTTGTGATATAAATGATAATGATAATAATAATAGTATCAGTTTTTCGAAATCTGCTACTAGATTATATTGGTACCCAGACTATAACTGAAAAACGAATTTGAGCTCGAGGCGCTGTTTTGGTGCAGTTTAACGTCGATGCACAGAACTAAATGACTTTAAAAAATTCATATGAGCCATCAATTTCAACGTAAATTAAAATATAATAATCATGATCGGGAATAAAATCTTCCGCTAGTTAACGTTATTTTTAGCGAAACATCCACTAGTCATATCAATCAATGAAACCTATTTATAACACACAGTCGCAGAATTGAAAAACTAATCAACGGAACAAAACATCGATACAATATATATAATTAGTTATCATTTGATACCGAAGGTTACTTTAAACTGATCAATGCAATTGAATGAACAATGTTGAAAAGTTGTATCTAACCTCATGTAAATGAGACAAAACACAAGTAATAATGATAACAATATTGATCATAATAATAATAATAATAACAATAGTAAAAGATAGATTTAAAAATTTCGAACTTAGTTTTAATCCCCAAAATACTGAGGGTAAAAATAATAATATAAAAAACTTGAGCTTTTAGTCCATGTGGCGTCAGCAAATCCTTCAATCTTGCCTCTCAAAATCTGACCAGCATAATACTCATCAGGGTAGTCAGGTAGGTGCTGTGGCGGCATTTGTGCTTATAATAACAACAGTGGCTCTAGTGATACACAGTGTTTCTATTAAATTGAAAAATTCTAACTAGAAGAATGTGATGACGATGGGTAATAAGGAAATGATATAAGATTTTCATGCTGGATGCTTTGAAAAATTTATATAAAATAAATATAAGGGGATTTTATTTACCCAAATTTTTTGAATAAATATGTTTTATCTGGAAAATGTCTTCACAAGCTATAAGCTAATGTACCATATCCAATGCTTTTTTTATTTTAATAACTCATGTTACAATATGCACAAAGTGTTCAGTTCAAATGGTATAAAGTAATAGTAATTACCATGAAGTTGACGTCCCTGAGGTCCCCAGAGAGCTTGAAGTCTGAACTGATCACCTGCTCACATCTGTGATGGTGTTTATTGGTTGAACTCCAAAAGAGATGAATAAAAATACAGTGTTAAATAAAATTAAAAAGATGATTCTTTAGAGATATAGTTCATAATGTACACTTGTATAGAGTTATTTTTAAATCTTATGCTAAAAGCAAGAAAATTTATTTAAATAAAAGCATTATAATATACAAGATTAATAGTAGAAACTCATATTGCTCTCAAAAATAAATACGCCTTTGAAAAATTCTTTTTGAAGTTCATTATTTTTATTATATATATTTAATTCATTAAAAATACATGGAATTGGTTGAAAAAAAAAACCATTTTAAGAATGGTAAATCAATAAAATGGTACTGTGAACGACAAAAATGGATGAAAAAACATCCTTATTTAAATCATCTAAACAGACAGACTTATTTATAATTAATAGTAAGCCTAATGCATCATGTGTGCAAGCTGAAACTCAGTAGATAATCATGAAGAGATAAGCCTCTTTTTTTTTAATCTAAAAAAAAATATTGATGAAATCATTGAAAACCTACTAAACACAAATGAATTATTTTTCAGCTGAACTTGGAAACAACTCAGCACTTTGAATGGTTTGTACTAAAGGTTCATGACAAGGTTTTAATTATTGAAAATTAGTTATTAAAAAATAAATAGTATCTGAAAATCCTTGTTCATGTTAAAAACATGCTTTCAGCTTTCAAATTTAGCATTTAATGTATGGGAATTTTTTACAAATCACGTTTATTTATGAGAAGAAGTTGAAAATTTTTCATCAAGTACAACCTTGTCATAATTTGATCCAATGAAGCTGAACACCACAAAGCAATTGAAACAATAAAAAAGGTTAAATCTAATTTAACATAAAAAATTTAAGCAAAAAAAAATTAAATCGGAACAATTTAACTCAGACGCCACACATTTGAAACACATATCTGTGAATATTTACCACCTCTCCATTAGCTATAAAGAACCTCTTATAAATATTTTCCTATAAAAAACAATTGATAAAAAAACATATAGAAAATATCAAAAAATCAATGTATTTACATAGTAAAATTATAGAAAAAAACCACAAAAATGTTAATATTTTAATATACTAATAATGCATTGACCTATATATAAGATAGTATAAATAAACAATACTAAAAAAAAATAATGCAGCATTTTAAACAAACCTTGCACCATCAGAGAACTTAACCTTGATCTCTTCATCATAATCTCTCACTGTACCCACCCAGCAATCCATGTACACATAATCATGGTATTTCTGTAGTGTTCATAGAAATTTAATTCTAGTTGTAATTTATTCATTGTAGTTTATCTATGGACTGATGATAAAATAATTTCCTTAAATATTGTTTAGAATTTCATATATATTTATATTTAATGAACCCTGTTTGTGTACATTAAATTTATAGTTGCCAGTCTGATGCCTAATATCATTCATAAATCTTTTTGTTCATACAAAGCTAATTTGACTGAGTTATTATTAAAAATATTGAGTAAAAAATTACAATGAGTGGTTCAAGTTGTGAAGAGGCTATATTGAAGATGAGAGCAGGTTTGTTAAGGCAGTTTAGAAGGCAGACGATGTGTGAGTTGGATACATATCCATTTTGAGGATTTTCAGTCTCATGCGCTTTTTTCACTACATCTCCTGGCATCAGACTTCGGTCTACAAGTTTCAGCTATAGAATTTGATATTAATTTTACTTATAAAAGTGTTCAAATGAAGATTATTCTTTGAGGAAGTTAATGGGGACAAGTAATTTCCTGGTAGTAGAAGCTTTATTGGAAATATTTTAAAACGTTTTATAAATTTACCTTATCATGGGGGATGTCTTTAACGTTTCCATTAGGATACCACTCAACTCTAACTCTATCCTTCTTCAGCGGCTTGTATGAGTAATCCGAATCATCAGAATCGTCATCACTGCTTTCATCTTGAGAACCTTTTAAAACTGTTCCAAGTAGGTAAGTGAATTTTTCTTTATTTTTTTTGAAGTGTTTAAACTCTACAATGTCTTCAGAATAGTATGAAGACTTTTCCATTATTTTATTCACTTTTTTAAATTTTTCTAAGTAGTACTAAAAACTGATATTGAAAAATGATAAAAAACTTTATATGGAATTTAAAGATATTTTTGTAAGTACGAAACGTGAAAAACGATGGTTGTTTATGTGGAGTGTCTAAAAGCAAAATTATATTTTAGCAGTAAAGATTCTAAATTTGAATTCTTTACAACCTTATACGTTAATGTTAATTAAAAAACTTTGTGAATGATGAATAACAATATATGAAAGACGATTTGAATCAAACCCTTTTATTAACTGAATAATACAAAGCTTTTCGTAAGTTGAACTCACATTATCAAGTATACAAACTTGTTTATATACTTGATAATGTGAGTTCAACGAATCGTTTTTGTTAATAGGGCTAGTTTAGTTAATCATAATATACGAAAGCTCAAGTCATACTATTATTATTCATGATACTAAAATATCATGTTAAAAACAATACTGAAAATAAACACAATCGTTCATAGTTTTATTATCCCATAAAGCTTTTTGGTTAAGTTTGAAATCATTATCAGATGCTCGAAGGATAACAAAACACTGAGTCCTTAAAACAATAAGACCACATCATTAACATATGAAACGTTTTAATTGTATGATTCAACAGTTTGAACATTTTGATGAAAAATAAAGTAAATTTAAAGCTAGTAAATTAGATGCAAGAACGAGTGTATCCGTCGAGGTTGTGCGCCTCGGAACGACGTCTAGGGGCGCTATTTAAATAATACCATTTTTAAACAGATTTTTCATTTTTTACTTTTTTACAATGGTTGTCTATGAAATTTGAGAATGATAAGCTTCTGAGATTTTTTTTTTTATTATGTGCATTGTTTTGGTTTTGTTTTGCTATTTCTCATTAATTTTTTTAAAATAAATTATATTATTTGAAGTTTGGTCAATGTTTTTCCAAATCTGCTTCAATTCTATTGGGCTGTGAAAAAAACGTTTTTTGTACACATTACATCTTTTAAATTTAAAAAAAACATAAAGCAAAAAACCGAAATGTCTTGTGTATCAATTGTCCATTCTTATCCATATTTCGATCAAATCTTACACATCACATTGTTTTGACTTTAAATTATTTTAAGCTTTTTATTTCTGCTCTTACTGAGCCTGGGCTCGTTGGAGGCAAACAACAGTCTGTTTGAGGTCTTTTAGTTGAAAACAAAAATAATGATCTACACTTATTTTTTAAAAAGAAAGCTCTCAAAGCTTTTGCAGGCCGGGTTAGTAGTCCACATATTATGTAATGAAACATAGAAACACACTGGTTCTGAAAAATTTTGGTATTCCATGAGGCTTTTTGGTTTATGAAAAAAGATTTTTCGTTTAAAAATGAATGAATAATTTATTGAAAAATTTCTGAAAAATTTTGGTATTCCATGAGGCTTTTTGGTTTATGAAAAAAGATTTTTCGTTTAAAAATGAATGAATAATTTATTGAAAAATTTCTGAAAAATTTTGGTATTCCATGAGGCTTTTTGGTTTATGAAAAAAGATTTTTCGTTTAAAAATGAATGAATAATTTATTGAAATAGAACAAAATACGAAGAAGAGAAATACCTTTTAATAGCATGTTACACAAAAACTAACGAAATTAAAAATTTTAAAATTATAAAATAAACGCAAATAAAAAAAAATGAATGAAAACACTTGTGTTGCTTATCACATTTAAAT
>OZ038320.1:6838623-6861970 GCA_964035795.1 Pterobdella sp. o SKG-2022 | reverse complement strand
CATACTTATAAAGATATAATTTATCAATGCGTTCATTTTTATGTCGATTATTTATACCTTCAATTGATTTGCATTTAGATTCATTTATAATTAGTACTCCTGAATTACTCATTTTTAGTAAAAATATATTAAGTGACATCACTTACCCTCTAAATAAATGTATTAAAAACAACGCCTAGGTAACTAAATAATTGTAGAAAAAACACAATGTATCAATAAAAATGTATTAATAAAATAAAATTGAACATATAATTTCATAGGTTTTTTACAGCACGAAGCATTTGGATTTACTAAGAAAGCATCATCATCAATTACTAATCAAAGTAACGTTCATACGCTTACCAGTGTGATTTTCCACATCACAAGCGTGTTTGTAAATTAAAATGTCCAATGAGCAGGACAGCAAGATGAAACCTTCTATTGAATTAGTCTCGCTTTTTTGTGGTTCGTTTCCAGGTGACCTCTCTATGACCCGCCATACATGATTCTGTAGAGGGAAGTAGACAAACAATGAAAATGATAATGTATCATTGAAAGATAACATTTTCTATTTATAATAATAATAATAATAATTATAATAATAATAATATTCTTGAGATATATGTCGTATATTAGAAGTAATAATAAAAATAATGATACAATGAATATTTTTCATCATCAATTTATTATAGTCAGCATCTTTCCCTTTTCCAAGGGGTCACTGCCTAGTGAATATAATGGTAGCAAAAATAATAATAGAAAAAAATTATAAATTAGACTCACTTTAACAGATTCGATTAGATCGTATTTAACGTAAGAATTTTCCAATGCCACCAACCACTCCAAGGCAAACTGCATGGCCAACCCACCCTTCTCAAACCAATAAACCCACGCATCTAATAAGGCGACAAATGCAGTTTTACATCTGCTCCCTATCGTAATGTTGCAGTCTTCCACAGCTATTGATTTGATTTCGATAAACTTCTTCAGTGGTATAGAAATTTCAGAAGTTATTTGAAGTTTACCATCAACACCATCATAGTTATTGCCATTAACATCATTCGATTTTGGGTAATCTTTATGATTTTCGACGTGTGTGTATAACTTCAAATAGCACATGGATGTGTTCAAGTTGTGTTGCACTGCTTGCCTCAATCTTTCACACTGTGATTGACATACCATATTATTATTGTATAGAGTAACATCAATAAATTATAAAAATTTACAAGGCTGGTCTACTTTCATAGAATTAAAAAAACTAAAATAAGATGAGTAACGTCTAAATATTTCTGTAAGCAAACTCACAAAAAAAACGTCTGAACCTTAATCGTCAATAAAACACTTACTAAAAAACCAAAAAAATTAACAAAAAAAAGTTTTCAAATAAATTTACAGCTGCAAACATCACCAAAAATCATCAATAAGAAACTCTCAAACTTGAGGCCCTAAAGAACCCATAGGAGAGACATCCACCTTGAGAACCATTACCTCCAACAGCTTAAAATACACCGTGCAGATGGGTTGAACTGAACATTCGAGAATGCACGACCCCATATGATGAACCTTTGTGTTTAGATCCTTTAACGTCTCTGCTTCCAGACTTTAAGGTGGTTTGAATTATAAGAATTGGTCGTTTTTCTACAAAAAAACAAAGTTCGAGAAATTTTTTAATACATTTATGAGAATCAGAAGGTATAAATTAATCATCATCATTTAACTTTTATATAAATAGATAAAATTATTTTCATTGTTATTTCTATGAAATATTATTTTTATTATTGTTTTTATTAATTTATTAAAAATATTTCTTTATTATTATCATTATTTATTCTCCAATTATAATGGATAAGTAAGACTCACACTACTAAAGCCAACGGCATCAATTCAGTAAGCAAGAGTAGAGACCCATGAATGAGGTTAGTGTTAGTGTGTCTACATTCCCTATTAAGTCCTATATCGTAGTTTATGATGTCAATAAGAGAGTGGATGGAAGTGAAAAGAGTTTGAGCATCGTTTGTGAATATTGCAACCACTTTAGCGCTTAATTTTCTAACTGTTATATCTTTGTGCTGGATCAGATTCATCAACAATAAACGGATTCTGGGTGGTTATTCATTGGTTTACGTACCAAGATTACTAAATAGTTGATTTATTAACCGATTATTAGTTAGTTATTAAATTAACCAGAAATAAAATACCTAGTGACGTCACCACTACTCTTCCAATGATGCTTAGAGCTGAGAGGATTATGAAGATGGCAAAAAAGAGTGAGTATCGGCACCACGCAAGATTGATAAGCACCTGCATCTTTTAAAGAGCTTTCTCCAATATGAAACATTCCAGAAAAGTCGAAATATTTCCCCTTGATAAACTTCTCTCGAGTACAACCGCTATTAAGTTTAGATTCTTCTTCAATCCTATTGCTTCTCTCCAGCACACACACCGCATCTCCTCCATATAGGAGCATGCATTCCTGAACAAGAGTCTGCACGACAGCTCGGTGAAAAGACGGGAAAGAGGATGAGAAGTGGTGTGGGGTGGTAGTGCGCATGTCACTGTTGTGCGACATTTTCTCGCCCAACATTCTCGGTAGTAATGTGCCTGTGTTGGGATTGTTTGAGGTGGATATCGATTTTGTGAGATTTGACAGTATTTGAGTTTTGGAAATATAACTTTAAAAAAACAAAAAAAATATTCAACATTTTTGCAACATCAGGTTGAAAATTTTATTCAAAATAAATATACAAAAAAATCTAGTAAATACTTTTAGAAAAAGTAAAAAATAAACACGAAAAACAATGAAAAATCATGAAAATAATTGAAACAAAACAACAACAATGTAACCCACCATACAACTGCAATGAAGAGTTCCTCACAATCCACTCCGAAGAATTGAAGCCCTCAAGCACCACTAACGCCACCCTCTCCAAGCTGTCCTCCAAGCCCTCGGAAAAAGCACTTTCGTGTACTATAACCTTGGTAAGATTGATGAGTGGGTAGTTAGATAAATAGATAGATTGATAGCTAGGTAGATAGATATATAGATAGATAGATAGATAGATAGATAGATAGATAGATAGATAGATAGATAGATAGATAGATAGATAGATAGATAGATAAATAGATAGATAGATAGATTTTTAGATAAATAGATACCTTCAACATGTTCATACAGTGAACCCTGGCGTCATCTTTGAGACCAGTCTCAACAGCTTGTCGACTTGGTTTGGTGCCATAGGTTGTTATGACTTCTGTTGATTGGAGGTGGCATATGAGACGGTTTACCGTTTCCTTCAAGAGTTTTCGCTGTGAGTTAATGAATATTAAAAGGTCAACGCAACGCCAAAATCGATAAAAACTTAAATAATTTTCAGGCGAAAGGATTAATTGTATTAAACTCCATCTTTGTCAAACTATATTGAAAAAACAACATAATGCGCTCAAAGCTTTAACCACTCTTCTTTCCTACCCACCTGACTCATGGAAGCTTCTGCAGACAGCACTGCCAATAAAATGGATGGAAGCCCGGCGGATCTTCTTGTTGTTGAGGCCTCACTCAATGTGGGCAGCTGGTTGAAAACCTTGTTGTGGTTTGATGTGGGTTATTTTGTTGATGTTAAGATTTTAGTTATTATAAAGTATGGATGATGTGTTTTTATATATGTTTCAGTTGTTGTTGTATGTGTTATTTGGTTGATATTTGTTGTATTGTTTCGTGCATTGTTACTAGTATTTTGCATGAAATTTTTCCCGAAACGTTACATAAATTATATTATTAGATATTTATAATCAATCATATACGGTGCATAAATATTCCTCATACAACATCATCACTGACTTGTTGTATAATGTTTGAAGGAATACAGTTGAAGTTATGTTGTGTACAAGATAGCAGACTACTACAGTATTGCAAAAGACCCTTGTAACAGTTTTCTAGAGATCCCTGGAGTTTTGTCATTGGGGTTATGATCGGTGAAAAACTATCGTTAGAGTTTGAAGTGAATTAAGCTTATTTGTGGTTGAAATGAAAGTTACAAAATTATTTTCCTCATTATTAACATTGAAAATAATTTTGGAAGTTTTTCATGAAGATTATTATTGTTGTTGCAAATACTTTGAATATTATTCCTATCAACACCATTATTACGATTAATTCTGTCTACACAAGTACTGCAAAACGTACAGCAGTATAATCTAATAAAAACAAAACTTACTATTCGAATACAGATAATCATTTTTATTCTAATATTAAATTACACCAAACTACCCTGTGGCGACACTGGGTGAGGCATTTATACAACAGCTGACCAATAGCGTTGATGCATTCAAAATCACGTGATTTGAAGTTATTTTTAGAAAAATAGCACGTTAAGCTGCCCAAGACCGCTCCTACTTGCTGTTAATTTCATAAGGTGATAATGATTACGTCATTGAATGCCGCCTTGAAATGAAGAAAATGTGAAAAATCTATTAATGAATGAAAATATTGATGGAAAAACATAAAAAAAAACATCATTAGTTTTATGATGTTCAAGATGTTTGTTCGGTCGTTGCGGCTGATATGCTATTGGCTTTGGCTAAGAAGAGTGTGAAGACTGTATTTACAAAGCGCTATTCCTTGTGGTTCAAAGCGCTTGCTACAAATTTAATGTAGCGAGAACACAAGGGATAGAACCCGGTAACTTTTAGGTAATTAGTCTAATGCTCAACCACTGAGCTAGACGGTCCGACATGTACTGGATTGGCTACGATACGACGCCTTTTGTGGGGAAAGTCATGGCCGGGGCTTATCCTACGTACACAATCTCGTTCGCTGACAAAGCTCTAGTTGCTGATAAGAACTTACCATTTGATTATTCTTCTGTAACAAACGGTGGGTTGTTTCAGCAATCGTCTCGACCCCAACGATATGGTTGAGTTTGCTGTCGGATCTACGGTGTATACCGAGTTGGGTGTTACCTTGTGTGTTCCATTCACGTGCGAATTCCTATGTAGGAGCACTGTGTTGGTTAATTGTCACAGCTACCTCTTGAAAAAGATAAGCATTTTTGAAAGTATTTAGGGTGAGGTTTGTGATGTAATATCGGTGGCTATGAGCCGCCCAGCTTGTGGTTATGCTGATGAAAACCTCAGACGTTGTGGATGGGATAAAGTTGTTTTATTCTTTACGTTTTTTGCTCCCGGGGTGTTTTGTGATCAATTGAGCGGCTGACTGCGAAGCGGGTTTCGATGGCTGACGCACAGACGTTTGTGGTTAACGGCAAAACCATGAAAAATACAAACTCGTTGGCCCATTAATTGACTCCTTACTTTGCCAAGACCGTGAGTGCTTAGACAGCTGAGTTCTTGAATGATGTTGAGAACGACGTTTCGCTGTTCTCCAAGTTCCGGGAGATAAGTTGCAGTTGGCCAAATAGAACACATTACGGAAAGCCCGGAATGGTTACAGCAGTGAGGGTTGCTGCTAACCTAAATGAACCGGATTGTTTGGATTAAGTTAAGCGATGTTTTTCGACTTTGAGACACTTCGATTCAGGATACGAACCACATGCACCTAAACCACCCCCTTGTGAGACAACAGGCCGTCACTGATTGTACATATGTTCAAAAGGTTGCTGAAGTGAAGGATACCAATGAAGAGAAAATCTGAGTAACAACGTGCTGTGTTTGATAGAGTGTACCCCTGGCTTTGGAGACCAGCTCACTGATGATGCGCAAACGAAAACCATCAGATGAGCGTGGGTAGAACCAGCAAAGAGCTGTGGCTTAGACAATGCAACTGTGGTACGACTCACTCTTGCCAGCTTGAGTACTAAGATGCCGTACGCATTGTCCGGCGGACCTAAGGATTGATGGATTTTGTCACAGCCTGGGTTGATGGAGCATCCAGGGTCAAAACCCAAGGCATCTCAACGGCCGTTGGCCCTGCTTCAACTGTCATCAATCCATTCACCAATAGTGCTAATTTATGGCATATAAAGGTATGGCAAAGACCTCCCTGAATGGGGGGCTTCTGTCCCCGGAATCTTTGGTGACTTGCAGATAGATGGTGATTCAGTGCACAGTATCGTGGGTTTGAAACACACACACCTCACGCAATCAGCTGTCTCGAACACGTACAAAGTTACTGCCTCTGGGTTTGAAACCTGGAAAAGGCAAAAAGCTGACCCATTGCGACTTACCGCCCCATTGGAGTCTCAAATACTTAGGCACTGCTCAGCTGTTTTCGCCGGTGATTGTGGTGTAGGGAAAATTCTATTAGTATTGAGACTCCCAATGCTATGTTCAGTAGAGCTCTAGTTAGTCCAAAAAAGTTACCATTTGGTTATTCCTCTTCACCGATGGTGGGTTGTGTCACCAATGTGGTTGAGTTTGCTGAAAGCTGGAGGGAAGCCTGCTACAAGCGCACGAATAAAAAGATTGAATCAATTTGATTCTCTTTCGTGTACTCTAAATATATGAAAATATAAATATAAATATATATATATATATATTTATATTACCTTAATATTATTCCAGCACCAGAAACTAAGCATTTCTTTCAAATTCTCAACCATTGATTTATTATAAAATTTATTATTATTATGCAGCTCTTCCTGTATATATGTTAAGACCAGTTGTTCAATTGACACACCCATCTGTTCAAATGAGGGTGCTGTTTCTGTGGTGTTGATAGTATCTAACTATGTATCTATCTATCTATCTAGCTAGCTATCTATCTATCAAATAACATAACTACCATCGTCATAGCAAGCACCCCCAAACGTGTTCATCGCAACTGAAACAAGCTTACTACAGAAAAGTACCAATCTTTTGGCAAAGTCCCTCATGACATCATAATTATTATTAATATTATCTTCATTTTTATTAATATAATTATCTTTATTATTATTATCTCTATTATTATCATCATTCTTTTTTTCATGATTTTTCATAGTTTCGCCTTCTTTATTATTATTATTATTATCAGGATCACATTCTTTTTCATTGTGTATAGTTATTATAGGCAGGTTTTGCAGACATGAATCAATCACTGCTAAATAACCTGGGTAAATGATTAATTTAAAATACACAAATCTTTTTTGATCATCTATCTATTATTTCATCGTTCTCAAAAATGATCATTATAATACAATACTAACATACAATGGTAGCCCAATTTATCATAACGATACAATTTCGTGAAATGACACAAAACGTCATCACATTATTATATGGTAAGGGAACAACACCTCACAATAAATTTGCTCTTAAAACTCTCTCGCTCATACTATGATAAAGTTTGCGAATTATTATTAATAATAATAAACTACCTAAGCCACCAACCATAAAGAGGATATTGATGGACGTGTTTTACAATCCGTTGTTGTATGGTATCAAGATCCTCCTCCAGTATCGATAACATCGACATAAGGAACTTCAAACCCCTCTCGGCTTTGTTGGCGTTTGTTATTTGATTATGTGTTGTGTTTTTAACGTTACTGACGGTTATTGTTGTGTTGTTGCTGTTGGTTTTGTTTGAGTCTCTTTTATATTTGTTATCAGTGTTTTCTAACATACACGTGTTTTTATCAATATTTGTACCATCGATGGCCACTGTTTCCCCATCCACATCCTTTGCAACAGAAATCCCATCAAACAGCCCACCATCCCTAGGGTGATCATAAAACACTTGCACCATACCCCCTCTACGAGACACGCTCAACTGCAGTCCCTCTAAGGCACACACTCGCCATATGAGGTTGAACAACGCCAAACCTCTTTGGTAATCTCTGCTTCTTATAAGACCACTGAGGTACAGAGCTTTGTTCAGTAACGTTATCATGTTGTTGTGTTCACTGGTTTTATCGACGTGGTCTTTATTGAAAGCTTGGATGGCTTTGTTTTGTATATTTAAATTCGTATGCAGTATTACTGTGAATAAAAATTATTATTCAAAACATTTACTCAGTTTGAAATGTTATTTTAATTTTAAAACTCACTTTTTCATTCTATTTTTTATTATTTCAAATCGTTATAATATTTTGGATATTAAAAATAGTTATGTTTATGAAAATATAAGCAACATGTTTCATAATGAAGTAATAATAGTATTAGAAAATAATGAAAGGACATAACAGCCAATAAAGAGACATGCTATTATTAGCATCATTACCGTTATTTTTTCTTTTAACTAAATACAACAAACATCACAACCTTGATATGGACAAAAAATAGCCAGTATGTTGCATGCAGCCAATGAAATTGAAGACACTGGATTCATAAGGCATGTGATCAACTTTTTTGTAGTTGATTGGTCGAAAAATTTTATCAAGTTTTTTTGATTGGAGCTGGATGAAAGGAGATGTATGTCATCTGTGAATCATACGCATTTCAATAATAGAATATTTTATAGCATAAGATTGAATTTAACTGCTAGATAATGACGTGTGAGAATCTTAAACTAGTTCTTTTATTAGATAGGTAAACTAAATTGCTTTTAAATATCGTTTTGGACCATATTAACAATATAAAGAAAATATTTAAAATTCTTAAAAAACAATGAAACATATCATAATTAAAAGCAACAATTTAAAAAACCTTAAAAAAAATAATAATTAATAATAAAAACAACAATTCTAAAAAATGAAAAAATAGATAAAAATAAAATAACCCACCCGGTACACCCCCTTTTCTCACAGACTGACTCACGTGCCACACAAACAGACTCAAAACTATATGACAAACTTGCAAGCTACAATCTACACTTTGTATATTGTGGCTACATGATAATCTTTCGATGCTTGTCACCCAAGTTTGGTTGATTATCTCTGTAGGGTAGATGATTGATGAAATTATGGGAATGGTGGTAGTGGTAGAATGAGTATGGTGGGTGAATGAAGGAGGGTAGTGGATGAATGAAGAGAGAAGAAGGGGGAATAGAGATGTTGTGTGGAGAAATAAAAAAAGTAATTGAATTGACAGAAAGTAATAGGATTGTAGATAAATGAAGAAAGCGGATGGATGAATGGGCATACTATGAGAATTTATAAACCACAAATTTAAATAAACCATATTTTAAAACTCCATTACATAACGAACAGCCCAATCAAAACTAACCAATGCATAGATCAACTTGCTTATTTTTCTCAACACTATTATCACCTAGCTCCTTTTTCTTCTTTTTGCTAGAAGCTCTCAAAACACCCAGGGAAAAGTCCCTACATCTGAATTTAGCCATTAACAGTAATCAACATTTATTCTATAGGAAGGTAGTCAATATAGAAGATTAGGCCTTTTTATACAAAATGCCATGATTTTGAAAATTAGGATAGGGCAAAATTTTTAATTAACGAAGGTAAAAGTTTAATCCCATAATAGACAATCTATTGTGAAAAATAATTTTTGCTAAGCTTCTAAGCAACGAATTAAAACCACATCACATCTTCAAATATGAATACTTTATTTCGAATATATTTTCACTTCCATATCCACCCATCACCTCCACAACCCTACCCATCATATCATCATCATCATCATCATCATCATGTCGACCGCTGTCAAACTTCAATGACTTTGTTCTTCCAATACTCCCTATCGTTCATAGCTGTTTTTAAATCTTCTTTATCAAGATTAGTATCATCAGTTAGTTGATTGATAAAATTTCGAGCTGGTCTTCCTCTAGTATTTTTATCACATCTTGGTTCCCATAGTATCCACAACCCTATCAAAGATGCAACTTCCTTTATGAATATTTTATTAAAGTCTTCTTCCCTCCATCTCTACTCATCACCAAAAATCTCATTCACTAGACCCTCACGAACTCTACAAAAAACCCACTCTCCCCCCTCAACCCACCCTATTAACCTAACCTTCTCTGCCACCCAGCTCACGACACAACCTCCTCCTCCACCAACCTAACAAGAAGAGTTTTGACACACTTTTGCAATTGTTTTCTGAAGGCAGGATCATCAGTGTTGAGTTGCAGAGGTAGGAAAGAGTTGAAGAGGTGGGTGTCCAATGGGGATGGAGGTTCTGGTAGGGTTTATTATGTTTTTTTTATTATTATGTTATATTATTCTTATTTTATTATCATTACTTTTTTTTGTTGAGATTTTATTAGTTATAATTTTTTATAGATTTTTATCTTGATTAATGGGATTTTTAAACAATTTTATTCTGAAATTGTTAATATTTTCGTTTATTTTTATTTTCGTTTAAAAGTCAGTTTAATAATAAAAACGAAATAAAAAAAAAAGAATAACAACAATAAAAATGATTCTTTTGATTTTTTATATAACCAATTCCATTGAAACAAATCAAACCACACCGACCACAAGTGTTGTTGGTGACACAGATGAGTTTGAATGCAGAGATGCGCAGAGCGTTACAGGCGCTACTGAGGGCCTTTTGTACGCTTTCTCTGTAGGCACTCTGTTGGTTTTTATAGCACTATAGGCATTCAATATACATAATTATAGAAAAAAAAATAATAGAAATGAGAAAAATAATATGGAGAGAATAAAGATGGCACCAAAAATAACAGTGATGTTTGTTCCCTGTTTAGCATCTTTCCTTTGAGAAGACATCGCTTATACCGATTATTTTCACATAAATAAATAGTAATAATGAACACAATGAAAAATGAATATTATTAAGAAATACAATCAAAAAAGGATATTAATAATAATAAATACAATAAAAACAAATAATAATAATGAATAACTTTTTAGAGACATCTCAATGTAAGCATGGCAGATACTAATAAGTTTTCTCTTCAAAAGAAACTACTGACAAGAGAAAGTTTGGAAATGAGAAAACTTAATTCAGTGAAAAACGGTTATAATGCTCCTCAATTGCACGTAGACACAAAAGCCTGGGATCCCTTACTCGAAAAACTTCGCAAAAAAGACAAAAAAACCAGGATACTGTCCGAAGGAAGACACCGGAGATTAATTTCTTTGCGAAAAATGAAAATTTTATTCCTTGAAGTCTAAAGCATATCTAAACTCCATCCTTTTTAAAAAATAATTCTTTTAACTTTAGATTACATAATTACATAAACAATTATAAAATTGATTCAGTCTCAATAGTTATAATTATAATTTACCTGAAACCTACAAAATTTATTTACTATGAGAACCAATAATTTCAAAAAACTTTTTATGCTAACGTACTATGGTAAGGCTATACTTACCGAAAATTTTAGCTATTTTTGCTCAATAAATGTACTAAATTTTTCCCATAAATTGACGTTGAAGACTGTAAATAATAATAATAATAATAATAATAAAATAATAATAATTCACCCACGTGATCATTAATGATGTTGGTGATTTTGGCTGCGTGTAAGATTGAGAGCAACGCGTGCAGGTAATCACTGTAAGAAATCCTTTTATGTGATTGATCAGTAAAAAATACCAAACAACTTTTTATTGGTGTATGAGATTCCTTATTAAATGACTTTTCAATCTTTTCTAGCGATTCCATTAACTGGTTGAAGGAAGAAGGCTTGGTTTTGAAGAGGGTGAGTAACCAATAAGATTGAGCGTTATCTTTTTCCTGGTTGTTTGAACTGACCAATGATCGAAGCAGCAGAGGGTGGATGTGTTTTTGTAAGATGTTGTTGGTGTCTCGGCTTCCGCTTTCAAAATTTTTTTATTATTATTGTTATTATATCATCAGTTATTTATATTTATACTATAAACAGTCTTTATCTTCAATTTTTTAAACCATAACTTCCCCAACTATTATATTCAGCATGCCATCACCATTACTAGCTTCATTATTCAATCATCAACATCAATATCATTAGTTTATAATCACTATCATCACCATCATCATTCGCAAGCCATCACAAGTCACCAACTTGATGTGACAAAGAAGGGCCTTGAAGACAGATGAAGATGATGGCGTGAGGTGATTGGTTGTTAGACAACGGTGTACATCCAACATTAACGACTTTATGTCCTATAATGGTGAAGTTGATTGGTATATTTGAGTTTGTGGTGTATGGGTGGATGTGGTTTTGTAGCGATAAATATGTGAATTTCTGGTGGAAGAGTGTTGTAGCTTAGTGATGGATGGTTTAATTTAATGATCAATAGAAATTCACTATTAGTAAAAAATATCTTACTATAAAATGATTGGTTAATTAACTTACCAATGAAGAGAGAGGAATAAGCGGTATGATGACTTGCAATATGAGATACCTCCCTTTGTCCTTCCAGCTACTTCTCTGTGTTTGCCTCAATAGGTGCTTAAGTGTCGCTGTACATGTGTGTGTGGAGGGAGAGAAGATTGAAATAGTTAAAAAAATTGAGTGAAGCCTAATTGGTTAGAAGTTCAGTGGGAGAGATTGATTTAGGGGAATTAATTATAAATGGATAAACTGAATTTAGTTTTTATTCTTAAAAAAATGAGGATTTCAAAGACACTTTATTTGGGGGAAACTAAAATTTTCGATAAGTACAATCTCATCATAACTCATTAGTCTAACGAATTATGGTGAGATTGTAATTTTAGTTTCTTTAAAATAAAGTATCTTTGAAATCCTCATTTTTTTGAAGAATAAATACCGAAATTATAAAATACAAGATATTTACGATGTCTCTAAAAGAAAAAACTGAACTATGTCGTTGAAATGTATACTGAACAATTATAATGCATTATTATTTGTCAAATCAAATATTGAGAAATTATTTTCGAAGTTTATAAAAATCTCATCAAGCTTTTCATTTACACACTATATGCCATAAACAAGCACAAAAAACAGATACACACAGACCCACACACTCACCAGGCTTAAACGACTGCAGCAGAGACAACCCTTCAGAAAGCACTTCCAAAGATTTATCGGGCACACCTTCCCCTTGAGAAGCCACGCCCACAACCACCACTGGCCACACCCCTTTCATGAACGTAAACAAGTGGTCCCTGGTTTAAAAAATATGTTTTGAATTATTTTTAAGAAGTTTTGAATTATTCGAGTTTTCATTCATTTATTTTTTTCAAGACATTGTATGTTCTTCGCAAACTTGAATTTCTCAAGTTATTTATTTATACAATCATTCGTAAGTTATGCATCCATAAATCAATCCAATAATGATATATCTATGCACTCATTCATAAATCTTCATCCATTACTTTTCATCAATAAAGCTAGCTCCTCCATTTTTCTTATCATCATCGCCACTTCCATCATTGTTTTCAGTGGAAACGCACTTGATTCTATCATCATAACTACCATCATTACCAACACCACCAACCACAATACTTTCACCCTTAGTACAACCAAAATCCACTTTACCTTCATCCTTACAATCATCCTCACCACTACCACTATCAGCAATATTCTTTACAGTATTGATAAAAGAGGTCATTAGTTTAAGTGAATGGAAGGATAAGTGCCGATGTCGGTGGAAGCTTGCCATACTGTAAACATAGGCTTGTATTAATATACTTTTACAAACCACACTGCTTTTGTTATTGACTATTGAGGGATTATCAACACATTCCATTTTATTGTCTTCACCATTATTTATTTTGTACCCATCCATAACACCGGTGTATTTCTCACTTATACCACTACTATTACGCCCATCATATTCTGCATTAGTAATAAACTCAACAAGTTCTGAATCATTGTTGTGATGATGGTGTATGAACGCCAGATATTCATCGAGATAATAGTTTTGGAGGTACGCTTTCAACTGTTGCTTGTAGCTTTCAAGTACGTTATTTGACATCAATCCGAGCATTTCTTTAGCATTATTGATATCACCATTATTATTACTATTAATTGTATTCAAACCTGTATTATTATTGTTATTATTTCTATTATCATTATTATTATCTTTTTCTGCATTGAAACCTCTACTAACATCCCAATCGACGCTGCTACACTCCTCATTCAAACACCCTTCCATCTCTCTGGAATCCAACAACACATCAAAATAATTTTGATCCTTTTTTAATTCACTCACACACTGTTGTATGCGATAACTTATGTCATTACTAGTATTATTGTTATTTATCCTAATATTATTATTATTATTATTAGCAGTAGTAGTAGTACCGATAGAGTTATTATTATCATTATTATTGTAAAGGGAAGAGAGCAAAATATCATGAGGTAATGACGCTAGAATGGTGTGGTAGAAGATAAGTAGGTTGCAATTGTACTGAGGAAGAGAGCTTGCTTCTGAAGTGATCAGTTGATGAATTAATCTATTTAGCTACCAATTAATTAAATAAATATTTATTAATGATTTATTAATTGCTAATCTGTTAATTAATTAACCAATTTTTTTTATTAATAATTTGGTTTACCTATTAATCAATTTATATATTGAGCTATCAATTGAATCAATTTATTTTTTACTGTTCCATCAAGTCATCAATCTATTATTATTGATCCATTTAATATCAATTGAATAGACGTCAACTCTGAAGTTTTTAACCAGCAAGATTCTATAGAACATCAATCAATCAATCAATCAATCAATCAATCAATCAATCAATCAATCAATCAATCAATCAATCAATCAATCAATCAATCAATCAATCAATCAATCAATCGACCAATCAATCAATCAATCGATCAATCAAATCCTTTTTATAGCCCGTTTTCTTTTTATCAAGGGTTGGTTTGAGAAATTTTCATACATTTTTTAGAAATTGTGCTTTAATTATGGGTAGGTATGGCCTTACCATAACACATCAGCATGCTAATTTTTTTACGGTATGAAAATTATAGCTTAAGTTTCAATAAATGCACTAAAATTCCTCAAATTGATGTTCTATATGTAATTACTACACAAAAAATGTTTTAGGACGCCTTTGTTTTATTCATTATTATATTAATAATATAGTAATGAATTATCAAGAAGTTGAATTTGTCGAAAATTTTAGTTTTTTTTTTGAAAAACAGTTGCCCAAAAATTTCCTCATTATATAGTGAATCAAAAAATCAAAAAAAAAAAATCTGAATAATAGAGATACATAGGATGATTCTAACAAACAAGATATTTTTAAAAACCTGTAAGATATGAGTGCAACAACGTTAATACTGGTAGCCTCTTGGTCGTTGATAGCATCATCAGGATTTTACACAGCATTGATGAAGATAATAATAACAGATCTTTGGTGGTGTTCTAGAGATTATATTAATATTATTATAGATTCAATATGATGAGGATGATGGAAATTGCTGTACAATGAGCAAAAAAACACATATTAAAGCTCAATAGTTATTCAAACTCGTATAAAAAACGATAAAGAACTATAGTACAAAAGATGAAATACACAGAACATATGAGACTACTATAAAGAGATAGAGATCCTATAGAATAGCCAACCTCTTCGGAAAGAATCACTAATGATACCACTATTGAATGGGGAACCAATTTCATTGGTAGATTTTTATTTAAACTGCTTAATTCATTATTATTATTGGCATTGGTATTATTAACGACGTTATTAATATCGATATTATTATTATTATTATTCATTTCTGCATTAGTATTTATATTATTAGCAGACAAAGAGCGATCTTGATGTTGCAGAATTTGGAACAAAATCTGTCAAATAATAATATATTTATTAATTATTCTACATAAAGTTAATAACCACATCGGTTGCTTATAATGAGTTCCAACGATAATAACGTTGAGGAAAACAACTGAAGGGCAGATAAACACCTTTAATAGATAGTAAGTGATGTTTCTATCGTTTATTAATGAGCTCTTAACCAATTTGAGATTTATCCTGTATAGTTTGACAATATATGATAGATGTTATTGATGATTCTCTCTAGCCACGGTAAAATAAAAAGACTTACTAACACTTAATATTTTTTATTAAAATACGAAACTTTACGTTATCAAAGTAATGTTTACATGTTACTTGAAAATGTTACTTTGATAACGTAAAGTTTTGTATTTTAATGAAAGCTATTTAGTCTTTGATAATTATATTGGTCATAAAGAAAATAGAAACAAATTCACTTGCTAGTAATCAATCAAGAAACAACCTAGACAGAATAATAAAAGTGAAATGTTCTATGGAAAAACCACCCATGCTCCATACACTTGGCAGAGATTCCACTGTTATGCTGACTGTGAAATAAAACAACTATAAGTGAAAAGCAAGATTTTTGTTAATTTTTTTAAAACAAGGCCAAACTTATCAAAAACTATATCTTCTTTGCTTTAGATGAATGTATTAAAAAACCTCCCATTTTTGAGGTTGATGTTTTGAAAATACATTAAGATGTCTCAAAGTTTAGGAATAAAATAAAAATTGCGTGAGACAATAAAACTTAATAGTAAATACACATCGTAAAAACAGAAAATAAATGCATGGAAAAAGTAAGTTGACCATAAGGTAGTTCTTAACTGAGGTTTTGGTTGAGCAATTGATAAGGTTCAGAGTTTTACTCTTCAGAAAACAGTAATTATATATAGTTTTTTAAAGACATCGTATGTTTTTTTGTAAACTTCAATTTTACCAGTGAACTTCAAATTATGAGAATTTATAAGAACACATAGAAAGAATTTTTTATTTAGCTAAAATTTTCCACATGTAAAACCTTGTCATAATTAAATGGAAAAAACCATAGCTTTATGGTTTTTTCTGTTTAAATTTTCTACTTTTCTCTACAACTATGCTAATGAATTCTAAGTGTTTTTATAAATCCTCATAATTTGAAGTTTACTAGTAAAAAATAATTATATATAGGACATCAATTAAAGACATATAGAAAAAAACAGAAATTATATACATAGAAAACTACAATGGTAGAAAAAATTTTAAACACTAAAAAAATAGTTTTTTGCTTTAGCTTAGAAGAACCATTATGATGATTCAACTCACACATTCTGGCATGGTTACTGAAGGCCAGGTCAGATTGGTGTCTTGTGAAAACTACCATCATTTGACTGCAGAAACATGCAACTCCTTTTCTCAAGCTGGTCTCATTTGATCTTTTGATGGAGCTCAAAAGCTGAAATTTATTTATTTATAACAAATTTGTTTTTGATAATTATATGAATATAGAAAAAAATTTTTTATAATAATATCCCTAATAATACTAGTTAATTTTAAAAGTATGGTATGCAATGATATACAGAAGCTTGAATTTTTTCATTCAAAGTAGAAAACTTTGGTAAAATTTTGTTCACAAAACTATATAATTTTAATATAAATTATCAGATAGAAAATTTAGTGTTTTTACGTTTCAATAAAAAAGCTTAATAATATTTCAAAAACCCAAGAAGTGATATATTTTTAATTCATCATAGATGAAGCTTTTTCATATAAATGTTTCTAATATGATATCATAATCAGTGAGATGTAAATGAATTTTTCACAAAAACTATTTAACTATACTTGAAAATTACAGACCTTTACAATCTTTTGGGTAAGTTGTAAGTGCTCACATGTTTTGATGAGCAGATAGAAAAGGACATGAGAAATGCTGGCTAAACATGGTGATTGGCCAGTTGAAAGATGTTTTTTCATCAATATGCATGCGTCTGACACTCTTTTCATCAAGAAGGTATGCCTGCAGATGATTTTTGAGTTATATCATTTAATGGATAGAATAATTTATAAAAATTAATTAGGTGAATAGTGAATTATTTAAAATAAAAATTAATTGAAACAGTTGATATTAAACTATAATGATAAAAATTAAAAAAATTTTGAATGAATAAAAAGCAAAATTTTTGACTAGAAGGATTGAATATTATGTATTTAATAGTTTTTTTCTTTTGGGCCCGTATATTTTTATGTTAAAACGTTATTTAAAGTTACAAAGCCAACATGTTTCATAATTTTCGCTCAAAATTTGGGTTTGAAAAATAAATTCTCACCGAAAAAACACGAAAGGCTATATAAATTTCAAATTTTGAAAAAATATAAACATTCTTATACATAAATTGGTTATATATTAGACATTTGGCTCACTTGTTTTTGTCATTTGAATGAAAGTCCCATTCTGTTTTAAGACTTTTCATGGTTGAACAACCCAAACAATTACAAATGTTCAAACTTTTGTTATTATCCATCTTAGGTAACGTGAAGCTATAATGCACCAAAGTTTGCGTAATATCAGAACTATAACATAAGGCTAAAAAGTGAACTTAGCTTATAGTTTTGTTGGTTTCGAATAAATAGAAATATCTTTGTTTTTTACATTGTGCCAAAAAAAAATTTTTTTTTATCATATTTTCTGAAATGCCAGTCGTATAGAATTTTCATCGCCCCCTCTATTCATAAAAAAAAAAGAGAACATTTTTAATTTATTTATAATCAAGCTTACGTATTTGCTTTTTTTGTTTACTTAAAAAACTTTCAAGTGTTAATAGTCAAATAATCTTTTGTGAGAATGAAAAATTTAAAGATTTATATAACATGAGGATACAACTATCAAAACATCTACTGTTCTTCTTTATATTCCTACTGAAACCAAGTAATTTTATTGTGGATAAAGGAATAATAAGGCTACATTACTCAACAAATATACAAGCCAAAACGCTGATTAATGAAATTGATTTATAAAATATTCAAGTTATGTTCATAAAAAGCATGAATATCGAGCATAGGACGTGTGGATGTTTCCTTTATTCACTTTAGTTTTTGTCAATCACAAAATAAACAATTTGATAAAAAACTCCATTTATTCCTCCTATCTCGTACAGCTTTTTTGGAAGGCGATAAGTTTGATATTGATTTAAGCCAGCTTTATTCATTTTTCGATGTGAATGTAAAACTAGCCTTGACAGAAACAACTGAGGAGTGATCGCAATGCTTAGAAAAATTTTGAAATTATTAATAAGAATCTAGAGAAATAGCCATAAAACATAGATAAAATATACCATTAAATCGATTAGCAAGTTTTTTTTTTTGAAAAAAAAAAACTGAAATAAGCTTTTGTCGACGATTAACTTTCAGTTCACCAGTTCTCTCTAATATTGTCACTAGAACGATGTTCCATAATTATGAATATCTTAGCTTAGAATTAAAATAATACAGAAAACTTTTTGAGTATATTTAAGAAGAAAAATAAGTTTTATTAAGATACAAAGCTTTTTGTTAACTAAGTAAAAAGGTATGTTTGAAAACGTTACTTAGTTAACGAAAAGATTTGTATCTCAATAAAAATTATTAGTGTTCTTAAATATATTCATTTCATTGTGGCTAGTAAAAAATCACTAGAGAACTTGTTAATGATTCGATAGCATTGAAGGAAGTTCAACAAATAAATAATTCATAATAATAAGATAAAATTTTGATGTGATTTTTATTCACAAAAGTATGTGAAAATGTTTGAATAAATTATGAAAGTTACTCAGTCTTCTACTTTTTAAAATGTGGAAGGTAATCAATTATACTTTAATATTTATCGATTCTACTTAATGCAGAAGCAACGAAAGGCGATAAACTAGATCTAAACCTCAAAACGGTTAAAAACTGTTTCAGCTCATTTGATCAAACGGATCAAAAACTCCACATCAAAGATGGACGTACATGTCTTACAGCCCAAAGGTTCATTAAAACCATCTATCAGTGTTTTTGGAATTCAATTTATTATTTTATTCTATATAATGGTTGTTTAATCTTTGTTATATATGTTTCAATATTTTTCCAGTGATGGTTGTGGGTATTTTTCTTTGAGAGATACATTATATGTGAAAAATGTGACTTTTCCATTCTCTCCAAAATTGTAAATTTCTATTATTTTGTATTTCGGAATCATTTTTCGAAAAAGCTTGAAACTTTAATTAATAATACATGTTCTGTAATATACTGATACAATTATATATAATTTCTACACTTTGTTCAAAAAACAATACATTACAATTAAAAATGTGTATATATTGGCATGCACTTGAAAGCTTATGAAGCAATTTAGCGCATTCAAATAAACCTTCAAAAAACATTCATTAAAAAATTATTTTAAACAGTTTAGAAGCTAACGGAATAGTTTTTCTGGGGTTGAAAAATACATCAACTAAGTACTGTGGTGGTGACCTCGTGTGTGATGGGCCAGCTGATATGATATATATATTGTGGTTTCAACCAATTGAGATGTGTGGGATTCAAGTGAATTTAAAAACACAACATTCTAACACGAAAGAAGCAACTCCTCAAGGTAAAAGAATTTTTTAAGCTGCAGAATTTGTGTAGAAATATCTAATTTGATTCCTTTCTGTTCAATCAATTTTTATGAAGTTATTTTAGATTTTGCGTTTATTCAGAGAAACTAAATTTTAGAAAAAAACAAATCTTTGAGAAAATAGAGTTTAAAAATTTTTTATTTAACTTGAGTGAACTGATATAGAGATTCAACGTTTGTTATTTGTATTTATATAAGTTCTTTAAGATATTTTATTTTCTTTTTTATACTATCGAAATCAAACCTTCCTTGGTTAACCGTCCGTTAAGATGCATTGTGTTTTTATAGAAATTCCTTCACTAAGCAGTCATTTTTGTAGAAACGTATGACAGTACCAGTGAGGAACCATAAATCTTGTCAAGCGAACCAACTCATAGTTACGTCTTCCCGCTCTACAAGTCTTATCGAACATTCTTTAATTGCAAGGGGGAAGATAAAAACAAGAAAATTGAGCACAAGAGATAATTTACTCAGTCGTGAAAGGTGGCATGAGAGGTCTGAATATGAAATTGGAATTGAATCAAATGGATTTTTAATAAAACACGCGTTTATTTTCCAAAATAGTGACGAAATTTAATTTAAAAAAAAGAAAAAGAAAATTTTATATGATAATAGGAAGTTAACTACAAACTAAATAATGAACAAAATTAACTTAAGGAAACTAAATAAAAAAAAAAATATATATATTTTTACAAAATAAAAAGGCAAGAAAAAACGAAACACAAATATACGACAAACTAAGACACCGCACAGCGAATTGCCTAAACATTACCACGAAGAATGACAAGTGACAAACTTTCAAACAACCATTTAGTTTCTCTGGGCTCATCTTTAGTTTTAGATATGCGTTTAACCAAATGAGACAAAAATGAGAAAGCATGAGAACCAAAGATACCAGAGGTTTCAACCGCTAACGGGACGAAAATATGGCTATCTGCAAGGCTTCGATATTTTTGTATTTTCGCCATTTCTGTTGTTGGGAAGCCCAGCCGGGATTGGCTACAGTTTGAAGCAAGTGTGAAGGCGAAAAAAGTATCAGAGCAGGTAGCGTCTCAGATGAGGCATTTGTCAGTCTTAGAAGGGAAAATGGTAAGCCCATCAGGCCGTTTGTGAAATAGATCGTAGACGATTTAATAGATGTTATAATAACGATGTCCAACAAATATGTTGCCACAACAAATCATCTGTTAAACAAAATCTTCGAAAGCAAGGAGCTTATAATTTCAGTGCTAGTTACATTTCTTATATACTACCAATTTCGGAAATTCCAGAACATTTTAATTACCGAAAAGTAATTATAACCAACCTAACAACATAAAACCGGAAAGATAATTATAACCAACCTAACAATATATACTAAACTATTAATTCTATTACATAAAGGGGTCTAAAGTACATAATAGTTAAAACGTAGTAACTTAAGTAATGTCCGGTAATTTCTGTGACATATGTAGAATAAGCCAGGTGAAAAATTAAAATTGAGCTCAAAAAGTATTTAGTTTGATAAAACTAAAATCTTATGTGAAAACCTTATCAGTTACACTATTTAATTTTGAAAAAAAAAATATTTTTATTCTATAAAATGCCTATTATTAAACCTTTCAGATTTAAACAATGACTACGAACAACATGAAATAGATTTACATAATGTACATCTATGTGAAAATGGAGGTCCCACGGGGGATAAAATCATTGATGGAGAGGTCACCTTAAATAGGTTGATCCTATAAAAGTTTATTTCTTTAAAAAAAACTTGCGAAATTGAAATTTAATGAACAAAAAAGTTTTATTCAAAGCGTAAGATTATCTAGTACGACAAAAGTTTCTTCCCGTATAGCTCAGCTGGTTAACTAACTAAATGTACCAGGTTCGACCCCGTGTTGGGCCAACAGTTAGCAACTGTACTACAGTGTGTTTGTGTTAGGTTCAATTTGTTCCAGTGCTTTGAAATCTACTGAAAAGTGATATATAAACATCACTTCACGTTTAATTACATTAGAAAGCAACAAAAAGTTTGATATTTTCCAAATAAAACTAATCAGTGTTCAGTGGTTTCTGATATGCTACACAATATCATTTAAATTCTTTTTTGAAAAATAATTGAAGCAAACCAGCATGAATTTAAAATGTTGATTTACATGGATTGTTGTAAAAGTATTTAAAGAGCTATCATTTTAATTTTTCAGCTCGACATGTGCACACTTCCTTTTGGATAACTTATATTATGTCCTAAGGATAGATATACGATACGCTAATGGGAAGTAAGAATTTTATTAACAAAGATTTGAAAATCTTAAACTTCAAAAAATCCAAAGTGGATGAAGTAAAAATAATAACAACACTTATCCAAATTTTAGTTCATCACAAAAAATAATTAATGACAAATTCTGAAAGTTTGACAAGGTGTGCACTGTTGGACGACTATGACAAAAAAACAGAATGTTCAGTAAAGGCATGTGAGGGATTTGCAGACAGAGTTGAATTGAAGTGGTCTTCAATTGGAGCAAAAATTTTCAAAATTCTCGTAACTACTTACTCTGGTTTGTTTTAACTTACGAAGAAAGGATAGAATTAATGGTTTTGATTTTTTTTTTTATAAAATAGCTCTTCCAGCAGGGAAACCAGGTAACTTATGCGTAAATTTCATCTCGAAATATCTTAAAAATTTATTGATCACAACAAATGATAAAATAAAAAAATAAATGCAATTTTTTTTAATGATTCTTTAAAATTGTTGCAAATAATCTCAATCCTTGAAACATAGCTTCTGAAGTGGAAGACCAGTTTAGAGGTGAATCAAGATATTAATCTTTTTAGAGACATCTTAATGTACTTATATCCAGATATTATTTCATGTTATTATCAACTCAGTTAATACATTATAAATACACAATGAATTACTACTTTTAGTTCAAGGGAGATGAGTGAAAAGAATGAAAATAAAATTGATAGTTTTATTCCAGGTTCCAAATCCATGATTTGGTCTGTGCCCTTGGTGATCGTATCTTTCGCTATCTTACTTCTAACTAAATTGTAAAAATACCAATACTTTTCAGTTTTTTTTTCTAACACATGTATTTATTTTCTAAAATAGTGACAAAATTTGATAAAAAAAGAGAGAATACAAATTTATATGAGAATAAGAAATTAACTACAAACTAAATAAGGAACGAAATTAACTAACGAAAATAATGTAAAAAAAAGTTT
>OZ038320.1:6727663-6838423 GCA_964035795.1 Pterobdella sp. o SKG-2022 | reverse complement strand
AAAGATTTCAACCGCTAAGGGACGAAATATGGCTATCTGCAAGGCTTCGATATTTTTGTATTTTCGCCATTTCTGTTGTTGGGAAGCCCAGCCGGGATTGGCTACAGTTTTAAGCAAGTGTGAAGGTGAAAAAGAATCAGAGCAGGTAGCGTCCCAGATAAGGTATTTGCCAGCCTTATAAGGGAAAAGGGTAAGCCCATCAGGCCGTTTTCCATCTCCTCTGTCAAGGCCTACAGGTTCTAGCTAACTGGGAAATCCAGCTTTGTTTAAGGCACATTTGATTAAATCGTTCAGTGCGTAATGTCTGAGAATACGTCCAGCACTTAATTTGCGGGATAACGGATGTCTGCCAAGAACGTCTATTTGAGCTCCGCAACGACATTTATGTGGCGAGCATAAACGCAATCCAAGACGGAGGGATATCGCAATTCTGAAAGATTCGTCGTCTATAAGCCCGCCCTATGCTGAGTTTGGCAAACAGTTCAGCCAGGCACTAGAGCAATTTTGAGAAGAAAAAACTAAAGAAGCAAGTTTGTGTTGGTTCAAAGTTTTTTCCAATTGGCTGTAAAACGCTTTACACATCGATTCATCCCAATTACGTTGGAATTCAGGGTTGGAGGGAAGCTAAAGGTCTTTTTCAACCCAGGCTTCTGTCGCTACAACGAATTCGACCTCTGACCGGTGTCCGTTAGTCTTATTGAGAACATCAGAGATCAAACACCGATATGCTACGCGTGAGAAGAGGTAAGCTAGAAGTGCGTTATAGGAGAGTGAACGAAGACCAATTACCCATGTCTAACCGGAAGTTTTGCTTGCAACCAGCCTGTGTCATTAAAATTAATATTTCCAGTTTTGGGGGCTTCTTCCCTAAGCGTTTGCTCATATTTTTCAGTTGAAATGACTATTACGTAAAAAAATTTATTCCATTAACCTATTTTTAAAAGCAAATTGATTGGTTATAATACTAATTATTCCACCTCTCATACATTATTGCTTCAAAATCATTATATATAACATATTATAAAATCATTTTATTCAATTTGTATTTAAATTATTTCATTTAATATATTCTTTAGTCGTTTTTTTCAATATTTTTTATATATTATATACATGTCTGAATCTAGTTATATATTGAATATTCAAATAATTTAATATAATAAATATTGAAAAGAATTTTATATGTACATATTAAAATCATATTTTCAAAAACATAATAACTATTATATTCAATAAATGTGTCTAGAGCAATATACCGTCATGAGAAATCAACCAAGTCTGTTTTTCAGTTGCCTGAATTTATTGTGGATTACATTCAAAATGAGTCAAAAGGAATAACTGAGGGTATAAAAAAAAGCAAACTGGAGAAAGTTAAAAATTCAGTTCCTTCCTTCCAAACCCCTGTTAAGCCTCAGATTGTAAAGAAGAAGTTGGAGAAGAAAGAAATTAATGAGAAGGAAAGCTCTCTTCCTTCCATACAAGATACTTTTGAGGAAAAGAACAATGATATGAAAGGAGTCAAAACAAAGAAGTCGAAAAAGTTAAAAAAGCCCAAATCGCAGAAAAAATATTAATTTCTTTATAGCAAAAATCCCCGTGGCAATTAATAGTTGTTGTAATTATACTTATTTTTATAATAACATTGCAAAGACTTTTCTGAAAAAATTGTCATAAAACGAGATGTTGAAACCTTCAAACAAAATGAGATCTACTGGATCAATAATTTTAGCATTGGTAATCCTCAAATTGGGAGCAATTTACAAAATTGATATTGTCAAAGTAGAAATACGTAGATTATGAACTTAATGATATATATAGAAAAATCTAAAATACGTAAAAGATGGGTTCGTACAGACGTCTAAATTTGGAATAAAAAACAATTTTCGAGTTAAGTTTCAGTTAGACTTAATAGTTTTGTTAAAAATTTACAGATGACCGTTTGACATAAAATTTTTCAACCTCAGTTGCTTTCCTTGGCGATATTGAATAGACATTATTAGCAAAATGTAATACTTACATGACATCTACTTAACTTATTCAAATAGGTTTCTTAAACTTAATTTGGTGTTAAAATGTTAACCCAAAAGTGGCTTGAACGAAAGCTTGGTCCCATCGTTTGTTTATTGTATGGTTATGTATGACCAACTAAAAATAAAACTTTTCAACGTTTCACCATCGACTACATGAACAGCTTAACCTATATATGATACGTTGTGCTGTTTAATGTGGAGATGATAACTCAAGGTGATCATGGCATAAATAGATGAATAAACAAAAAAAGAAAAATAATGAGAAATCAAAGAAAAATAAGGTTAAAAGATTAAAAGAATTATCTTTATCAGTTTTGATGCATTTAAGTGAATGATCATTTTGAAATTAATCTTGACAGTACAAATGATTTTATTGAAAGGTTGTTACAAAACTACTAAATAAAAATTATTTATTTATTGTTATTATCTTGGCCCATAAGCTCATTTGAAGGGTTTTTCAATTTCTTAACGATTTTTTTAGGTTTTTTTTTTTCTTCGAAGTTATTTTCAAATTCATCCTTTATTTCTAGTGCAGTAGTTTGAGTTTTGGCTTTATTTTCCAATTTATTTTCATCTTCTTTGATAACTTTTATTTTTCACTTATATTTCTTTTGATAAATGTTTATTTTTTTCTTTTTTTAAAGGAATTTCATCTCTCTTTTTAGGTTGTTTTGCTTTTTCACTGACTTGTTTTTTTTCGTCACCAGTCTCTGTGGTATCCTTAATTTTTCCATGAATTGGTATGGCAATTGTGATACTATTGGCTTTGTTTATTTCTCGAAGTATAGTTTGAGACCTGGAAATTATAAGCAATAAAAGCTATTGTTACTATAAAAAACAGTAAACGTTTTAAAAAGTGAAAATTTTAGTTTTCTTCTAGAGAAGTTTGTAGTTCGTTTCAAATACCTCTTGGTTCAAATAATCAGCTAAAAAGTGAGTGAATTTATAGGAGAACAAAAAGACAGTCATCGTAAAGCGAAGAAATAAAGTTAATATCTACATAGTTTTTGTTTTCATTAGTGGGAAAATTTCATAAAAAGATGAGTATATAGAAATAGAATAATTTTCAACTTACATTTTGACAATAAAAATGACTATTAAGGACATCACGACGAAAGGCACAACCAGCATGGTCACTTTGTAAGCTTGAAATTTTTTTGAATGTCAGATTTATGTTATAAAAAGATTTTTCATTAGTAAAACAAAATGGTTTTGGAAATAGTAGCTTTGAGTTGAATTTATTCATTTGAAAATATTGAATGAATAATAAAAATAAAATTTTTATCTACCATTTGGCTTTTCCGACTCCGTTTCTGGAAATTTTTATAATAATGAAATCATTGTTGAAGGAGTTTACTAATTGGGAAAAGTTCAAATAAATAGAATTAAAAAATAAATCCTTGACTAAACCAAAAGAAAACAAATTGATTTTTATTACCTGGTTTTTTCTCCATACCTCGTTTCACTGAAAAGATTTTTAACGTATATAAAACTTTTTATGAAAACATTTTCTTATGATAATATTTCCAGTTTTTTCATACGTTCAGTCATTCGACAGATTTTCACAAGCCCGTGTGTAAACGGTGCAGACAAACAAACTCAGTATAGTTATTTACCTAAAAATACATTAAAAAAACTGAATCGCAAATTGTTTGGTAACTTTCATGAGACTATAGGCTTTCAGAAAATCAAACATCGTGAAAAACTTCTATGGAAAATGTTCTGCAGAATTATACAAAAATGCAGCTTATTCAAGCTTTCAAAGTAAGCATGGTTGAAAGATAGTATCACAATTTTTGTTTTTGGTGTTAATGGTTTTAATTATAAAACCTCTTCTACACTGAATCCACTAGCAGATAGTGGAAATTTAGACAATTTGAAGCGCTTCTGATTTGGCTATATTTTAAAATTCGACACCAGATGGAGGGTAAGGTAGAGTTTAAAAACTATTGTTGGGTATATGAAGCTATTCATTAAAACTTAATCAGATTTCTGGTGATAACCAATGATAAAAATTGAAAACTTAATAGTGAATTACATTAAAAAGTATAATAGTTTAACTATCCAAAATTCAAAGAAAGATGGCACATGATATGAATTTGCAAAGTGAAAGCGCAAAAGTGCCTTCATATAGGTGACACACTCAGAAAACTCATCAAAGTCATTGCTAGTCTTCTCAATTTTTGTAAACTAAAACGTTCAAACAAATTACATCATTAATGACAAACTCACTCAATTACCGTTCATAGAATTGTCTGAAAGAAGTTTTAATTAATTTATTGAGATTTAATTCAGAAAAACTATATCTTGACAAACCTTTTTCATAAATAAGTGAGAATTCACACAGTTTTATACTCTCCTTCCAGCTTATCATAAGCTTATGCCCCTTGCTTAGACATAGTTTATTGTGACATTTCTTTTTCTCATCATTTTTTGTCACCAACATTATTGTTACTGATCTTGAAAAATTGCCTTTTTTTTAATATGTATAATATTAAACTTTGGTAGGAAAATAGCTTAATGGCAAAACCTGGCAATAAAAATTCTCTATAGCAGATTGATATTTGTTAAATAAAATTTTTTAAATGTATGTGATAATTCTTAGAATATGAAACATATATTATGAAAGCTTGTGGTTTCATAAGATGTAATAATCTTGGAAAGATTTTTAAAATTCATGAAAATTATAAAACACATAAAAAAGAAAACAGCTTTGTTACTCAAAAATAGCGCTCTGAAAAGCATAGTGCGCTACCAAAACAAAAATTTGTGTCAACTTGAAGCTATACACATCTGCACTTTTTAAGCTTGAAGATAAATGTGTCAATAATACAGCACCTATCATTCAAATGGCTGTCATCGTTTAGTAATATAGATTCGGTGCCAAACAGAATTTTACAAACTATGTCCTACTTTTCCGAGAAGGATGTGAAAGACAGATCTTTCACATATAATGTTTCCTTGAAATGGTACACACCGCAACCAGAACTACAAAATAGATCCTCATTTTGAAAATTAATTTTCAAAATATTAAAATCCGAAGTATATCAAACATCTGATGGGCAAACCACCTTTTTGTTTGCATACATTCTTTTCCTTCAAAGCTAGTGTTTGATGCTTCGAAAGTACCATTGCCACTGCAGTCCAAAAACTTTTTTGAATCAATCACTAGCGTTTCTCCTTTTATAAAATCTGTTTTCGAAGAAATAAATTAATTCTAAATCTTTTTATTGTTCGAGAAAACCGTTTCATACAACTCATTTGTAAATTTTCTCAAAAGGTTTTTTAGAATGAATTAACACTTTTATTAGGTTTTTGTGAATAATACTCTGGGACACCATATTTAAAAATTCACTTGAAAGTCCAAAACATTTTCATAACTTTGGCCCTTATAGCTCAGTTGATAGAGCATTCTCGGGTTCAATCCTCTGTCGGACCAACATCTGTTCTACAATGTGTTTTTGCTAGTTTTCAAACTCTTTTGAAAAGAACTATAACACACCATAAACACCATTCTCCATTACATTACCTAAAAGTTATATGTTCTTGTGTCCGCTTAGCACTGTATTTTTATAAATTTTCAAGCAAGCTATGCTTAATGTGTGTTTTCCCCAAGTATGAGTTTGCATGTAAAAAGACTGTCGTTTTTCTGAACTTAGATTTTTTTAACTACATCAATCAGATTTCCTGTTTAAATAGATTCACAAACCTCAAAATAATCGATTTAGTAGAATTGGTACGACAATTAATAATGTAACTCCTACTTTAAAAATTTCTAATTTTGGTTTGATGTGTATTGTTTATGAAATAGTGTTACTTTGTTCCAATAATAATAGACATGAAAACGTGGCTAGCAGAAAAGGCATTGGTTTTATTTTAAGCTTCATTGATAGTTACATTTTTTTAAAATATTTAATTAAAAATACACTGAATATCAAGTTGTTAATAAAAAAGAAAACAAATAATACGTAATTTTTTTTAAAAGTTAAGAGTTTCCATCTTTAATATATATGTTGAAAAGCTAGCTATTATTAATATTAAACTTTTTTTTTGAAAAAAATAATTATTATTATAAAGCTTTCGTTTTGATTTAAAACATAGATAAGAATTAAACAAAAAATTAAGAACGCGAATAAAAGAGTTTTTTCCACGAAGCTCCATCTTTTGCCATTATTCGCAGTTTCAACAAGTCTTCGTGACTATCGAGCATTATGTTTCGTGCTTTTTTTCTTCCGTTAATTTTGTTTCCTGGATGAATAGAAAGTCTTTTTTGTAATTATAAAAATCTCGAAAAAGACTTTTTTTTTTTGTATCTGCTTTTAAGCCCGGACCTTGAAAGTGGTGAAGGCGGCTGTGCGGTTTTTTCTCACTTCTTTTTCTTTTATTTAACTTTATAATAATGTTTTTATTTTTTTGAAATATTACTGATAACTTTAAGATGTATAGTATTATAAAACAAATCCAATGTAGTCGAAATACACAAACCAGGTTAACAAATCATCCTGCAGCTTAAATGTAGTTGTATCAACAGAGAATTTACACTAGTACCGCTTAAATTCTTCCGCATCCCCATTCCTGTTTATCATCTTGACAACTTCTCCATTTTTGAAGCTGCTTTGAGCTTTTTTAATTTTAGTATATTTATTTTCTTTTAAATCAAAAATATTTGATTTTGACTAATAAAATTTGCAATGAAAAGTGCATTTGAAAAATTGCCTACAACGTATCTGGTACTACTTTGGCCCTTCTTGTTTATACACGTGAAAAGTGGTGATGAGAAAATAACCTTTGATTTCACTCTAGTTCGGTGTCGTGGTTTAATGAAATTTCTACTAGAAAATTGAAAAACGACCAACATCTTCACTAGAGAAGTTATTAGAATAAAGCACTAGAATGGTTAATTGGTAAGTAAGAGACTAACAAAATTTCTATTTTTGATTTCTGACGTCGGAGGCTCGAATAAACACGCATACTATTACGATGATACCGTTATTGAATTCTCTCGGTGAAATATATTAACATTTGAGAAAATTTTAAGAGACATAAACCAGGTTTTTCGTTTATTTCTTCAAAAATGAGAATTTTATAAATACAAATTAATTTAAAAACTAAAATTTTCAATAAGTAAACCTTATAACAACCCATTAGACTAATGAATTAGGATAAGGTTGTACTTATCGAAAATTTCAGTTCTTAAATGAATTTGTACCTATAAAATCCTCATTTTTGAAGAAATAAAGGAAAAATTTATAAAACTTAAAAAGATACCTATGATGTTTCTAAAAGATTATGAAACAAGGTTCAATATTGCGTGTCTCCCATAAAGAGTTCAACTCAGTGTTAAGCCTATCTTCATTTCATTCATATTAATTCTCAACACATTTCATGCGTTTAAAAATGAGTATAATAAACCAAAATTCGCTTAATTAGTGCATATGTTTAGTCTCACATTTGCTTATCATGTTTGTAATGTGAGATGTCCTGGCTGAAAAGTTACAAGGTTAAAGTTATAATTAAATTAATGTAATGTAATGCGGTATTTATAAATCACTTTTACTTATAGATCAAATCGCTTGCTAAAAATTTAATGTAGAGAAAACACACAGTGGAACAGGTGCTAATAGTCTGCCCACGAGGGATCGAACCCAGTAGTTTAGATAATTAGTCTAATGCTCAACCATTGAGCTATAAGGGCCGACAATCTTATAATTGAGGGAGAAATAGAAATTAAATATGTTGTTTAGGTAAATAACCCGTAATTATTATGGAAAGCTATAATTAGCTAGGACTATTTTTTAATGTTTGAAAGATAGAGTTTTACTTGTAGGTGAAGAGAAACGTGATTTGTTAAGGAAAGTTATTTAAGTAACTCGAAGTATAAAATTATTTAATACGGTCTAGAAAGAATTATTATTCAAAATGTTTACAGGTAGTTATTTTTATGTTACTATTCTTGGAGTTAGACTAACGAAATAATGTGAAAAAGGATACTCCCATGAATAAATATTAGTAAATCATCTATGACAGGTTGATTTAGTGGAAAGAATTAACTATCTTTTATTGAATTATTATTCAAATTATATTAATTCAAAATAATATTAAAGCCATGTTCAGTAAATTTTCTCTTTCAGCACTTATTAAAACGAATAATCTCCAAGAGAAAACACGATTGAATAATGCTCCAACACGGGTGGTTGTTGGAAACGATAGAAGACGCTACGTAATGTTATTATAGAATCGATTCAAGGTTTTATGCTTCAGGCACGCAGCTTAGAAGGAACAACTCAAGTAGCAACGTGTGTTCAGGTTTGCTGAGGCAGGTAAGTATGCAAGCTTACAGTGGGAAAACATTGTTGATTTTTCCTATAATTCCAACTTTCCAATAAAACAGATTAAATTAAATTACCGTATTCGAAATGGACACTGGCTTCGCACCAAGTTATGTAATCACTGTCCCATCCAAATATTTTTGTTTGAACAGGAACTTCAGTGTTTTGTTCCTCGCATTCATGGATTCGACCACCCTTGTCAACCATATTGATCATTTCACTGTTTTGAAAGCTGTTATTAATTTAAGTTAAATATTTCCAATAAATGATGCGTTTTATTTTTTAATTAATTTGAAAATAGAATTGAAAAATTTTTTTTGTGTTTAACAAACTTAAGTCTCAACTTTAATGGTTCTCTATGTCCATTCCATACCTCCATTGATTCTGTGATCTTAATGTCACCACTCTAGGTTCGCTTTTGGATTTTTCAGACCTTTGATCTGCTTTCGACGATTTTATCGAAAGTATTTTATATTTTTACTTTTATCACAGTTTTGTCTGAGCGTAAACATAATGAAAAAGCAGCTACTTTTTGTTTACCACATTACTATATTCAGAGGTGTCAAGACACCACGTAGATTACTTATATTTCTTCTTCGTAATAATTATTTGCGAGATATTTTGGAGAGTAGGTAGCACAATTTTTGATATTTGGAAACCTACTGCAAACTTCTAAAAACGTTCTTGTTGATCCATGTGACAAAGGGGTGTTGTTTTTTCATTACTTTCCATCAGTCGGTTCTTTTATCATTAAATTTCTCCAGATGAAATCATGAACTGTTCGGGTCTGCGTACTTTTTAAACTGTTTCTCCGCATTAATATTATCAGTAATGGTCTTTTGGTTCTACGCTTGTATAGAACTTTCCAGTTCAAACTAAGTTTAAACATAACTCTTAATTATTTTAAATACGTCTGCACCAAACCTATTTTAAATACCAATGATGACTTTTATATATAATTTTTATCTCAAAAAAAATTATTATAAAACTCAAACTGAATCATTCATGAAATGCGAGCAAAACTCCCTACAACGACTTAACTTTCACTTTGTGAACTAGTTCCATGAGTTGAAATAAATTCCATGCTTTTTAGTTTTTAGAAGGCGTTTTTCCGCTATCAATATTTATTAACGGATTTCTTATCAGATCAGGTTAGAAATAGAGAAGGTAAGAACAAGTACAGTCAAAAATTTTATTATTGTTGTATTTTTCAGCTAATACAAAATATAGAATTTAAAAAAAACGATTAAAAATATCCCTTTCATAATTTCAACTAGAAAACCCATAACTTTTAAAGGTAAATTAATTAGCTACGTGTTTTAATAACGTTTATAAAACGCCATCATAATTAATTTTGTTTAATTCGTTTCAAACTGTGGCTCAAACTTTGGTGAAGGAAAGCAGACTATGAAAAGAAAATAAGAAGCATCTTGGAGGTCATTTTTGTAAACTTTTTTAATAACTGAAGAATTCCGACACTTTTATTCAAAACCTATTATTTTTTCATGATTTGCTCAAACCCATGATAGATTAAACTTTTCAAGATTTTTGGACAGTCTCGAGAAACATCAGTTACTGGAGTTTGAAGGTGTAAATATGACCAATGATATTCTTATATTATTATTACTATTATCATATTGATTTTTATTATTTACATTATTGTCATTCTTATTATTGTACTGTATATTATTATTATTATTCGCATTATTGTCATCTTTATTATTATTATTATTGTTTTCATTACTTTTAGCAATATCATTCTTTTTTATTATTTGCCTTATTCTTTTTATTAAATCATTGTTAATATTATAATTATTATGATAAATATTATTATTAATGTTATTATCATCTAGCATCAACTGACGTGGGCACCTCAATAACCCAACCATCCATCTCTTTGGTCAATACTATTTGACAGCCAAGTCTGGATCTAATGAACAATAAAAATAATTATTATAATTACAAGATGCCAATGATGAAAACGAAAAAAAAACAACATTAATAATTGAAAATAGAAACAATAATAATAATAATAATTATCATTGAAAAATTTTGAATAAATACTTTTTTTTGTTGACCTTACAATTTAATTTAGACTATCCTACGTCAATAAATGAGAATATGAACAATTATAATAGTAATTGCAAACATAAACAATAATAATAAAAAAACAATAAAAAAACAAACGTAGGTGTAAGGCCAAAAGCCAGGTCAAGCATATCGAGCTCTTCATCACATGCCTCCTTCCCAATACTGTTGAAGTCTTCTTTTGAGAAGACTACATGGCATGTAGAACAAGCTAGTGTGCCTTCACATGCTCCTGAGAATTTGGTGGTGTGTTGTGAGGTAATTGTATGATGTTGTGGTGGTGATGGTGGTGTGAGTGGTTGCATGATGATGTTGTGATTAGTTGTGTAATGATGTGGGATGGTTGTGGTGTTTTTGGTAGCTGTGTGGTGTGATATTGTGGTGGGTTGTAATATTATGAAGTTGTGTGGTAAGATATTGTGGGTGGTTGTGCCTATTTAAAAGGTGATCAAAATACATGAATGCCTATATAACAAAAAAAATGAAAACAAAACCAACCAAAGCCATCAACATCAATGTTATTATCAAGAACAACGTCAAGAATGTTTTTTCCTACAGGGGCTGTGGTGGTAGTTTTCTCACCAGATGGCAGGATAAAATGGAGGGTTATTCTGCAATATGATGGTGGTGGTGAAAATGGTTATAGTAATGGATATGGTAAAAATTATAATAATGTTGATAATGGTTGAAGTATGATAATGATGGGAATGAAGATAGTGATAATAATATGAAGCTTTTATTTTTAGTTTGTTTTCTAAAAGTAAAGAATACCTTTAATAAATATGAGTCAAATTTATGTACAGTAAAGAAGCAAAACTGAAAATTTTAATCTGTAAAACTCATTTTGAGCAAAGTTTAGTTTGTTTAAAGGGATGAATGTAGTAAATTAATACAATTATGAATGTCCCTATAGTGGCGTAAACCTCAAAATTTTATAGGCGACAAACAATACCCAGTCACCCTAAAAAATAACTTACAATTCTTTGTTGTTGGTAGAAAAATTATGAAAAACATGATGAGTTGAAGATTGCAAGGTTGAAAAAAGTGTGCTTGAAGGAAGTGAACTGTTTAGAAGCAGTTTTTTTGAGTTTTCATTCCTTAATGAATGGATGTGTCTATATGTTGTTTGAAAACTTTTTTGGAGAAGCTTTTGCGTTTCAAATGTTGATTTGGTTTTCGTTAACTTTGTCAATCCTTTAATTGCATTTTTCAATAACATTTTGTATCTAACTCCAAGTTCTGACCTTTTCTTGAAGTTGACTTTTAAACATAAGATTGAAATTAAGTATCAAAAAGAAAAATTTGCTAGTGAAATGTATCATAAAAAATTTAATTTTAAAATCTAAATCAACAACGAGAACTAGAAGCGGTTTAAAGGTGAATTAAAATCACGACAGCGACACTAGAAAATAGACGGAGCTTTGGTTTTATGATCAAAATTACTTTTTTGAAAAACCTTTTATGATTTTTTCTATTTTTTATTATGATTATTTTTGAACTTGAAAAATTAAATTGATTATTTAAATTAGTTTGCATATTTAGTAAAAAATATTAAATTAAGATTTTTATACATTTATTACAAGCATCTAATAATGTTGAAAAACCAATAATAATTTATAATAAAAAAAAACAAAATAACTAATAAAATTTAAAAAATTATTGAAATAATGGTTGAAACTCACTAAACGACCAGTATTTAATGGAAAAAAACGAAAAAAAAAACCAATAAAAATTCAGTGATAACAATAATAATAAAAAAATATTTGTGATTTATGAAACATTATTATTATTATTAAGGATATTGTTACATGTATATTTTAGAACGCTGAGATTAATGACAGGAAATGAAGAATCTATCCGGTTGATTAAGTCACAAAGATTTTGATGCAAAATAACAATAACAAATAGTTTAAACATATAACAGAAAAACACAACTGAACTAAAAACAGTACAAAAAAACATAAATGCAAAATTAATTTTTCTATTTTTAATTCATTCATTTTTCACTTTCAATATCAACAAAACTCAACAATTTTCCACTAGCCACATGAAATGAGTACAATTATGAACACTAATGAATTTTATTAAGATACAAAGCTTTGTATGAAATTTTTTAGTGTTCTTAAATGTACTCAAAAACTTAAAATATTTAACTTTCAATCAACCATATACAGCATAATAATATTTGATTTTAAACAATATAGTAATTCCGATGCGAAAAGGCTGGATACCATTTAACTTGATATCAGCGGGAATTGAATCTACAATCTTCGGATTAAAATCAAACAAGTTTTGGGTTGAAAGCAAGTTCTCTAGCCATTGCGCCAACAAGTTTAGACGCGGAGCATATTGACATAAAAAATGCTAAGAATAGAAAAAATTTCAAGTAGAGATACAAATGGGCTCTAATCAATGATAAACAAATGAATACAATACAGATATAAACTCAAACAATAATATTAATGAAAAATTGATTTTGACAAAATCAACAAACAACATTGTAATAAAGAAAAAAACTTGTATAATAATGAATATTGATATAATCAAAATAAAAACATTATCATAAGCGAATCTAAACCATGGAACTTTTCTCTTCAGTATGACAATTGACAAGATGGCGAGGAGACATTTTATTATCATTCATTTTAATATAACTGTTGTTCTTCATATTTTTATCGCTAATTTCATTACTATAAAAACAAATGTCAAAATTATTATTATTATTATTATTATTCATTATGTTGTTATTTTTATTGATTATATTAATATTGTCTTCATTAGTAACTACTGCATCGTTTCGGTGTAAGAGTGTAAAAAGATCCTTTTTGACCTAAAAGGGAAAAAAGAATTCCAAAAACAAAAAAATAATAATTATAAGTAGATAAGAAAATCTAATGAGTATAAAAAGAAAATAAAAAAAAAAAACAAACAAAAAAATTGAATTGAAAAACTGTTAAAATTTCCATTTGAATGCACGTAGTTTTCCATGAGGTAAATACTTGATAATGTAAGTTCATCTCACGAAAAGCTTCAGGCTTTTGAAAATAAAAAACAGTGTTTTCTCATTTATATCAATGACAAGGACTCTTAAACCACAATAACAGATATAATGACAAATAATAACCTCGGATGAAGAGAAAAAAACAATAATGAAAATGATAACAAAAACAATAAAAATCTTGGAAAAAAATAAAGTAACAATAATAATAATAATAAAAATCGAAATAATAATAACTTTGAAAGATGTCCTCCTAGAAGGTCCGCTAAGCATCCAGCACTCTTCCATTATGATACGGATTGAATTAGCCACCTAGCGATTATTTTTCTAATCTCAACAATATTTATTTGTTTATATATTTGTCACTAATGAAGATTGATTAGAAGGATATGAAAACTTCAAAATAACACAATAATTTTACATTGACTATTTCTTATTAATTTTGTTATTTCCTACATCTTTTATCCCCACCACCCCGAAATCAACTACCTTATTTCAGCCCCACCACACCACCCCCACTACCACCACCACACCATCTCTACTACCACCACCACCACACCGCCCTTCTTCACCCCCAAATCACCCAACCACACCACCCACTTTATCCTTGATCCATTGTTGTTCAATAGAAGGCCTGATACCCTTAGTGACTACAGCTTTGGTCATCTCCTCCAGGGTAGGGTCAGAGGGCACACTGTCGAAGTACGGCAGTTGGTAGCTCAACGTTGTTGCTGTGATATTGAGGATTATTATTGGTGTTGTTAATTTTATTGATATTATTGTTATTTTTTTTCATTTGAATGAGTTTTGCTCATTTATACAAAATAAACAATTTTTCTGAACAAGAAAGAGTGAAATAGCATCAGACTTACGTACATAAATATTACTATCAACATTTTTATTATAATAAAGAAGATGTCATATTTTTGAATCCAGTTGTATCACCAATATATTGAGTATGGTCATATGTAACCCTTCCACAAAAGACACCTAACACCATTGGTATTGTTATTCTTATTATTATGACTCACAGTTGCAATCTTGGCACCTTCTCATTATCTCCCAGAAGCATAAGGACATTGAGTACACGTCGGCCTAAAGATGATGATGATAATGTTGGCGATAAAGAAGGAAGTGAGTAGAAATTGAAAAAAAAGAAGATGGGAGATAGAGAAGAAAAAAGAAATATTTACAATACTTTTTAAGAAAAGAGGGTGCTGCTTCAAAAAAATAAAAACCATGATAACTAATAAAAGAAATAAAAAATAAATAAAAACCACTCCCACCTGCATGAAAGACTGAAAAGATGAAAAGTCAATGCTATTGGTCAGAATTTCGGGAGCCATGTATCGTTTTGTACCAATACGATTGTTATTAACAGCTATATCGACCAATGAGCTGTTAGCTTCTTGCTTGACAGCCAATCCCAGATCAGCTATGCAGCAAGTGAGGTTGTTCTTGACCAATACATTCTTTGATTTAAGGTCCCGATGAGCTATGCCGGGCTTTCCTGAAACATGATTTTAAGTAAAAGAACAAAAAATGATACATGATAATAGTCATCAGTTAATGAAAGATGTCAAAAATACTCAAAAAATATAAATATAAATTGGAAGTAATTGTATTAATAATAATAATATTATTATTATTAAAGATGAAAATAATATTCATTATTATGAATAAACCTTGAGTTCCAGGTATAGCATTGTGCAAATGAGCCAATCCTGGAATATAAATGAAGCTTTTATGGAAATGAGAAAAAAAATTAAGATAAAAAGTTGCCAAAAAGGAACAATTATTGAAAATTAATAAGACAAATTATCTTGATAACTCGAGAAAAATATAAACTAGATTTAATTTTACTTAATACTTACAGAATTATATTTATTAATATTATATTTTTAAAATAGAAACAATAATTCTTATTATTACAATTATTATTATGATTAGTCACCTGAAGCGAGGCTGAACATCATTGACAATGCCGACTCCATGGTGACTGTGTGCGAGCCCAGGTAATCAAACAAACTGTGATTATTATTGTTTTTATCATTATTATTATTATTATTATTGATATATTCATGTTTTTTATCATTATATAAATATTATTCTTTTTGATTAATTACTCTTTATTATTTCTTTATAAATTGTTCTCATGATGATTTGATATTCTGTTTCTTAATTATACTCCTTTCACCTTCCATATGGATGGTAGTCAGTGACAAGCCACAGTTGAGTCCAAGTTCCTATGTCTGTACGCAAATAAGATAGATAAATAGGTAAATAGATAGATAGATAGATTCTAGATATAGATAGATAGATAGATATAAATATAAATAGGTAAATAGATAGATAGATAGATTCTAGATATAGATAGATAGATAGATATAAATATAAATAGGTAAATAGATAGATAGATAGATTCTAGATATAGATAGATAGATATAAATATAAATAGGTAAATAGATAGATAGAAAGATAAATATAGATAGATAGATAGATATAAATAGATAGATAGATAGATAGATAGATAGATAGATAGATAGATAGATAGATAGATAGATAGACAGATAGATAGATAGATAGCTATTTGACAGAACAACGATAAAAAATTTATGTTCAAGTATCTAGCTTTTATTTTAAAAAATGTGTAAATCCTCAATTAATGTTTTTAAAGTTTAATTGCTATACAAAACATACATAAGATATCTCTGAAATGTTCAAGTATATCAATATTTTTCATTAAAACCTTGTCATTATTATTATTACCCTTATTATCAGATGCAATAAATCCCAAAATGAATTCATGCCGCAACATTGTGGTCTGATATATCTGTTTTTTAATAATAACATTAATTATTATTAATATTATTTAAAAATATAAATACTAATAATGATTAAATAATAATGATAATAACTATTATTATTACCTGAGATTCTCTCAACCAAGAACTTTCCTCTCTTGAATGGAAAATTTTCACAGCCACATAATCACCTTTATAATAATAACAATAAAGATAATAATAATAATAATAAAAATAATGATAGAAAAAAGAATAACATAATACAATCTATAGTGCTGCAAGGGATAAATAGTTTAAGAAGGAGAATTTTTTTATTTTTGCAAATAAAAATTTTTTAAATATTAAAATAAAATAAAAATAACTATAAAAATAATAAAAACGTGATATTGGTTGAAATAAAAAATGATAATAAGTTTAAAAAGAACAATCAGTGATACAAATAAAACAACACGAACCCACCTAGCCACACCCCTTTCCACACCTCTCCATACTTGCCAGTACCTACCACCTCCTCCAACTTCACTTGCTCTGAGATGGTCCTCAGGTTACATAAAGGAATGCCTGCGGTGGTTGTGATTATGATTTTTGGTGGTTGTGATCTTGAGCTTGTAGATAACTTTTCAAATAAATTCGAGGTTTGGAAGAAGTAGTACAAAGTTGTTTTATTATTCATTATTATTACTGTTTATCCTTATTATTGTTTATTATTATCGTTCATATTTATTCTTGTTTTAGTATTATTATAATGTTCATACCAGCTCCAGAGCAGGAGGACTTGGACAGGTCATATTTGACATTGGTGCACTCTGTGCTACCTACCAGGGGCCTCATGTCGTCACTCCTAGTGATGATGATAATAGTAATAATAATAAAATTATTGTTATTATGATTAATAATGGTAAATAAAAGACGAAAAAAGTTGAAATGACAATAGTAAGAATAATTTTTTTCATACTAAGACGACGATGGTAAAAAAATAACAGAAAAAAAAATGACAGTAATAATGAAATAATAAAAATATGACCAGCACACACACCTTAGAATGTCTGAGTCGTTTTTAACGCAATATCCTTTGTTTTGATTATTATTGATGTTGTTTTTATTTTTATTATTAATATTATTATTATTGTTTTCTCGGTTAGTTAGTTTATTTTCTTCTACGTTCATACTATTCTCATTGTATTTCTTTCGATCTTTTGACACTTTCTTCGTCACCAGTATCCCCAATGATAAGAGCACCAACCCCAGAACTACTACCGTTACTGTTATTGATACCTCTGATTTGATGGGTGGATAAGAGGGTAGATGGTGATGAGTGGGTAGGTGGATGGATGAGTGGATGAATGGTTATAGATAAATTGAAGAAAAAGGGGATGAGTTATTAATTCAATGTTTAATAGATAGAAAAAGATTAATTTTGAAATGAAGATATTGATAAACCAATAATTATTACTATTATAACTATTAATTAATATTATATTATTATTGTTATTATTATATAGTGATGCCTTTAATATTGGAGAAAGTGAGGTGGGCTGAAGCTGGAGGGGGAGGAGCCAGAGTTGGGTAGTTCTCTGGCAGAGCATTGCACAAGTCCCTGTTCTGATGGTGATAACAAAAAAAATTAATATTTTATTGATTTTTTTATTGTTATTTGCATTTATATTATTATTGTTATCGTTATTATTATATTGATATTATTATTATTATTCTAAGCTTGAAAGCAATAATGAAAATTTGAGCAACCATGAAATGAAACAAAAATATAAAAAAAACAAAAAAAAAATTAACAAGAAACGTCTTTTTTAGTTTTTGAGCAATAATAACAATATTGAAATTCAATAATAATAATAATAAGAAAAATTTTTTTAAAATGATAATCAAACATGGCAACAGGTGAGTCTGTTGATATAACTGATCTTGATGTTGGTGTGGCACTGGAAGGGGTTGCCCTTGGGAAACAAATCCTCTTCAGGGTAACACCTGTGAAAATGGTGATGGTGGTGAAAAAGAAAGAGCAAAACAAAGAAATAGCAATGAAATAATTTGGATGCTTTTTATTATTATTATATTAATAGTAACATTATTACGTTATCGTTTCTATTGTTATTTTTTAATTTTTGTTTTTATTGTTTTAAATACCCATATTCAGTCACTATGCCTTCCTCTTTTCTCCATGTGGTGACATAACACTTGCCATACACCTCACATGTGTTTGTGGTTCTGTAATGATAATCATACAAATAATGATAATAAAAAAATATTATTATAATTATCATATAAATTTCAGTATGAGCCTTCAAAACTGAAAAGTTTTGAAAAGCTTCGTTGAAAAAGTATATTGATCCAGTGTATCTTTTTTATATATATAATACAAAACAGTTTTTTAAAGGCATCATTTTTTCTTTTTTAAACTTGAAGTTTATTGGTAAAATAAAAGATAATAATATTGATGGTGTTTATATATTTCAATTATTTATCTAAAGTGATGAAAACCGTATTATTTAAAAACTAAAATAAAACCAATAAAACAAGCATTTAAATTAAACATGAATTTTATAACGTAAATTATCCACTAATGGCTGATTTACTTATTTATTTACTTACTTTCTTATTTACCTATTTATTCACTTACATACTTATTACTCTTTTTTTTTGCTAACTTACTTTTAAATCATTTCAAATTTCATTCAATAACTAGAAGCCCCAATAAATCATGAAGCCCACCAAAGATGCATTGTTTTGACCAGTGATCAAAAAAAGTGGAACTGACTGCTTGTTTGAAGAGCATTTGCAGACAGTTTAGACAAATGATATTTTTGAAGAGTCGGGGAATGAGTATGATTGAACATTTGGATTTTGATGTTTCTAATTACTTTGATTTTAATTAATTTAATTAGATTATAATTCTGTACATGCCCCAGTATCTGGGGTTAACAGCATTCTATACCTACAATCTTAATATTAAGCATTGCTCTTATAATTATTATTCAACATTGAGATAGTATAAACATTATACATTATTATTATTTCTATTATTATTGTTATTATTTTTTACTAGTTTTATTAATAGTGAAGCCTCAACTTTCAAAATTAAACTTATTATCACTATTACCAATAATAATAATATCATTAGAGTATTATTATTAAGATTATTCAGTATTATAATTAATTTTATTTAGTATTATAGTTATTATTACTATTATTAAAGGAAACAACAATATAGATTGAGGACTACCAACCTATTGCAGGCCCGATCTCCTGTACATTTGCATTTGAGCTGGGCAAAATTTTCTTCATAGATGCCACAGCATACTGTTGATAAGGTTATTATTATTATTATTATTTATTTATTATTATTATTATCTTTTTATTATTCAATTATTTATTTCATTATGATGATGCTGGCAATATTTTATTATATAGTATTATCTTCATTGTGAAAATCTTTGTGTTATATATGTTTTCATAAAGATGTGCTCAATCTTTATGAAAAAGCAAACACGTTTTTTTGAACCTAATGAAGATTTACATGAAAGTATTCTACATTATCTAGTATTTTAACAACTGAAAATAATTTAATGAAAAGCTTAGTGCATTATTTAATTTAATGCAACTTAGTCTTTGCTTTTGTATACTCATAATTCAGACTATTCTGCTTAATTAATTTAGCTAAGCATAGGTAATACCACTTTCAAAAACTATTGGTATCGTTTAACATACTTTTAAAAAGCCAAAAACTTTGAATAAATTTAAAATTCAGAGCAGATTTACAATGTGAATAAAGAAGTGAAATAATTTTGCTAAGCAGTTTTTGTTAAGTACAGTGATTGAATTTTTGTGATATTTGAATATCAAAGTTATGAGATTTATATCATATAGCTATTTTGAATCAAAAACAGAATTTGAGAGAGCTTTATGAGGTTTCAATGATTATTTTTTTTAGAATCATATTTAATAGCTATGATATCTTATGCATTTTAAATATTTTTGAGATACTATAGCACACGTTTTTTTTAATACAAAAACATGAAAAACTTTCATATTAATTATATTTATTTTTCAAATTTCCAAGTATATTGTTAACTTTCAAAATTGTGTTATAGCATAGTTTTGGGACTTTTTCTATTAATTTATTCTACTTAAGAGGTTTTATCGATAAAAAATTATGAAGTATGTTAGACTTGAAAGTTTAAAAAATTTTTTAATTCTAATATTTAAAGATTTAGCTCTGTAAAGAAAACTGTCTGAGTTTAACGGCTAGTAATATGTCATTAGGAAAAAATGCGATTTCTCAAATAAAATAATAGAACTCACTTTGGTTGATACAGAAAAGAAATGATAAATTTATGAAAATTTTCATAGTTTTAATTAGTTTTTTGTTAACATTGGATTTAATAACTTTTTTTTGTCTAGCAGAGATGGCTGTTTTTCTTGTTATAAGGGCTCAATGTAAAGCATTTTGTAAAATTATTTTGAAAAATTTTTTAAAAATTTATTCAAAATATGCGATCAATTAGATATTTTATCAAAAATCATTTCATAGTATAAAATTTCAAATGTTTGTTAGAAGCTTGATACATGTTCATGGCAAAAACACAATGTTTCAACAAATTCAAAAAGATTTCAAATTATTTTCTATCTTTTTCTTTTTATTAACAAGATTGAAACACTTTATAAATCAGAACAACTAACGCTAAAGATAATAACTATAATACAAATTAACCAAATTTTTAACGCTGTTTCACACGGGTTTTTATGCTCACCCTCATTTGGCTTTATTGTTATCACAAGAGCATGTTTAATTTTTAAACTTTTTTTTGGTCTATTTTTTCTGTGTTTCGATTCATTTATTGAACACAATATGTCTCCTAAATTGGGCTTTGATGAACTATGAAAAGAAATATCGTTTTTAATGAAAATTTTTTTAAGCTGTTCATATGAGGAATAGAAACGCATGATACGTTGCTCTTTCGTTGTTTTATTTAATTTTCCTCCTTTTTTAATGTAACCTGTGTCGTTGAGCTTCTAAGTCTATCCTTATAATTTGTTTCATGATAGATTACTAATTTCTTTGGTGTGTAAATTTTTCTAATGTTTTTAAGTAATTTTCTGTTATATTCGTTATCTTCCAAAATTTTTATTGTATAATTCATTTAGTTTTTTCAAAAGGATTTTGTTGGAACACAATCTGTAGGCACGTCAAAAAACTCCTTTGAACACTTCTATTTAATTTCAATTCTTCGAGCCAAACGTAAATATTCAAATGAAAACACTTTTAGGAGTTTATTTTATTCCACGAAATTTTTCGTAAGATAAGCTTACATTATCAAGTGAAGGAACAAAATTTACGAAAAGCTTCGTGGAATAAAATAAACCCCTAAGTGATTTTATTTGAATACTTCTATTTAAGTATTTAGATTTTGTTTAGAGAATGGATTGATAGTTAGTCCTGTGTTAGATTGTTTTCTATCAATTGTGGTTTCCAAAGTACCGTGGGTTTCCCTTATTATTAATATGTCGAAGGAAAGTAAGGTTTGATCTGTTTCGGTTTCGAAGGTAAATTTTATGTTTTCTCCAATTTCATTGGGACTATTCATAAACTCAACTTAAGAGCTGTTTCGTTATTTTTCGTTGAAATGCCGAAAGTGTCATCCATGTATTTTTTTAGTGAACGAAGTGCTTTTAACTTCCTTTTTCTTGTTATTTTTATGAATACATTTGAAGTTAAGTTCATCCAAATCTGCGCTATGGGTACCGTTAGGTTGAGGCCAATAGGTCCCGAGTCCTTCATGCTTATATTTTGTTGTCATATATAAAATTAGATAAATACATGCATAAGTTTATAAGATCAGTGATATCATCAGATGTAATATTTGCTCGTTTGTAGAGATCAGTATCTTTTTATTTCTTTGTTTATTATACTTATTTAATGTTTTAGAGGTATTAGTGGGCAAGTGCTTCTGCATCAAAGCTTACCAGATATTCATCTTCGTTCAAGATTATTTTTTTGAGGCTTTAGACGAATTCTATTGAATTTTTGCAAGTATAATCACAAGCATCGACTAATGGTTATAAGATTGTTATTTAAAAATATACCAAAGCTTTTTGGTGTCAACCTCGAGGTGATATAATGTTTCTTGCAGGAAAGTTTTTGTTTTTTTTTGTGAGCTTTTATTAACAGCTAAGCTACAAGAATCAAAGAACCTGAAGGATAATTCAGTTCATATTCATTTTCTGGCAATTTATTTTCTTTTTTTAGTTTCAGTAGTTTCATTTTACTTTCATTTCTAAATTGTTTGTTTACTTTTTTGGAATCTTTTCTTATTTTTGAGATGGTTTTTTCACTTGCTAAGTCTGTTTCATTTTTCATTTCATCTCTATTTTGACGTAAGGCTTTGAACAACTCTAAAAATAGTTTTTCTCTTATAGCTGCATCTTCTTCGCGCAACATATGAATTTGTTTGGTATTCCTCGACACCATTGTAGTATCTTTTAGTTTTTTGGGTTTTCAATTGAACAGATAGACTTTAATCAACAACATAGAAACACTTTATTAATCAGAAATAAAGCTAAAGATATTAACTATAATACAAATCAACCAAAATTATAACACACTTAAAAAAGTGAACGCTCATATAGAGTTCAGTACACGAGTTCATAACTAAAGGAAAATTACCCAAAGATTTTCTATACATTAATAACGGAAAGTTACCCCCAACACTGTCAAATATGTTTTAGAATGTTGCAATCTCAGGTTCTGCACCGCCTACGTTGAAATACAATACTGAATTATGTATGCAAATTAAACTCAAAACAGATTAAATTAAGAAATTATCTATGAACAGAATATACGGAATAAAGGATACAAATTAATTGAAAATGAAGTTTATACGGATATACAAAAAGCGTTTGCCAACAAAATATGATATTAAAAATTCACACACGTTTGTGTGTAACTTGTCTACGTGAAAAAAAAGTATAAAAAGCAGAACTCTGCTCGAAATTAATTTACGGCTAGGGTGAGGTTAGTGTTTCGTTCTTTTAAATATTCCATGAAAATTGGAGTTTTTTTGTTTTTTGGGTTTTTTATATTATTCTTATTATTTTTTGTTTAATTTACTGTTCCGGTAATTATCTTTTCGTTATTATTGTTATTATTATTCGTTTATTATTAAAGTTACCACCATTAGTCTTTATTCTTATTTATTTTATCATCAGTAATGCCAATATTATCACAAAAACATCATTAATTACTTTTGTTTAATTTTTAATCAATTCTTCATTAGTTACATTGTTTTTCTCTTAAATTTTTTCATTTTATTTGGTTTTTTTATTACTTAAAACAAGCATTTCCCAATTTTTCAATTTTTTTAATGAAATAAATTACATTAACGAATGTTCTGGAATTATATAAATTGTACCAAAAACTTTTACAAGCCGGAGAACACTAAGCTACCCGATATGCTTCGGGTATCATCATCAGGTGATTAAACCAAACAGTTTAATTCAATTACCTGGTGATGATATCCATAGCAAATAAAAAAGCTTTTTCAGTTAATAAGAGTGTTTGATGTAATTTACTTTAATTCAGGCTAGTTTCTACTTCTATAATAATGAGTTTCAACCCCATTCGATTATTAGTGTCTTAGTTTATTATTGTTTTTTATTTTTTTGTTACTATTATTTTTATTATTCATTTTTTTTATTATTTTGGTTTTTCTTCTCAATATTTCTCTCTTATTGTTATAGTTATTATAAAAAAATTTTAGGTTAAGCAATGTAGTTGTCATAGAGAATTAATTTTTAGTGAAATTATATTTTTAATTTTTCGAGAAATTATAATAATGATTATTATTTTATTTGAAATCTATTTTTAATAAGTAAGGTATTAATAGAATTAATATTAAGGTACTACAAGTCAAACATTTTTTAAATGAACAACACGAAGCTTTTTGTAAGTCAAACTCACTTAAATGAAGTTACTACAAGTTTTTGGCATGAAACGTTTTCTACTAGAATAATTTAGTTATAAATTGTTAATAAAAAAGATTGTGAATATATTTAAAATTTTCTTTAAAATTGTATTACTACTCATTATAATGTTATATTAAACTGCAACAAGGAAGAAACTCAAATTATCTTTATTAGTATATGCAAAACTAGAATAGTGATATTGAAAAAAAAATAGAATATTATCAGTAAAATATGCCTGAAAAGAATGGTACAAAAATGAAAAAGATCAAAAACAAATTTATCTCAATTTTAGATGAAAGGAAACAAAAATAGCAACATACTAGTTTTTACCAGTTTTTATTAATTAATCTGGTTAAATTATACTTCTTTGCATGCCCCAGTAACTGGGGTTACTGAGACATGACCAATAATTCAGACTTACAAGAGTCAGTTTAGGTTATTGATACTGTAAAAGAGTAATTTATGGAAGAACAATTTATTAAAGACAAATTTTCATTGTCTGCCAGCCCGAGCTAACATTCAACTTGATATTATCTAATTCAAGATCCACCGTTCTTACATTTGGGAATTTAACCTTGCCGCTGTCAATAAAAAAAAAAGATCATCCGCCAAACCAAATGACAACGACACCAGAATATTAGTTTGTCGACACCTGCTACCGAAGTATACTGTTGTCATAGCAACATTAATACAGGAAGTATAAAAACAACAGTAATAAAATTATTATTTCTGTTATTGTTATCATAATTTTTTGAGCAAAAATTAACAGTAGTAACAACCACAATCAAACCAAAATGATATAAAACATAGAAATTGAAAAAAGAATATTATTTTAAAGTCAATTAATTTTATTTTTAGTTTTATTTTTTTATTATCACTTATTTCAGTATTTAATTTTTATAATATAATTTTACTGTAAAAATAAAATGATACTAAAAATATTCTTTTTAATTTTTTTTTACAAACTTTTCCAATGTCGCCACCGTATTCATTATCATCAGTGATCGTGTTAGGTTAATATTCAAATTGAATTTAATAATAATGATTATCATAATAAGCATAATTTTTAAAAAATTATCATAATAAAAAAAATAATCCTGCCGAGAATAAAATTATAGTTATTTTTTTAAATAATAAAGCTAATAATGACAGTTTCAAATAACTTCATAAAATAAGGCAACTTTTTTGATATTTTTAAAAATTAAAACTGAAATTTTTGAAAAATTCACAAAAGCAGTATGTTATTTAATACCTAATAATTAGAGCTATATACTCAGATATATTTACAAAACAAGGCTCCAATCTGAACGGTTAAAGTTCTTGTGATTATTTATTCATCAATGTTGATTGCTCTTTTTATTTCTGGTTTTTATAGTTATACTTTATAGCTCAGTGGTTTAGCGTTAGACTAATTATCTAAAGATACCGGGTTCAATGCTGCGTGGGCCAAAAATTAATAGTTTGCACGGAGTAGCACCATGTGGAACCGAAACCGGGATTAGGGGCGATCAAATGGTCGATTTTTTATAATACGGGATCCGACGCGTTCAACTCCACTGTCAATTGTAGCTTATTATAGCCTTTTTTAAAAATTTAATTAACTTTTTTTTTCAAACTGTTAACTTTACGAAAAGTATCCTATGATTCATACTTAGCAAGTTATAGCCAACTCTATATATCTTCATGAAAATTTACATTAAGCTCACTAATGAAGTATGATAAGGATGTGCCTATCGAAAATTTGAGTATTGTTTAAGGATAAATGTACCTAAATTTCCTTATTAAAAAAGAAATAAATAACCAAGGAAACTAATGTCATGTGTATCTCTATTTATCGTATTAATCTCAGTTAAATTTTTATTTATTCACATTTCATCAACTTCACATATTTTACTGCAAATTGTTTAAACACTAAAAGTAATTTATTAAATTAAAAGCTTTTCGTTAAAGAAGTAACCTTATCAAGTACGTTAAAAGTCAAAGACACCGTTGTTTAATAAAATTACCTTTAGTGTTCAAATAATTTGCAGTATTTACGTTGGCTAAAGAAGATTATTTATATTCTTTGTACACGTTAAATTTTTTCATTATTGTGATACTGTTAAATTAACATAAAACAAAATATATTAAAAAATACTCATAAGTTGTTATAAACTACACGAATGTTTGTTGAAAACCGAAATGCTTTTAAACCAGTAACTTATATCCGTATTATTACTATATCATTGAAAGAAAATTTGAAAAAAATCAACACGTTTTATTGCTATGTAATTTTCTGAAATACTATAAATATTTGTGTATAGCAAAAACTACAATTATATCAATTTTTATTGCAGAATGGATCAAGCTGACAACACGGGTGGGCCTATTCAAGGTTAGCTCAAAAGAGATGTTCGAAGATATCATGATAGACAAAAATATAGACAATAAAATAGATGTATAGATAGATAGATCAATAGTTAGATAGATAGAGAGATAGATAAATCCTGGGCATGACGTTAAAAGGCACCTGTCTAAGGCCTGACATTGAAAGGCATCTACGCTCCTGAGTTTAAGCCTGCTAGTTGGTGGGGCTGCTACCCTTTTAGGGTAAAAATCTAAACGGCCCTTCCATGTCCTCCAGTAATCCTTTAGGCTTGCTAATTTAATATTGTTTCAAGAAAATTTTTCTGGAAGACCCCACACAGGCTGTTTCATCAGTCTGCTCTCATCAGATTGGGTTCTTAGAAAAAGTTTTTAATATGCAAAAAAACATCCTAAGACCATCACTAACAGCCTGATGATGAAGATAGGGTACGTTCCTAACCTGAACGGCGGAACATGGGGGTAATTAAAAAAAATAGATAGATAGATAGATAGATAGATAGATAGATAGATAGATAGATAGATAGATAGATAGATAGATAGATAGATAGATAGATAGATAGATAGATAGATAGATAGATAGATAGATAGATAGATAGATAGATAGATAGATAGATAGATAGATAGATAGATAGATAGATAGATAGATAGATAGATAGATAGATAGATAGATAGATAGATAGATAGATAGATAGATAGATAGATAGATAGATAGATAGATAGATAGATAGATAGATAGATAGATAGATAGATAGATAGATAGATAGATAGATAGATAGATAGATAGATAGATAGATAGATAGATAGATAGATAGATAGATAGATAGATAGATAGATAGATAGATAGATAGATAGATAGATAGATAGATAGATAGATAGATAGATAGATAGATAGATAGATAGATAGATAGATAGATAGATAGATAGATAGATAGATAGATAGATAGATAGATAGATAGATAGATAGATAGATAGATAGATAGATAGATAGATAGATAGATAGATAGATAGATAGATAGATAGATAGATAGATAGATAGATAGATAGATAGATAGATAGATAGATAGATAGATAGATAGATAGATAGATAGATAGATAGATAGATAGATAGATAGATAGATAGATAGATAGATAGATAGATAGATAGATAGATAGATAGATAGATAGATAGATAGATAGATAGATAGATAGATAGATAGATAGATAGATAGATAGATAGATAGATAGATAGATAGATAGATAGATAGATAGATAGATAGATAGACGGTATGTAGCTACTCAATACAAAGATAGGCAGATGTATAAATATAATTGTTATTCAATTGATTAAAGGCACCGAGAGCTCCAGATTCAAAGTTGCTAAGGTGAATTTCAATTAAAGATTCATTATTACTGCATTCAATCACACTCTACAACTTATTATACTTTCTAAAAAAATTCCTTGCATAAAAAAACCCCTTTTTTTTACTCATTTTTTTTAACTTTTTCCCATTCACCTTCTTTTCAACTTTTTTTCATTCATTTTGTTCTTTTCACTATCATCATCTTCCCACTCTAGGCGTCAAGGAAAGTAGACCACACAGGCGATGATGACGTCAAAAAGCAAAGTGGCGTGGTCGTGTCTCCTGGAGGAGATGATAACCAAGCTGATGTAATAAACCTTATGTCAATTGTAATAATAATAAAGGTATAAAAGATTCATATTTACAAATATCGATCAAATTAATAACACTGAATAAATTAATGTAATTATAAACTTGCTATGCTATATAAATCAATAAATGATGTTTATCAAACTTCACGATGTAAATAGCATGTATTAGAAGTCTCGAATCCCTGCTGTCTTCTTTAGTCACTGGCATATGAACAAAATAGAATATTATCTGCAGTCACGTCTTCGTTTAACGAAATAAAAAATTAATTTAATAGATTTATTCACAACATGAATTTTCAAATTTATTTTTATTATCAGTATTATCATTATTAGCATTATCATTAGTGTTTTCATGCCCATCACCACAGAAAAAAGCCTTTTGTGATAACACATTAGATATGCTACCACATATTGACCATTATAGGTTACATTGTTACTGCTGTTATATATTTTTATTCTGGTTGTTATTATTTTTTTTAATAATTATCATTGTTATTACTATTATTTCAAGAAATCTTTTGTCGACGTCTACTGGACAACTGAGAAGCAGACCCACCCTCTTGGAGCTGCGCGACTTGGATGCAGTGGTAATAATATCATAACAATAAAATTATTATTTATCTTATTATTATTTAATTTTTAATATTTTTACTTTCTATTTACCATTTTTAATCTTCAGTTCTTTTGCTTTGGTTGTAATAGTTGATTTAGAGAATGTATTATTGAGTTGGACACTCAAATAGGAGTGGAATTAATATTTCACTTGCTTAATATCTTAGTTTATTAAGGTATCTTAATAAACTAACTAGTGTTCTTAAATTATATTCATTTTATTGTGGCTTTTAGAAAAAATCATTATTTTTTCTAATTATTTTTTTTCTTGTACCAGGAAGAAGCTAGTGAAGATCCACTGCTTAACAAAACAACCGCCCCCCCTAATCCGGCTATGGTGCACCTTCATTTATATTATGATTATTATTAATATTAATATTATTTCTGTTTTTTTTTATTCTTATTTCATCATTCAAACTTTTATCACTAATTACGAATATTTCTATTATTGTGGTTGTTTGGAGTAATTTAATCGCTAACGTTTTGCTTATTGTTTAATTAACAGCCTCAGAGCCAGCCTACCAAGTTTGGATGGATACAAGGAGTTTTGGTAGAAATAATAAAAAAATAATACTTTTTAATATTTTTATTTATACTAACAATCATTTTATTTATTTCATTTTGCTTCATATAATTATGAAACCCATTATGAGTTTTTCTCATTGTATTTTAAGTTTTTATCTTTCGTGTATGTATCTAACTATCTGTCTATTTATTTATCTATCTACCTACCTATTTATCTATTTATCGATTTGTCTATCCATCTATCTATTTATCTATCAATTTATCTATCTATCCGTTGTATCACTTACATTGATTCACCCACCATTACTAACAAGGCGCGTTGTGTTTTGAACATCTTTGGAGTGATTTTGTTTCTGAGGTTGACGTGGGTTGTGGGACAGGCAGGTTATTATTATTATTCTTATTATTACTTTTTTAGATTTGCTTATTTTGAAATCAAACATCGGGTTATTAACAGTATCCTAAGATGAGTGAAATATTTGGTTCAGATAGAAAGTGCTCTTAGCACGTGAGCTGTGCTAGTCAAAGCAATTTTATGCACCTTTCGGAGGGGAGGGTTTTTTGGTATACTATTTGTAAAACGTAGAATAGCTTGAATCAAATTTCGAGTTAAATAAAAACAAAGTATATACCTTGTGTTTTTTTATCTCAGCATTTATTTGTTTTTTTGTGCCTTTTTTGGAAAAGCTTGATGCTTCTACAACCACCGGAATAATTTTATCTTGTTTGAAGTATACATATTAAGTTATTTATGTACGGAAAGTGTGTGTGATAACTAATTCAGTGACCAAATAACCCGGGCATAAATGGGTTAAGGAAAAAATAATTCAATTGGGCTATAGGATCTTTTCATCATGTGATAAAAATTATTATTTTGATTAAATTTTATTAGCTACATTATTTATAGATAATTTCATTTGAATATTATTATTTTTAACATAACGACTAGTAATGACGACAGGGATAGGGTTGGCAGTGGTGGTGATAATGATGGCAACTGTAGTAACAACCATCACTTCTCTTTCAATGAGTGCTATATCGACCAATGGAATTGTTAAAGGAGGTTTGTGGTGGGCTTGTATGAGTTATTGGGCTATGAAGACAAGGATGATGATGGTGGTGGTGATCTTGGGCAGGACGCTTAAGGGCACCCACTCAGCGTCCTAGTGTTTAGGTCCGCTAGCTGGTGGGACTGCTACCCCTTTAGAGTACAAATCTAAACAACCTTTCTCTGTCTTCCAGTTATTCTTTTGGGTTACTAAATTCATCTTGTTTAGACACTCACTGTTCTATTAGTCTGCTTTCATCAGGCTAAGCTCCTTGAAAAATTTTTTTATATGTGAAGAAAAAATCTTAGGACCAACACTAACAGCCTAATGATGAAAATAGGGTACGCTCCTAACCTACACGCGGAACATGGGGGTGAACTAAAAAAAATAGCAATTGAATAAACCTTCATTTTGAAAATATTTCATTCGCTAGGTGGTGCGTATTACATGATATCGCGGTCCTTGGGTCCAGAGTACGGAGGAGCCATAGGGTTGGTGTTCTCAGTGGCAAATGCATTGGCTGTGGCTATGCACGTGGTGGGATTTGCTGAGACCATCAGAGACCTCCTTCAGGTTTGTGTTGTTGTCGTTATTATTTTTAATAGTTTATTATTGCTATTATTGGTCTTATTTATATTTTTCATTAGTTATTAGTTTTATTTCCAAAAAAGCCTCACCTTCTGCTGAAAGAAATGGGCTATAAACAGAATGTTGATTACTATTACTAAACCCATCATCATGCTTGTTATTATTATGATTATTGTGATGATCATCATTAGGAGTACGACATGCTGATGGTGGATCGGATCAATGACGTAAGGATCATGAGCATTATCACGTGCATCGTTCTCCTCATCATCATTTTTGCAGGCATGGCCTGGGAAGCTAAGGTGAGAAAAAAAACTTTGAAAAGCCAAACTCTTGAAGACTGAAGTCTTGTTAAGAAATTTAGTACAGAAAAAGCAAAATAAATATTGTAGATCCATGTGAAGTTTGTCTTTAACGCTTCAGTTGCTTTTCTTGGGGCTATAGGAATTGCTATTATTATTGTTACTATTATTATTTTTTATTATTATTGTCAACGAGGGATGACTAATGATGAACTGGTTAAACAGGCGCAGCTGGTGTTGTTGGTGGTATTGATGGCGTCCATTTTGAACTTCTTCATCGGCGCTTTCATGCCTGCCTCTCCGGAAGACATCAAGAGGGGCTTTGTAGGAGTCAATTGTTAGTATGCATTTTTTTTTCATGTTTTTTTTATGTATTTTTCTGTTTTTATTTTGTTTTTAAAGATTTTTTGTTTATTTTTTTTTTCCGTGTTTTTTTTTGTATTTTTGTTTTTTGGCGCCAATCGAAGGTGGTCTGTCGAAGTTATAATGTTGGCTTGAATAGTCGATTTTTATACTTAAAAACTACATAATTCAGTTTAAAATGTCAAAATATTATTATTTAATATAATTTCGCAATTTTATTTCAAAGTTCGATAACTTAGTACAATAATATACAAGAACTACTTCTTTTGGGATGATTTCGGATTTTTTGCTTTCCATAGAAAGAAGACGAATTGGGATTATCAACAATTTCATCCAATGCAACAACAAAAATTACAAAGTTAAACACTTCATGGTTTTTTGGGGGTATCAAAGGCTGGCATTACTTGGATGAAAATTCTATAAAAGATTAAAAAAAATATCATTTAATTAATATCAAAGAATGTAACAATAAAGAAAAAAATAAGCAATTTCTGGTTTCAATTGTGACGATGTGGAAATCCCATTGAAGAAAAAAGATGAAGAAAATGAAGTTGTTCAAGTTTTGTCCAAAATTAACATTTGATTGCTCAAAATATTTTATTTGAAGTTTCATCTATATATATTTTTTGTTCATTATCACAGATTTAATTATTTTTATAAATTCATAGAATAAACTCAGTTTTCTAACTTTCATTTATACAAGTATTATTATGGTTGCTTTTGTTTCAATTAACAGACCTTTTTTTACATATAAGCTTAGTTAACTGTTTTGTTTATTTAGTTATACTTGCATATTTTTTTTTAAATTGTCATATCTAAGAAAACTTGCATTACATTAAATTGCATTCAAAGTTCATAATACTCAGTGGTCTAGAAACTTCTGAAGTTGATGCCACTATAATCCTACTCGTCATTGATTTGATTTGATTTGTTTTTAATATAATTGTTAATATGCTTTTTTATTTTTGTTTATTTTCCGTATGCGCATTTTTGTTTTTAAAAAAATCCTTCATTTTTTTTAGATTTTGTCATATTTCTATTTTAAAATATCTCATATTTATATAAAAAAGTTTTTGATTAGTAAAAATGAAATAAAAATATTATTAATAGCAGTTATAATAATAATGATAATAATAATAACGATAAAAATAATAATAATTCATAGTGGCGACGCTACAGGAAAATTTCTTGCCATCATTCCGTGATGAGAATTTCTTCAGCATATTTGCCGTCTTTTTTCCCGCTGCTACTGGAATTTTGGCAGGCGCGAACATCAGTGGAGATTTAAAAGTAAATTTCTTGAATAACTCTCATCACTACCTTTTTCATATCATCATCAACTTTTTCATCTCATCATTGTTACCTCTTATTTCATCACTTCCATCATCACTATTTTCTTTGTCTCATTGTCACTATCATCACCTTCTTCATTTCATCCTTGTTATTTTTTTCATCTCATCATCACTACTTTCTCCATTTCAGCATTTTCAGTTTTTCTTATCATTATCATAACTACCCCGTTTCTACATTCTTCCATCACTTCGATAGGATGCTCAAAAAGCAATTCCCAAAGGCACCCTCTTAGCCATCTTCATCACCTCCCTCATCTACATATTGGTGGTAATCTTATCTGGTGAGTGTTGAAGTTTGTCATTTATATAGAAAACTTCAAATCTAAATTTAAGATAACCAATTATTATTATTATCAATCTTTTGGGCTCCTAAGTGAGCATAGGGCTTCGACAACTTTGTTTTATCTCTCTCTCTGTGTCAGGCACTCTGTAGAACCATCTCAAACAGAAGATCTGTCAAAGGCAGCCATTGACGAAGGTGTGCATTTCTGCCGTGTTGGTGTTGATCGCTCTCCAAGTTTCTAACGCATAAAGCAGCACAGACTTTACGTTGGAGTTGAATATTCTAAGTTTACTTTTTGTAGATATGCTGTTAGCTTTCAATACGAGTCTTAACATGGCAAATGCATGTCGAGCTTTCTTCACTCCAGCTTTGATGTTTTCATCCATACCTCCTATTTGGCTGATCTTGCTACCTAGGTACAAAAAGTCGTCTACATCTGTTAAAACTTTTCTCGAAACGCTGACTGGGCCTTTCTGTTTTTTCGTATTGCACAATAACTTGGTCTTTTCACGGCTTATTTTGAGATTATTCACTCTTTCTTGCATGTCTTGCAGACGGTACGACTGTAGAGCCGAGACGCCGCAAACGCAAGGCCTTTTAGCTTCGATGTAAGGATCCACTTGATGTCTTTCCCGGAATTCCCGTAGACCTTCTTTGTCACCCAGTCTAGCATGACAAGAAACCAAAGTAAAAACGGTAGGCAGCTCTGTCTAACTCCGGAAGAGAGCTCAAAGCTTTCAGAGTTTTCTGGCATGAATGGCATCTTTCATTCGCTCCAAGATGATTTTTGGTAAAACTTTTTTGAGAGTAGACAGCAGTGTAACTCCTAATTATTTGTTGAACTCTGCTGGCATCTTATCGGTTCATCTCTGTTGTTTATCGGGTTGAGCAATTGAGACAGATGGTCAACTATGCCCACTCTTCCTTTTTTAACGCTTTTGCTGGAATGTTGTTTGTGTCAGCAGTCTTTCCGTTTTTTCAACTACTGAAGGCTTTGTGAATTTTTTCCTTGGTGATTTCTGTAGTGTTGATGTCGAGTAGATCGCCGACTTCAGTTGAGGTCTTTGCTCTATTGCTGGCCGGTTAAGAACTTCTTGAAAATTATCTTTCCACTTCGCTAGTTAGTCTTCAACCGTTATAAGCAACTTTCCTTTTTTGTTCCTAACAGACCTGTTTGGATTAAAGTATCGTCCACTAAAAATGGCATACAAAGTCTTGAGGTCGCCCTAACTAGCGGCTTCTTCCGCTTCATCAGCGAAAGTCTTGAAGTACGTCGCACACTTGCCCAACTCGAAACCAGTAAATCGCCTTTCATTCTTAGTTACCTAAATAAAGTTTCGCCAACTACTCATCCATCACCCTCATATCCATTTTGTTGTCATCAATGTCATGACACTCACCACCTCTTCAACTGCCACGTCATACTATCATCCCTTGGTCTCAAAAGCCTTTGGACAGACCATATAAAAGCCTCAGACTTGCTCAAAAAAAGAAGGGTTCATATGGAACAAAAAAATGGTTTTCAAAATAACTAAAGATTCTTGGGATAACAAAAGAAATGTAAGTTCATTTGTGTGCTTCTAACTCTTTTTTTACTTTTTTGAGAAAGCGTAACTGGCAGTTGCTTATTTCTCCAAGTCCATGTTTCCCTATCTCGCACTCTTTTCCAGTGTTGTCTGACCCAACCTTTGAATTCATATCCCCCATTACGATCAACATTTTTCGGTTCGAGATCTCGTCTAAAATTGAGTTATGCGTAGAAACTGTTCTTGTCTTCTTCTTATGAGGTCTTGGTGGGTGCATAGAATATAATCAATAGTTACAAATAAAATAGTCGAAAAAGAAATGATGGATTGAATATTTGAAGAAAAAAATGAGTATATGTATTAGACATTCACGGAAATATGTGTATCAGACTATTCTTTTCCTCAATTCTAGTTATAGATTAACAGACTTAGTGAATCGTTTTCAATAATATTTTATTCCCATTTGAACTGCTTATTTTTCTGACACCACCAGGCTCAGTCTACGTGAGAGAACAAATGGGACCAATTGTGGCTGCTGTTGTCTCTAATGCTACAGAAGCTGGGGTTGGTTGCAGTAGATAGGTTTAATCATATTTATTATTATTATTTTTTTTTGTAGACCGTGCAGTTTGCAAACTAGGTTTGCTGCGGAGGCGCTTGAAAAATTAAAAAAAAATAGGAAATTCGACTATAAAGATGCGTTTTTAAACGCTTGCGGAAATGTTTAAGAGAAGGTGAGAGACGCAGATTATATGGAAGAAAATTCCATAAGTGAGAAGCGATATGCAAAAAAGAGCGGTGAAAAATTGTTAGAAGAGGCAGGTTAATGCAGCCATAAACCAGAGTTCGAAGACCTGAGAGACTCATGAGATAGAGATAGATAAGTGAAAAGATAGGTAGATAGATAAATTCATTGATTGGTTGAGGAATTGATTGATTGACAAAACTAACAGCTATAAAGATGAATACATAAATAAGCACCTACAAAATCCTCGAAAAATCATTTACAGTCACTCTTGGACTTTATTTCCAACAGCTCTGCAGCTACCACTGCTGCTACGCTAGCATCTTCTGCTACAACAACTGAGATTGTGACAGCTACAGTCACAACAGTTGCTGCAAGCAACTTGACGTGTGCTCAGGTGCAGTGCCCCTATGGCTTGCTTAACGACATGAGGGCTATCCAGATCTCGTCCGCTTATGGGCCCATCACTATTGCTGGTTCGTGTTTTTATTATATTGTTTATTTTATCGTTTTTTGTTATTATTAATGTTTTTTCTTCATTTTTTGGGGTTCCTTTCAAGAGGTTCACTCATGGTGAAGAAAAATGGGTTATAAAGAGAATCTAATTTTTGACAATAATTATTATTATTTCTTCAACGTTTTTTGTCTCATAGAATGAGGTTAGACGTCTAGTAAGAGCGCAGATATCTTTCTCCTCCAATGGTTTTATCTAAAGAGTATTTTTTTTAAGGTTGCCGCTTTAAAATTGGCTTCAACCAGTTGGATCCACGTACGTTTAGGTCTCCCGACTTATCACCTTCCAAAAAGCTGAACGTTACGTACTACTTTAGGTCATTGCGACTCGTTCATACGTTCCAGGTGACCGTACCAACCAAATCTGCTTTTTCGTATTTCAGTCGAAAGAGGTTTCATATTTATTATCTGCGGAGCTTCACTTCGGTACTTTTCAGTAGTTAACACAACAATTTATGTTTCTTGTGAAGTCATAGGCCACGTTTCTGCAGCGGACAACATTGAGCTTTTCATACAAAAGTTAAGCCCATAATATCCTTTCGATTATTTTTTTTTCCATTACTTAATATTATCAATTTCTTCATCCAGGCATTGTCAGTGCATCATTCTCATCAGCATTGGCCTGCCTCGTCTCCGCCCCCAAAGTCTTTCAGGTAAAATACAAAAAAATAAGAAAATGAATAAATAGTAAATAGAAGAAAAAATAAATAAAAATATAATCAAAAATTTTGAAAATTTATTTGAAATATTAAAAATTTTTCCAGGCTGTGTGCCAAGACGAGATTTTCCCTTGTGAGTTGAAAAAGAAAGATGAATGCAATATCACCACAAACATGAAACTAATTCAACAACATTTATTCAAAAACATTAAAAAAAATATAAAAAAAAATTGAAAAAAAAAAAAGTTATCCCATTTATTCTTCTCACTTTAAGACAAACCTCAAACATATACACCACCACAGTCATAGGGGTCTTCGCCAAGGGATATGGCAAGGGAGGAGATCCCAGAAGAATTTATATCCTCGCCTTCTTTATTGCTATTGGCTGCGTCCTAATTGGTTTTCATGCTTATTATTTCATTATTTTTATTTTTGGTGATTTTGGTTATTTTTTTAATCAATTTTTTAACGTCATTGTATTCTTGTAACTTTGTGTTTATGCGTAAAAATCATCAGCACTGCCATCATCATCACCACCGCCTTTATCATCATCACCACCACCATCATTACCACTACTACCATCTTCATCACAGGTGAATTAAACTTGATTGCTCCTTTCATCTCCAACTTCTTTCTCATGTCATATGCCCTGGTCAACTTCTCTTGCTTTGACGCCTCTATCGCCAAATCTCCTGGTCTGTTTTATTATTATTATTATTATTATTATTATTATTATTATTATTATTGATTTATTCTCAAGGTTGGAGACCCTCCTTCAAGTACTACAACAAATGGCTCAGTCTGGCTGGTATCCGCATAATAATAACAACAATAAGAGAAATAATAAATTTCACTTTCTATCACCTATTGTTTCTTTTATTCAGTTTTATCTTTTCGTTATTTTTTTCATTTAATCATTTTTCATTATAACTAACAATTAATTTTGATTAAGTTATAATTCATACAACAATTTCAAGTAATATTTCTACCCCCATCACTACAGGATCAGTATTATGCGTGGGTGTGATGTTCGTGATGTCATGGTCCACTGCCCTCATCACCTTTGTCGTTGTGACTGGTCTCTTCTTTTACGTGCGCTATCGCAAGCCTGGTCTGTCTTTTTGTCTCACTTTTGTCTGTCTGTCTTCTTCTGTTCGGTGTGTTTTTTATTTTTATTTGTTCTTGTGTTTGTTTTTTGTTCCACTTCCATTGTTTGAACAATGTGATACATTTTCAGTCACATGCACACAGACATAAACTGGGGTTCAAGCACACAAGCGCACGCCTACAAGGATGCCCTCACCAACACTCACAAGCTCATATATGTCGATGAGCACGTCAAGAACTACAGGTATAATAATAAATAAATTTAATAATATTCATAATAATGATTAATTTAATAATTTTAGTATGAAACAGTAAAAAAAGATAAACAAAATTATGAATAATGATAATTATAACAAAATTAATATGATAATTTTTGATGATAATTTTAATTATTCACCTACATGATCATTTTTATCATTATTAGCATAGAAATAGACGTAAAAGACGTCGAAAATAATGATGATTATTATTATTGCTATTACCGCCACCATTGTCATCTCTATTCCACAACCATGCACCCACCATCACCATCGTTATCATCCTCTCCCAACTACGCACCGATTCGTAGACCACAGATCCTGGTGTTGACAGGAGTGCCAGAGACCAGAGTGGCCTTGGTCGACTTGTGCTCTTCTATCACCAAGGGTGGCTCTCTCATGCTGTGTGCTAATGTGCTCGAGGTTCTTGGTAGGGGTAGTGGTAATGAATATTAATATTATTATTGTTTAACGTCTTGTCTCATTCACCCATATAAGGTTGATAGTATTTAAAGTTTTATTTTTAGTAAAAGCTGTTACGGTAATACCCCTCTTTCACCTCCTTTTCTTGTTTCTCCTTCTCATCCTCTTGTCATTTTTTTTATCTTTCTGCTCTTTCACAGGCATCGACGCAGAGCCGCCTCTTGGACTTGAGGCAGGTAGCTTGGAAGTCACAATTGTGGCTTGAGGAGCATAAGACCAAGTCTTTCTATAAGTTTGTATAGTACTTGTTTTAATATTTTAAATATTATTCCTTTTTTATGAATATTACTATTCTTGTTTTTAAATCATTTTTTTTGAAGGTAAGTCAGGGTTGTTCTCAAGGGGCTATCCTCTCACGTTCCTTCACTGCGTAATTTTAATCCTTTCCAACGGCATATTGTTCTCATCACTCCACGAAAACTGCCCTCTTGCACACCACCAATAGCCTTCGCAAAATTTTTGCTACTGAGCTAGCGGCTGTTTTGGTGTCTTTAGATATTTCAGCAGCTTTCGACACTATGGATCATTCCAATATGCTGCACATTCTTAAAGACTACTCACATTTCTGGCTTTGCTTTATCCTGGTTTAATTTTTATCTCTCCAAACGCAAACAATTTGGTAAAATAGGCAGCTCTTCCTACTCCTAATTTTTTTGTTTTGGTGTCTTCGAAGGCTCGTATTGGGGCCTATACTCTTTTCTTTTTATACATCTCCTATTAGTGAAATCATACAAAAACACGCCGTTTTATGTCATCAATTTGCCGATGATATCACTCTTTTTACCAGGGCCTCTTATCTTGATCCTCACTCCAGTCTTACAAAGATTGTTGAATGCATCACCGTACTCAATTACTGTTTTTTTTCAAAAATCGATTCATGTTGAATTCCAACAAAAGTGTAGTGATGTTTGTTGGTAGTCCTATACTTCTTACCAAATTTAATCTTTTTACCAAGTTACCTTTGACGGCACTCTTCATTCCGTAACGTCCAAACTGAAGATACTAGGTGTAACTCTTGTTCCTAGTCTCAACTTCACACACTTTGTCTCTCAGCTCATACAAACATCCAACTTTTATTTCCATTTTATCAAAAAAAATATGGAAATTCCTACCACTTAATTGTTCTCACTATCTTTTTAGTTTTTCCCAGACTCGGGTATTGCAACTCTTTTTTGTGTACTTCCGAAAGGTCAAATTTCTGAGTTGCAATCTTTCCACAATCGCTCTGCCAAGACTGTTCTTCAAACCGATTACTATCTCGCGCTTGTATCCATCGCCTTCATTGGTTGCCTGGTCGCACTGAGCCAAATTCAAATTACTGTGGCCCACCGCTAATTTTCTATTTTTCAATCAGCCGGCTTACTTAATGAGCTTTTTTTATCAGACAGACTCGAGTCTCTCAGATCTTCGAACTCTGGCTTATGACTGTATCAGCCTGTTTCTTCTAACTCTTTTTCATATCACTCTTTTTTCACATACCGCCCAGCATTTATGAATTTTTTTCACTTAATCTGCGTCTTTCATTTTTTTAACATTTTTGCAAGCGTTCAAACACGCATCTGTAAAGCCGCATTTTTCTGCCCTAATTCTCTTGACTACACAAGCGCCTCTGCAGCAAACCTAGTTTTTAAACTGTGCGCTTTCCAGTTAAAAAAAAATATATTTAACATAAAACAATATTCAGAGTTTATTAAATTGTGAAAGATTTATAGCATAATATCTTATTTAAAGACTGGTTGTGTCAGAATCTTTGAGAAAAGGGGTCCAATCTCTTCTACAGGTATCAATCTAGTAACATACTCAACTAAGTAACTTCCCAGATACCCACTTTTTCATTTATGCATATCTGCTTTCCCAACAAGCTAACCTTGTATCCCCTCATCTACTCAATCCAGTTGTTCATCCATTTATTTAACCACCCGTCCATCCAACAACCAATAAGATTATTGGACTGGGCAAACTCCGCCCAAACATAATGATGATGGGCTTCAAAAGAGATTGGATCAGCGCTCCTGACTGCGACGTGGCTGAGTACTACAACATCATCAAGTTTGTTTATATAATAATAATAATAGCAATAGAGTTAAAAATAATGATAATAATAACAATAAGATTATTAATTGAAAAAATAATAATAACGATAAAGTTAATAGTAGTAACAACAAAAAGGTATATTATTATAATCAACCTTTGATAATTTCCACATTTTACTTTTCGATACATTTAACTAAATCTTAAAAAATAGTAATAATAAAAAAATGGATAAAAATTAAGTATCAAAAATAATAATAATAATAACAACAACAACAAAAATAATCAGTGATGCCTTCGACCTGCACTATGGAGTGGGCATCTTGAGGCTTCAAGGAGGTCTCTATCGCAAGTGCAATGAGTCATCCCATGTGCGTTTGTTGTACTCTTATTTTTTTTAATTTCGTTGTTTTTTATTTTTATTATTGTTTTTGTTTGATTCTCATATGGATTTGTTATATTTTTTGTTACCAGTACATGCTGATTGTCTGGATTTTATCAAGAATCTGTCAATTTTTCATACGTCTATGCATTCATAAATATACCTATTTTTTACCACCCACCTATCATCCACTTACCCACCCACCACTCTTCACCCACCCATCATCTACCTATCTCTCGCCAATCAGATTCCACCTCAACTCCAGCAAAAATTGCAACAACTGCAACAACAGTTGAAGCAACAATGCTCCGGAAATGGTCTCACTATTTATTGTTTTTATTTTTTTGATAATTTCATTGCTGTTTTCATCATCGTCATCCTAAGGTGCCATTGTTATGATGTTAGACGATTGTTTTCATGTTTTTAGTTGTAGGAATCAAACACGAAGTAGTTATTAACAAACCTTTTCATGGGACATTATCAAAATTTTTTATTCGTATATCAACACTGAAGTTATTCTTTTCCTAGTTTCCATCATTATTCTCACTATTATTTCCATTTTTATCATTACCATCACCACTTGCAGGCACCAAGACCAATGGAACCTTCCTACCACCCTTAGACAACGACAAGTATAACAACAGTGATTTTGACACTGCCAAATTCACCGAGCCTAGGGCCAAATTCACCGCTAGTGAAGATGAAGACGACGACGATGATGATTATGATAGGTTATTGTTGTTTTTCATTATTCTTGTTAATTTATTTAGCAATTTTTTCAATTCTCATCTAGTTTTTATCATTGTTGTGTACTATATCAGTATTATTATTTTTTCATTATCATCATGATATTATTTCATTTTCATCATCATCATCATTTTCATTTTTTTTTATTATTCTGATGTCAGAGAAGACGCCCACGACGTAGCTCAGCTGTTCAGAAGCAAACAGTCCAATGGGTGCATTGACGTGTGGTGGCTTGTTGATGACGGAGGTCTAAAAATAACAATAATTTTTTCTTATTAGTTTAACTAATGATAATGGGGATGAGAATAGAGGTAAAAGTGTTAGTAAAATGTATAATGATATTATTAATAATAATTTGGATAATAAAATAACATATCTAATTGTGAATAATTTTGATAACGATTATTATTAACAATAAAATTAATATAAGCATAATTTTTTACTTTTTATTTTTTCATTATGGTTCTTATATTTTTTTTATATTATTTAATTTATATCATATTATACTATTTTGGAGGGAAGCCGTACACCAGCGAACGAAGATCTTTTAAAATATTTGAACACTCAATTTTATCTCTATTTTTGTCTCTTCGTAAACCCTAATAAATAAAATATTATACTATTGTACTTAGTTTTATCATCACCGTCCAAGGCTTGACCTTGTTGGTCCCCTACCTGTTGTCTCAGAGGAAACTGTGGAAGGGGTGTCAGTTGAGAATCTATATTGCTGGTAACATCATTATTATTATTATTTTTATTATTAGTGTTTCTTTGAACTTTTTTGTCTCATCACATGAGATTGGACGGCTATTATTTTATGTCATTAATATTTTTTTTATTGTTGTTTTTATTATTATTGATATAGTTTTTATTTTTTTTTTAAATTATGTTTTTGTTATTCTCATGTGTTATTTTTTCTAATTTTTTTACTCATGTTTTTGGACATTGTTTGCATTTTTTTCAAATTTTTAAAAATGTTTTTAGTGTTTCAACTTCAAGTTATTATCCTTCTACCTTCACTTCCACAGCCTCCAATCAATCCGAACTTCTGATGGAACAACAACAGTAAGTTTCATAATTACTATTATGTATTAGTATAGTATATCATAACTACTATTATGTATTTCACTACTATTATATGCATTACTGTTGTTCTTAATATTAGATTATTATGATACTGATAGTTATTATGACTCACCATTATTTTACAACCAAACTATTATGATAAGAATGATTATTATTGTTCTCATTATTCCATGGCGATGTTAAAAGCTGAATGATAATTTTATTGATGGTTACTAATAAAATCTTAATTTCGAATTCGATATTCTCAAGTTGGATGTTAGCTCTGGCTGGCAGTTTTTAAAAATTTGTCTCAAATAAATGGCTTTTTTTATAAATGATTTTATTATAGTATTAATAATCTAGGCTGAGTGCGGTCAACCTCAGTTACTGGGGCGTGTACAGCAGTATAATCTAATTATATTACTTAATTATGATGCTTTTTACAATGATATTATTAATATCAATAATAAAAAAATTATTATTGTGACATCAGAATGGCATCGTTGTTGAGCAAGTTTAGAATCCAATATTCCTCCATCGTCGTCATCACCGACCTCAACAACAAGCCCAGTGCCGAGAGGTTTAGAGCTGTAATAATGAAAAAAATAAGAATAACAATAATAACCAATAATAGTAGGAATAATAACAATCAATTTAATATTAATAAAAATATCAATACCATTTCTATTAATTATTGAAGTATTAACATCAATAATTAATAAACTTCTTACTAATGGTCTTGTCAGTGTGTATTGAAGTCCCAAATTAATATTTTTTGTATTGCTATTATTGTTTTTATTATTTCATTGATATCCTTTATTATTCTTATTTTTATTAACAGCATTACAGAGTTCAGTAAGCTGGCTTTGAAAGTCAAACTGAGTGAAGAAGAATTAGTGGCCCAGAATGCTAAAGTGGGAATGATAATGGAAATATTACATAAGATATTTTTTTTCATTTTGTTATTAAAAACGGATAGCTCTTCAAAAAATTATTAATATAGTTATTGTTACATTCTTTCAAACAAAAATAATAGCTTCATTATCATTTGCATTATTAGACACATCGCCACTTGAGATTGAGAGAGTTGTTGAAGGAACGTTCAAGTGATGCCAACCTGATCGTCATGTATGTTTGTGCGTCTGTGTCTTAGTTTTTGTTTCTGTGTAAGTCTATGTCGTTGTTTCTCTACTTGTTGGAGGTTCTAATCAGAACCGTTCTTATGTTTCACTCTAAGTATGTTTATTTTTACCCAAACAAAATCACTATAATCATTTGGATTCATTGTTTATGGGGCTATTTACATAATTTTTAAAATAACCAAACATTTAAAACAAATTAAAAATTTACTTTTTAATCGCCAGGTCGTTGCCATTGCCTCGTAGAGGTATGAACAGCCACCTGATCTACATGTGTTGGCTGCATACCCTCACCTATCAAATGCCACCCATTTTATTGCTCAGAGGCAACCAAGAAAGTGTACTCACGTTTTATTCTTAGAATTTCATTCCGTTTGCTAGACGAAAGCTGATTTATTTTTTTCGGTGGTTTTTATCAAGAAGGTTTTTTTAGGTTTGTTGTTTTTGTTCTGATTTGGTCTTATTACAATTTGTTCATTTTTGTTTTTTTCTGATAAAAGGTGGAATTTTTTTCAGAATTTGACTTTTTGTTTTTAGGTCCATAAGTTTGAAGTTGCATGTAAATTAATTTTTCCAATGTGGTGGTGGGGTTCAATTGAATATTTAAACTGAAAAGTACGTTGGAGAAGGATCATAGATATCGAGATTTAATGTTTTTTTTCATTATAAGGTTATTATTTATCCTCATTACTGCGTGGGTTCGCCTTTTATCTATTGTCTTTCATATTAATTCTTTTGTTTTTTGATGGTTCATACGTACTTTCATTGAAGTTGAAAATTCGTTCACCGTTTAGTTTTATTATTTAAATATAATATTTTAGCCACCTCTTTGATCATTTCATCATTTAGCTAACATTATCATTTAGTTTACATTGTTTTCGCCTTCAAATTTAATCTTTGCTGATCTTTGATGCAATCTTCTGACTGATTCCAGGTCTTTCTAGGCGCTTTGATCTTTTCACTTCGGAAATTATTTTTTGTGGTATTTTGATTGAATTTTAATTTACAGCGGTATTTTATGGAATTTTTTTAAAATACCATCTCAATTCTTATCGCCTACATTCACAGTGTTTGGTATTAGATATGTCTTATGCGTAATTGTAGTTCAATATACATTCACCTCTTAGTAAGGACAACAAACACAAAGTATTTAATAAATGACACGAAGCTTTTCGTAAGGCTAGCTTAAATTATCAAGTGTAAAGCTTCAAGTCATTTAATAAATACTTTTTTTGTTGTCCTTACTTTTAGATTCAGGCTATTGTACTTCATTCACCTCCTAATTACCCAAGTTACGATCATTCTGTCGTTTAAAAGACCTATTTACATTAATTTACAGGTCAAATCTTTTTTTAGAAAACTCTTATCATATAAATGGTACATTTTATGTGTGATTATTTATATAAATTAATATAAATTCAATGCATTGATCCAACACAATTCACTCAATTGATATGGATAATTATATACTTAGAATTTCTGGTACATATAATGGAAAATATAGAAAAATACCTCCATCTTGAATACCATACAGCAATATCCATCAATACAAACCACAAGGTGTTGTGAATAAGAAGATACATATCTTAATCATTTCTAGGGTTTATGTGGCTTTAATATCGTTCACGATTATTTTTTATGTTAGATTTTTAATTATTAGTTAGTTTGAAAAAGTTATTTTTATCGAGAATTTTTGTTTTTTGATTCTGAATCTTATTATTTTTTTGTTCACGAACGTCCTTCGTTCCATTGGTCCAAACTATCAATCATTCTACAAGTTCTCTATTCAATGTTTTTCTATAATTTTTTTGAGGAAATCTGTTTATTGTTTTTATTATTATTCTTATTTTTGTTTTTATGCTTGATTTTCAGCTTTGATTCTCATTGTCTAGCATCAAGGTTATATACAATTATTATTATTTTTCTTTTTTTCACTCGAATCATTTGATTCAAAAGCTCCTCAATCTTTGCCTTCGATTTCAACCGCCTTCTTGATTATTTACTAGTATTTTGTCTACAATACTTATGGAATATTTTGTATTCGGGTATTTATCATTGAATATCCGTCAGATTCTAATCGATTATTTGCAGATTGAAACATTAAAAAATTTTTGTTACTGTTGCTTCAAAGCAAATAAAATCTTTGAATTTTGATAAAAGTAATTTTGGCCAGTTTTTCGAACGTATATCATTTACAATACAAGTGGTATCCATGGTGATGAACATTTTCAATCGCGGTATTTTGAGTAATGGAAAACACTTATGTGGAGTGTGTTTCAAAGGTCTTGGCATCAGCTTTATTCTTTGCACTTTATGTAACCACTAGGTTCACAAACGCTGTAGTGGCCTAAAAAGCCAATTGGCTTCTGCCATAATCTTCAAATGTAAGGCGTGCTTAGATTCTCAAGTTAGTGATGTTGATTAAAAGGCCGTTGAATTTGATGGAAATAAATATTAAGTAGTTAACAAATTTTTTTATCTAGGGGATATGATTAGTGGTGGTGGTGGAGCTGAAGATAGTACTATTGCCCATGTGAAGTCTGGTTGGAAGATTTTTAGGGTACTGTTACCTCTGTTAGCCAGTCGAATCATTTTCCTAAAAAAAAAGAGCGTTTATATGCTGCTTGCGTCAGAAGTGTTATGGTTTATGGTCTCTCAAGGTAGAAGATATTACTAGAACTTCTAAAACTGATAAAATGATGATCAGGTGGATATGCAATGTAAGCTTAAAGGATGGCAGATCATCTGATAATTTAAGAGAGAGACTAGGAAATCCAGAAATCACTAAGGTGCTACGCAGAAATAGACTGAGATGGTTTGGCACGTAACGAAGATGAATGTTGGTAACCCAGCAAGTGCTGCAAGCATGTTGAGGTAGATGGTAATCGAGAAAAAGGTAGTTCAAGAAAAAAATTTTTCTTATAAGTATTTGAAAAATGAAACTCAATCCTTAACTTGCCAAGACCGAAGAATGTAAAAGAGAGCCATTGTGAAATCCCGTCCAACCCATGCTAGCATGGAATAGGACGCAAAACGATGATGATGATGATGATGATGATGATGATGAGGATGATGATGATGATGATGATGGTATTTTGTTTTTTTTTACAATAAATTTGTTGAATTTTTGCTTCAAAAAGTTTTTTGTATTTGAATTAAATATTTTTTTGAATTTTTTAGACTTCGACCTATTCGAAATTAATTTAGAAGCTAAAATTAGTCTAAGTTAACTGTCATCCCAAACACTGAAAAAACTGACATATGATTGGTCAAAATCTGCTTGATTGGCTGGTGAAAAACGCGAGGGAGTAAGGAAACGGGGGTTAATCTTTTGCTGTCTTCTGATTGGCTGCTAAAATTTTGAATTTTTTCGCAAATTAAAAAAAAACAATTATTAAAGGTTAATTTCTTGTTGTGGCTTGATTGGTTGCTCCAAATTAAGATTTTCCGTGCAAACTTTGAAAAAAATGATCATTTTGTTTCAATTAAATACTTTTTTACGGATTTATACAAATTTTTGAAATTTTCAGCAACCAATCACAACACAGCAAAAAGATTAACGGTTGGTTCGATAAGACTCACCCGTGAAAAACTTATACCGGAGCGGCTAGAATTCTAAATATTACGGTATAGAACTATTAACTTTCCGAAACTCCGTTATTAATATTTTCACGTGCTATTGCGACGTTTAGAAATCGAATATCAATTCGATGAAATATGATAAATAATAAAACAAGTTTATTTGTTGAAATGTATCTGTCACTTATTAACTGGTTTAATAGGTTTCCGTCAGCAATGAGAATTTTCACTGATTCAACAAATTTGTTCAACTAATCATCAACTTGGCTTATAAATTGTTTTTTTTATGTATATTAATGTTTTCCCAACAGACTATCTATTTTTTCTAAATCATTGTTGTAGTGCTAAAATACAATTCACTAAAATCTAAAACTACTATAATTTATCAAAATAGACACCTCAACATTAAAAATGACTTGCTATAGTGTCACTTCACAATACAAGAAAATAGTAATATTTGAAAAATTATTAAGAATAACGAATCACTATTTATAGGTATCAAGGCAAAAATTATATAAATATATTAAAGATGAAAAAGAAAAATTGAGGTTTATTAAAATTTGTGCTAATGAATGATGAGATTTAAAACTAAATTTTCATGGCTTGATTTCACACTCTCCAATGTGTTGAAGTTATTAGATATGTACAACGTAAACCACCACTAAAGAACTATTCAATAGCACATGAAAATAATGAAACTCTTAATATTCAATGATAATAATAAGAAAAAATTACTCATAATAACAATAGACACAGCAGAAGGAGTTCAGGCCTGTATTAATGTTGATCATGATGCTCTTGATAGTTTTTCATTATTATAATTTTTACTTTTATTGCTATTATATATATATATATATTATCATTTTTATAAAATAAATTGTTCTAATAGTTATCATCATGAACATAGTAATATTTTTAAATAAAAACATTGGTTTTTAAGTTTTATTAGTTGGCGAGGTTTTTGGATTTCAAAGAAACCATCAATCCATTTTGGTTTATTTATAGTTTAAGGTTATTGCTTGAATTATTATTGTTTTTATGCTTATTTTTATTTTTTCATTTATCAAATTATCATAATATTTTCTACAGCGTGGCACACATTAAAAGGAAGCAAGTGAAGGTAGAAATGAAACTCGGGGTTACAGAAATATTGAAGCTCCCTTGACTCTCTACCACAACATTGTTGCCCAAGATGTGGTTAGACAGGTTAATCTATTTAACTATTGGTTTTGGGCATTACGTTAAACTAGACAGAAGATAGTGTTTCTAAATTGAGACTGCTTCTCTGTTAAAACCTAGATAACAGAAGACTTTGGTAGCAGGTATAAAAATAACTTATATTCTGATATTGTTGTCATTTGGCTTGACAGATGACCTTTTTTTTGTTGACGACAAGGAAAACTGCCTATGTGGGGGAACTGAGGAGCTTGAATCCAATAATTTCAATTTGGATGTAGGCCCAAACTGACAATCTATAAAAATTTGTCTTGAATAAGTGGTCTATTTTATAAATATTAGTATCAATCGTCTAGGCCGACTGTTGTCAAACCCAGTTACTGGGGCATGTACAGTAGTATAATCTAACTAAACTAATTATATTTAATAATTAATTTTTCTATTTTTTTATCTATTTATCCATGTATCTATCTCTAATATTCGATACCTTTTTTACCGACTCATGTATCTTCTCAGATCCTTCTCAACTTCTAGAATACCATCTCCAGACGTTCGCTTTTTTAAGTTTTATTTCTGTTATTATGATTAATATTATTTTTATTGTTTTGATTAGTAGTTTCAAATACATTGAAGTATAGAAAAGCACTCATCTATCAATTCATTTATATAGGATCTAAAGAAGTTAATTTTCCACTACACCACCTTCCACTCTGCACTCACAACATCACACAAGCTCTCACATGAGGTTTCGGACATAACACTCAGCTTTTTGGTGCAAAGCTTTATATGCTGTCATCATCTTCCTAGTTTTACAGTTCTTGTTTATTTTCATTGATAATTTCAGCACATTATCTGGCATGAAGACAGCCCATGCGTTTATAGCTTTTGTTAGCTTTTCTGTGTTTAGATTTTTTTTTTTTCAACCTTCTATTGAATTTACTAGTTATTCGTTCTTTCATTTCGCTATTTTGGATAATTTCTGTTTCTAGCATTCTTAAATATTTATAGCTAGTATTTTCATCAATAGGTTCGATGATTTCTTCGTTAGATAGTTTTTGGCAGAGACTCTGATCTTGTGCAGCAATTATAAATCTTTCTGTTTCGGATTTAAATTCGGAGCTAATGAGCCACTGATAAGTTGTTTTTTTGTCTACATCCGGGTTGTTGACTCTTGCTGCAAACTGTCCATGAGGTGGTTTGTTCTGCCACCACTCTTGAAGTTGTTTTAGGCCTTCTAATTTAGCGTCTTTTTTTTACTTTACGGGCTTTTTTCTGAACTTTCATGTTGTATTGTCAGCTTCAACAGCCAATTTTTTGTTAAATATTGGTATGACCCTATAGTTGAAGTTTTTAGCATAATTCTAATTGCATCAGTCCTCTTCCTTCTTTGTTTTTTGGGGTGTAAATTCGTGATACATCTACATTAAATAAATGCATTTGATAACAAGTTAATAGTATGTTTTATTCCATTTCCTTCATTTATGCTTAGGTATTTTCATGCTTTGTCTTGTTTCAGTTCTCTGATAATAGTTTCTTCATCAATTTTTATATTCCCAACATAATATAATTTTCTTTTTTTCAAACAAAGCTTTTGCGCATTTTTTGAAGGTTTAATTTCATGCTAATATCATTTCTGAATTTTTTGACTTTTTGAAGCATTTCTTCTAAGTAATCATCCTTAGGAGCATAAAGCTTCAAGTCGTCCATGGAAAAAAAGATGATTTATATTTTCTCTAACGAATACAAAAACATGCATAATCAGCACTGAGCAGCCAGAGACCAGGTGATCGATGGTTTCCATCTTTTCACTATATAATCTGCAAACGACCTTCACACCACTTTTCATTACATTTGCTTAGAAGTTTCTAAGGTAAATTTGTTTGTGGTCACTATGATAGTTATCCTCTTTTTTCAGTTCAAGTAACTTTTTTTGTAGTTTTGTTTTCAGGCTTGGAGTTTCATCCTTCATTCCTGGTTGTATTTTTTTAAAATGCTTCCAAGGTCTTAAGAGGATGTAAAACAACGAATCTTATACCTTTGTCTTGTGGTGTAAAGGCTAGTTCCTTATTTTTTATTTTGTCTTTCAGATATTTCAAGCTTTATCTCTGATCTCTTGTGAGATTGCTAGTAGTGCCTACTCTCTTTTGCTAGATACAGGGTGTGTGAGACACCTTGGCACAACTTCTTCTGTTTCGGGAAGACCAGCTCGTTCTAGACTTTGCGCGGTTTTCTCTGTACTGTAAATAATATCCATGAAGAAATTTTTTTGGTGAGTCAGAGCAAACTTAGGTCCTTTATTTAGAAGAACTATTGCATGAGAAGGGAAAAGTTCGGGTTGAAGTTGAAGAATGGGGTTGGAGATGGTTGTGGGGCGATTGAATGAAGGTGTTTGAGAATGTTTTTTGAGTATTATTTCAATTTTATTTTTTAGTTTTTGTTTGTTTTCACCGAATTCTCTTTCATAAGCTATGTTGATGATTCTATTTATGGTGTTAAAATCATCTATTTTGAACTTACTTTCTAGGAGATTGTTTTAGTCTTCTATTTTCTTCCTTAGGTTTTAGAACTGTTTCAATTCAGTTTTATAACATTTTTTTAGAAGGTCCAGTCAGTATTTCGAAGTTACCTGGTGGGAACGTTGTGTTTTCAACGGGTGTGAGTTCAGTAGGAACTTGGGAATAGTCTTAATAATAATAATAATAATAATAATAATAATAATAATAATAATAATAATAATAATAATAATAATAATAATAATAATAATAATAATAATAATAATAATAATAATAATAATAATAATAATAATAATAATAATAATAATAATAATAATAATAATAATAATAATAATAATAATAATAATAATAATAATAATAATAATAATAATAATAATAATAATAATAATAATAATAATAATAATAATAATAATAATAATAATAATAATAATAATAATAATAATAATAATAATAATAATAATAATAATAATAATAATAATAATAATAATAATAATAATAATAATAATAATAATAATAATAATAATAATAATAATAATAATAATAATAATAATAATAATAATAATTAATTACTTATATAGCGCCTCCTTCGCATCGTTCAGAGGCGTTCTGCTATGAACTGCTTAAAGAAGAAAGTTTTTAGATATTCAAGAAAAATAGAATAGAAAAAAGATTTAAGATTAGGAAGAAGATAGTTCCAGAAAAGTGGACCAGAAAAAGAAAAAGCAGTTTTAACATAAGAATGAGAGAGAGATAATGATGAGTTGAGAGCGAGTAGAGGACCGTAGGCCAGCACGTTTAGGAGGTAGTAAGAGGTTACAAAGATAGGAAGGCGAAGTAGAATGAGAAATTTTATACATGAGAGAGCAGATTTTGAAGTAAGAGCAAAAGTGAAGATTGACAAGAGATAGACAGATGGGAGAATTTAGGAGTATGAGAGACCAGGCGTGCAGCAGAGTTGAAAGCTTTAGTTAGAGAGTAAAAAATAGATTTAGGAAACTTAAAGTACAAAAAGTCTTGTGATATATGCATGGTATATGTGGTATAGTAAATAAAAATACTCATCCGAAAGTGTCCTGTTAGATCCAAATCCTAATGTATAGTTTTTCAAATCTAGAAAATCTTTTATAAAACTTACAAATAACATTTAAAAACTTAAAAACTGGACTATAACTTATAAATTACTTCAGTCAGTTAGTATCATCCACTAGCGGATATCTGTGGCCCATCTAACTGCACGTCTCCAATCATCTCGGTTTTGAGCCTTTATCATAAGTTGATGAAAAGAGTCACCAATCATATTTGTGATCCCATCGCACCAATGAAAACGAGGTCTCCCACGTTGCTTTTTCCTATTAATTAAACCAGTCATCATTTGTTTTTCTAGACTTTCTGGACCACGTCGAGAAATATGACCAAAATAGGAAAGTTGCATTCTGTAGATCTTTTAAATAAGTCTCTCTTTGAAATCAATTTCTTGGAGAATCCTATCATTTGTCTTGTGGTGCACTCAAGAAATTCGTAGCAGTCTTCATGCCCACATCTCAAAAGCCGATATCCTCTTCTTTTCTCTGTTCTTGATAGTCCATGTTCAGCACCATATGAAAGGATAGAAAAAACAAATGTGTGCATTGAGCGAATTTTTGTAGTTTTAGTGACACTTCTATCTTTCCAGATTTGTGTGTGAAGTAGTCGCAGACTTTGCCATTGCAATCTGACGATCGATTTCCTTCTGTGATGTAGGACCCAAGAAAGTTAGTTAAAGCTAAATTTCAGTGCGATAGCACGAATCGGTCATTTTGAGTCAAAGCGTTTGTTCACATTTTCATTATTATTTGGGTTGGTGACTGATGTCGCCTCACTCCTGTCGGAGAAAGCCCTCTATCGCATTTTCCACAACTTCCTATCATTAGCCAGAGCCACCCAGTTGGATGTATAGTATTTTTCAGTGGATCAACCCATCTTGTTTTTTTGTTTGGCTCTTGTGTCCACGTTAGTTCTAATTCTGTTATTCTAAAATCTTTTTTTAATGACCTACAATTATAGGTTTCAATATTTAACGTTTTCAAGACTGAGGATTGTTGTGGTAGGGTTTTGAAGTTTTTGCCGGTGCTCATTAGGCTTAGCAATAACGGGTTGGTGAGAATTTTTGAGACATTTTTGTTAGACCTGGAAGTCTCTTCTGAAGACGTTTTTCTTTATTTTTAAATGAAAACTCCTCGTCTCACTAAACGAAAAGAGACGTGGTGATTATTTTTTAAACTCAGTAAAAAATCTCTTGAGTAACTCATTTTTAAAATTTAATAAAAAGAAATTTGTATTGCTATTATCATGTGAAATATTAGTGTTAGCCTCAAAAACTACCTGGTTTTAAAAGCTTTGTTGAAGAAGTACATCAAACCAGTAAGTTTCTTTGTTATATATAATTCAAAGATGGTGTTTATATATTTCAATTATTCATCTGAGATGATAAAACCAGTGTTGTGTTTTTCCTAGTTCCGTTCAATATCGCTCAACTTCTAATATTTCATAAATTTGAGATACTAATTCATGAATGCCTTCCATGTCTTCACCACTGAATGTATTTTTGAGCTCTATCGCCGTCAATAGATTTGACCAGCGAGAATATAGCACCGATAACTCTATATTTTCTTCCACATTACTTTTCCATCTCTTTTCTTTCAATTTTTTATGGTCTTTGATTTGAGACAAAATCTGGGTAAAAAGTTTGACATATCTCTACAAGCATTTTTCCAAAAATTTTCAAGTTTAACGAGTTACTTCTCAAAAGCACAAGTTCGGCAATTGTATGTTAAAATTGGGCTTACATAGTTTTTTAAATTTTTCTATTAACTCACTGAATAAATATATAAATCTTCAAATTCACTTCGGAATGAACGAAATTTTTTAGTACAAAACATTACGATTGGGATTATTGTGACATAGACTTCAAGAATTGCATAGTCCACAGAATAATTAATTTATTAGTTAGCTTAAAACTAAAACCAGAAGAAGAATATTCAACATAAAACTATACATCTCTCTGGAAAGAGCTTCAATTTTTTGCCCATTAGTAAGTCAAGGTAACAACATGAGTTAGCCTCCCGACATTGCAGTCTTATGCACACAATAATTTAAACCACAATAAACGGAACAACTTTAATGAACAATAAAGATCGAAGTTTGTTTTATTTAAAGCAATTTCTTAGACCAAGTTTCTCAAGTTCAATTATTTTATAACTACATTCGTCAAAGCCTGATAAGGTTTGTCGTGGATTCCTCGATAGAGTGACAAGAGAGTTTCGAGTGTTTTTCGTGTCGGTTTTCAGATATTATCGATGATGAAGATAAATTGAAAAATTCTTTCAATTTCAAGCTTTTATATATAAAGCTTCACATAGTTTTTTATTTGAATAGCTATATTTTTCTATGACTCATTAGTACTTCTGGGAATTCATAATTTTATTTCGATATTCTTTTAGTTAATTTATATAGCATTTTATTATAAAAAAATAGACAAAAATGTATTTATAGAACTAAAATGATAATATCGGTTCAAGCAGGAGTTAAATACAGTGTCTTTGAGTTTAATAGTCTACTAACTAAAAATTTAGGTCGTTGGAACAAGTCAACGATGATTATTTGGTCTTAGTACGCATTCTTTTCTGTTTCAATACTATAATGATTTTCAATATATTTCCTTTTGTTGTTACCATTGTAAAATGAATCTAAACGGTTCAAACGCTATGTGAATGAATGATAAATTGTTGAAAAAAAACATGAGATAAAAAACAATTTAACTAACACTGAAATATAATACTGAGTTATGTATGCAAATTACACTGAAAACAGCTTAAATTGAGAAACTATCAATGAAAAGAATGTACTGAATGGAGAATGCAATTAACAAAAATCGACCTTACCCGAATGCAAAAAAAAGCATATAGCAGCAAAATATAGGCTTCTACGACCTATAAAATATTCTTTGCGACCAATTAAATAATTTCTCTTTATTTTAATAATCTTTGCAAACAAAATATTTTTAAAAATTTAAAAGTTAAAAAAATATAAATTGCTAAAACGACAAGTTTGACTTCCATTTTTTATTTTTTCAAGTCAAATTCAAGTTTTTATGTCGCAAAAGTTGCAAAAGATTTTTGTATAGGTCGCAAAATCCTATATTATAACAAAAATTCACACACACTTGGGTGTAACTTGTGTACGTGAACTAAATTGTATAAAAGGCAGAAATCTGCTCAAGATTAATTTACGGCTACAGGTGAGGTAAGTGTTTGATTCTTTTAAATAGTTTTAAAGTATTGAAAATTTATTTTTTTGGTTATTTTCGTTATTATTTTATTGTTCTTGTTTTTGTTCCGGTAATTAGCTTTTCGTTATTTTTGTTATTATTATTCGTTTATTATTATAGTTACCACCATTAGTCTTTATTCTTATTTATTTTATCATCAGTAATGCCAATATTATCACAAAAACATCATTAATTACTTTATTTTTCTTATTTTTTCTAAAAATCAGTTCTTTATTGGTTACACTGTTCTTTTATTGGTTATTATTTTTTATTGGTTTGGTTTTTCTTAATAATTAAATCAAACAGTCTATAATAATGAGTTTCAACCCCATGGCGATCATTAGTGTATTATTTTATTATTGTTATTTATTATTATTATTATTATCTTTATTATTACTTTTATTTTATTATTTTTGTTTCTGTTTTCATTATTTTTCCTGTATCGTTACTATTAATATTTTTAAATAATTTTCAATTAACCCGTTTGTGCCCATTGATCTCACAGGAGATCACTCAATTATAACAGTTACTAATTATTGTTTAATATTTTTCCAAATTCAAATAATATTTTTTATTAACTAGGGTTATCTTTCCGATACTATTTTTAAAATTTTTTGATTTGAGTTTTTTAATATTTAAGGTTGAAAATTTCAAAACTTTGCTTCGATAAACGTCTATTGAAAAATATTAAATTAAGGCATAGTTATTCCCGATAGTGATGAAACAAAATATGTTTAAGTTGTTTTCAATTATTATTATTATTATTATTATTATTATAAAGTTTTAAAACATGTAAAATCAACAGAATAAGTTGCTGATCTCATATGAGATCAATGGGCACAAGTGTTGGCAAATGGGTGTTTTACAGAGAATACATTAGAACTAGTGGAATATCAATTATACAAAAGATACTGCACAGAAAAGGAATAAATTCGTCATTTGTAGAAGGCAAAAATAACTTTTAAAAAATTTTAGTTTATACTTATAACTAAGCTATACAAACATTCATAAAATACTTCGCGAACCCAGATAGTTCATTTAGGGACAAAGCCAATCAGATTTAGCTACAAGTTTTGGGCATCTTGCGGTTTTTTAGGCTATTTCTATAATTCTGGCCTGTATTGTGGTAAAAGCTTATCCGATCAATAAAAAAAGCTACAAAAAGCTGTTCTCAATATGTTGGATAAGGCGAAAGAACAACAATCGCACATTGTCTTTTTTTGCAAGTTTGGTTATTTGAAAAGTAATGGTTTTCAAACAACAAAAACTATGCGGCAAAAAGGTTGAATAATGCCTTTTGAACTAAAAAAACAATGAATAAGCAAAAAAGAGGCACTCACAGTTAATGTTTCAAGTATCAAATTTTTTTATGAAAATAATAATAATTAAAAAAATTATATTTGTTATTATCATTATTGTTATTTTTGTTTGTATGAACTTAAGCAATGTCTCCACCGTATTTATTAACTTTAGTGATAGAAGGTCGTGCGAGGTCAACATTCAAAATGAATTTAAAAATAGAAATAACCATGATAAATAATCACAATAATAAAAATAATGATGACACCGGAAAGAAGAAGATAATAACCATATAGCTCTTTTTTTTTTCTAAGAATATGAGAGAAATAGTTTCATACAATGAGACGATTTTTTGATTTTTTTATTTTTAAAATTAAAATTGTTGGAAAATTCATAATAACAGCATATTAATCAGATCGATGGTTTCAAGAATATTTATGACATGGTTCAATCTATAAACGGTCTAGCCATAAATAGGGAACAGCGAGAAGAAAGAATTTTTCTAAGTTTTCCAATATAAAACTATATTTGTTATATTTAATGCTATGTCGGACTCACACTATGGAGTGATGTATACAAACACGTGTGTGAAAACTGCTTGATGAACTTTTGAAAAAATTTTTCACTATCAGAAATGAAGCAAAAATGAGAAATGAGGAATATTTTAATCATAAGATACAATTTTTATTTTTAAAACGTTTTTGCCTTCATTTTTTATGATTTTTGAAAATAATTTTTTTCTCCTTTAGGTGAACTTTTAGTCATATAGTAAATAGTAATTTTCAGTAGTTATAAACAGTATCAATGAATTATTCGTCACAGTTATAAAAAATGATTATATATAGGAAATTTAGATTTAATAAGCATCATAAGTTACAAAACAATAAAATTTAACAATGCGATAAATGGATAAGTGCCTTAACTAATCAAATACTACTTTAATAATTTAATAAATAATAAAAAAAAATAAAAATAATAATTTTTATAAAAATATTCATAATTATTACTATAAAAGCAATAACAATATCAATAATAATGAGAAAAATAACAATAATAATGAAAATAAGGATAATAATATAAATAATAATAGAGATAATAATGGCATAAATCTTATTATTTTAGTTATTGTTAATAAGAATAAGTTTAAATCGATTTGATACCTTAATTTGAATTTTTTGAATGTGAGAGCTTGTAAAAACTATAGTAGGGTTTCATTTAAAAGTTAAAAATATATTTTTAAAGTTATTAATAATTAAAATTATGACAGATCTATAAATACTTCACAAAGTTATCAAATGATTTATTAATTAAATCAAATATTCAAATAATAAAAACAGCTTGAAACTTGAAAAATAGGCTTAATTCAATTGATTCGGCTACTTTTATGGTTCACCATTTTACTCAACTTTATTCTATTTTCCAATTATAGTTTTTTTTTTATAAATTATTTGGGTTAAAATGGAACACAAAATTCGGATTGCATCTTATCATATTATATGTAAAATAACTATTTGAAAAATCATATAGGTTGGTAACTTAGTAAACAAGCTCCGATGAGTCTGAACCAAATGTTATTGATTAAAAAGGATGGTTATGATTTAAATAAATTACTAATAAGCATGGGTGAAAATAAAAATGAAAGTTAATATTAAAAGTATGGAATTTATTTTTAAATATATAAGAGTTATAAAAATAATTAGAAGCACAAAAAGTTAACTTTGTTGCATTCAAAAAGATTTTAAATAATATTTCTCTATATTATTGTTTGGAATTCGTACTAGTTCGTTCAACTTTATTCTTATTATTATTCTTATTTCAATTATGTATTTGTTTGTTTTGTTAATCGTCCTTGTCGTTGAAAATCTTCCGTAGTTTTGTTTATTTTGAAATCTTTGTAAATAATCTCTAGACATCGGGAAGACTACAGTTATTATTTTAGTTTTCTTGATTTTCTAATAGCAGTTTGCTCTATAATTCTGATGGCTCATGGTTGTTATTTTCATTTAAATTGAAAATAAATACCCAAAACAAAGAAAAAACATATAAGTAAAACAATGTTTTTTAAAGACATCTTAAGTGTTTTTTATTAAGATTTCCTTGATTTTTTTTCAATATAATGAAAAAACTTTAGATACATTTATTTTTTAAACAGAAATCAAATTTTTACATAATTACAACCTGATCATGATTCATTAATAATTTATCTATCTATCTATCTATCTATCAATCTATCTATCTATCTATCTATATAGAACCTAGATATTCACCGAGGTCACATCTACTTATTTTTTCTCATATTTCAATTACATATTCAGTCACCTTAAAAGGGCATTCTAAGGTTAATTGCAACTGATATCTTTCTACTATTCAATCTTTATTGCTTTGATATAGTATTTTTTTCTATTTAATCTTTATTGCTCTCATTTAGTATTCTTATTTTCATTCTTATATTATTTCATTCTTTCATTAATATATTCTAATGACACGCTTAATATGCTTGTTTATTTTTTTGATCAAACATTGATTAAGATTTTGCAATAGTAATAAAAACAACAGACAAATATAATTATGGTATGAAGAATAGTAACATAGGAATTAATAATAAACACTAACAATCTCTATAATAAATATTCAAAATCATTTGAATAAAAATATTAATTAATTTAATAACAGCTTACTAGTAGTATTTTGAAGTTAAATATGGGTTAAGATTATATGCAACAACAAAAAAATTTTGCATCGTAAAAGTGAATGAAATTATTAATTAGAACCAAACAATTCATTGGAGTAAAATCAATGTTTGAATGATATTCGAAACTAATAAAATATTATAAGCTCTTAAATCATACTTTAAGCAATAAAATCTTGAAGATCAACAAAACCATAAAAGTCATTATAAGATAATTCTTCCAAACACTAAAAATCTTTTTGGTTTTAATCTTAAGATTATCTGGAATTATAATGCTGAAAGACTATAAATACTAAAAAGTTAAAAGAAAAACGGTGCTAATATTTAAAATTTCATATAACTGTTATAAACCACTCAATTATTTCATAAGTTTTTAAACTCAAGTAGTTCGTCACGAAATTAGGCAAACTCGCCGACTTAAATTAAAAATTTCGTTTCAGAGCCGTTTTAATGAATTTCAAAAATACTTAACGAGTCTTTCAGTTACATTAAAAAGTAAGTGTATTGATAGAATATGGGTGAAAATAAAGAAAAGTTTAAAAGCTTAATTGAGTCTTAAAACATATTAGCACATAAATATAAACTAAAATTTATATTTCTACAAAAAAATTTGAAACAAACCAATAAAAAAACGTGAGTTTTTAAAAGTAAACAGAGCCTACGTTTTTTTGTCGAGGTTTCGTCGGTTTTGTGTTAGATAAGTTTTAAAATCGTTTTTGGTTACTTAAAATACAGTGAAAAAAAATATTTACCATTTTTTCCATTTTATAATGATTTGCTAGCTAGAAAAAATAATCTTGAAGCATTTTCGAGTCATTTCCAATAAAACAAGGTATACTATTTCTTTTTTTAAATTGTAATGATAATTAAATGCCAAATTTTTATTCAAATTAAAGTTTTTGCTATATTAAGTTGTCTTTGATAAAATATATTTTTAAAAACATTTATTCGAAGTATGCATACGATAACTAATACTAGGGTATTAATCAAATACAAATTATAAATTCTTTACTATTTTATAAAATAAATCATTTCTTAAAGCATGATTTATAAAAAAAATCTGTTTTTGAGTATAATAGCATTATTTATCTATTTTTCAGGTCTTTATGAACTTTATTTTTATCAAGTTAAAATACAACATGAAAATTTACAGAACACTAATATATTTTTCAATAAAATGAGTATTGTTAAGTACACCTTAATATTTCTATAAACACTAAATCTTTTTGAAAGTATTTATATAATATTCAGTACTTTTATAAACAAGTTATTATCATTTATATTAGTTTGAACAATGGTGAGTCATAGCACTTGTTTTAAAAATTTTTTTGTATCAAGTTCATAAAAATAATAATTATAGTATGAGTAAATACATAACTTTTTATAATTTGTTTCCTATATAAAAATTACATGAGAATTATGCAACTTTAAATTTATATACAAGTTCAGCTTGGTTTTAAACTTTTAACATTCTGTTTCATTTGCTATAACCAATTATTGGCACAACTTAAAGGTTAAATAGTGAAATGATATTTCAAAACATCTTCAGAATATAAAAAAAAAAAATATATATATATTGTTTATATTTCAATAGGGATTCAATTGTTAAACTACATCACACCATCAAAATACTTTAATAATTGCAATCTTAGCTACAATATTATAAAATTGTGTGCCTTTTTTTCATTAATATAATATTCTATTAATGGCTATATTCAAGATTAAATATAAAAAATATTGTATAGCAGCTACACTAATTAAGAAATTTTTTACTTTTTGTTTATTGAAATTAATATGTAAATTTTTTTCTATTTAGTTGCAGTTTTCATCTTATTACAAATAAGATGATAATTTAAAAATTTGTTGTTAATATAATTGTGTTGATTTAATCTAAAAATGTCTTCCATTCAAAATATTTTTCATGATTTCAAATATTGTTTATTTAATTCAAATTTTTATAATATAAAATATGTTTCAGTTATCTATTTGTTTCAGTTATTCATATGTTTGCTAATAGTTGCCAGTCGGGCAAGTAATTATTCAAGGAGAGTTGAATAACTTATCATCTTCAAGCTTCATCTTTTTCACTGCTTGCTTAAAGAGTTTGTAAGATATATTTAAAATAAGTCTCTCAAATTGTTTGAGAAATTGATTTTAGAGTATAACTAAAGTTAAAATATTCTTTAGTAATACTATAAAAAATAAAATAGATAGTGGTAAATTAAAATGTTACCCTGTTAATGAATAATTTCATACTTTACAAAAAAATCATTTGTGTTCAATACTTTTGTTAGAATAGCTACTGCAATTAAAGAATTCCAGATTCTTTTTATAATAATCACATAAACTTATTTAGTTCATTAGTGCAAAGGGACCACAGGTTCTAAATAATAACTAATTAAATAAGCATTACAAAAATAGTTTTATTTATATGCTAAAACTACACTTCACATGTTGCCCTTTATAATGTTAAACTTCAAAGTGTAGCATTATCAAATATATAATATTACTATCCTTATAATGTAACCTTTCTACTTATAAAGCTGGTTAACGTTCTGTAGTTTTTGATCTCATTACTTTTGTTCTGAAAAGTTTTAAAAAAATTTGTATTAAACCATTCTATTATATACAATAGTATACAAAACTCTTATATAATACCAGGATATTTTTTTTATATTTTCAAAAAATGTTGTTAATACAGTTCTTATATATACAACAATATTTCATAAGCTTTTTTTGTCAATGTTTGCAATATACTCTTCAATATTTAAATGTCATTTTTAAGATAAATACTACACTTCTTGCAAATATGCATTTTTATAGAGTACTGCTTGAGATTTTTCCATTCATTTGTTAATGACAATCATGAAAAATGATAATAAAATTAATAATAATAAATAATACTATTGTAATGTAATGTGGTATTTCTGAAGCGCTTTTCCTCATAGAACAAAGCGCTTGCTACAAATTTAATGTAGCGAAAACACACTGTGGAACGGGTGCTAATTGTCGGTCCACGCGGGATCGAACCCGGTAACTTCAGATAATTAGTCTAATGCTCAACCATTGAGCTATAGGAGCCGACAATGCATTAATATTATCAATAAGCGTAAGAATAATAAAAATAAAAAGTAAATAATAATCAAAAAATGAATCAAGTTAATAATGAAAAGGTCATAAATAATAGAAATACAAATTTATTTATAAACCTTCCTAATCTATAAATAATATCTAATCAAATTTTAAATTCTATTCATTTCTATTAATATTTTTGTGTTTATATAAATTGGCCTCATTTTATTAGGTTTAGAAAAATATATTTCAATAAATAAATAATAATAATAATATCCATATTAGTTTATAATGCTGTAGACGTGCCAGTAGCTGGGGTATACAGCAGTCGGCTAATACACTTTCTCCACTCAGCTCTATTGAGTGGATCCGCATTTTCCAGGGCATAGAATTCCATATCCTTTTCAACACAACTCAACCAAGTTTTTGCTGATCTACCACAGGAACTACCTCCAGGCATAGGAAGTTTGAGCACGTCTTTGATACACATGGACAAACGTTTCACGTGACCATACCAACGAAGACCACGGCTCTGTAGCAGCGTTCTCATGTCTGGGATTTTGAGTTTTGTTAGGAAAACTGATGATGGACTTCTATCCTTTGGCTTAACGTTACATATTCAGCGGATCATAGACCTATCGTTGCGCTGTAACCTTTGCAAAACAGCAACTGTTGGGGCCCAGTTTTCACTGCCATATAACAAGGCAGAACGCACACAAGATGTGTATAATTTGCCACGAAGTTCCAAGGTGATGTGTTTAGAGGTCAAAATGGGCAACAGTTTTTTAAATTTTTCCCATGCAACTGAACATCTGGTGATAACTGCCAGTTCACAACCTCCATCTGCACACAAAATATCACCAAGGTAGTAAAACTTCGGTTCTACGTCCATTGATAGGCCTATAATCCAAAGGTGGCGCTAAATTGAGACAGCGAGGACATACGTAAGCCTGATCCTTCAGTCTTCCAGTCAAACCACTACATCTTTTGTGGACATAATGAGAGCATGTCAAGCAAAAAACTGAGTTGACGCCAACAACTTTGCGGCATACACTGCAAGGAAAAACTCCAGAATCCCTCAAGTTTTCAGAACCGAGTAACATGAATTTTGTTTTTTTGGAGTTCACCCGCAATCCTTTACTTTCTTATTCCAGTTTCCATTTTTCAAATTTGGATATACAATCGTCTAGCGATTCTGAGATCAAAACCAGGTCATCAGCATATAAAAGTTCCCAAGGAACACCGGTTCTTAACTCTCTAGACAAAGCTTCTAAAACAAGAATAAAAAAGTAAAGGACTCAATACAGCTCCTTGATGTACACCAACATCTACACCAAACTTATCGCTGAGCTGGTTCTTAATGGATACTCGACTTTTTGCTCCAATATACATGAACTACATGACATGCTCTGAACTACACGATAGATAGATAGTTTAATATTTAATATATATAAATATTATATATCTTGTTGTCATAGACATCTCTATTTTATCATATTTATCCACCTAAATTTTCATTTATTGATATTTCATCATTCTAGCATAGTCTATTCATCTTATAATCTCTCATTATTGTGCTCACTCAATTATCTTAAAACAATATATATTGAAACTTCACAAAAGTTTATGAGCTGAAATATGTTTTATGCCGGTAACTTATTATTGCTTTATTATTTATTATTATCATATATTTTTTTCTTGTAAATGTATATCTCTATGAAATAATATGAGATATTAAAGTATAAATTCTACTATAAATAGATTATCATTTTCACTCCAGTATGGATCAAACAGATAGCATGGGTACGCCTATTCAAGGTTAGCTTAAGGGAGGGTTTTGAAGTTATATTGATAAATAATTAGGTAGATAGCTAGATAGATAGACGGTATGTAGCTACTCAATACAAAGATAGGCAGATGTATAAATATAATTGTTATTCAATTGATTAAAGGCACCGAGAGCTCCAGATTCAAAGTTGCTAAGGTGAATTTCAATTAAAGATTCATTATTACTGCATTCAATCACACTAAAAATTATTAATATTGTTAAGGAACCTTCCCTTGTTTTTGTCAATCTTCTTACATTATCCTGTTTTCTTCCTCCTTCTTATCATTATCCTTCTTCTTCTTCCCTTTTTTTCACCTTATCTTCATTTGCTTTCTTTTCATTCTCATCATCATCATCCTTTTCCTCTTTCAGGTGGACATGAAGGCAGGAGACACAGGCGACGATGAAGTCAGCAAGCCAAGTGATGTGATCGTGTCTCCTGGAGGAGATGATAACCAAGCTGACGTAATAAACATAATATCAATTGTAATAATAATCAAATATTGGTTGAATTAATAACAATGATATTATGAATTATTTAATGGAATAATTAACTTTTTTGTGGTAAATAAATTAATAAATGATGTTTATCGAAATTTACGATATAAATAGCATGTATTAGAAGTCTCAAATCCCTGCTGTCTTCTTTAGTCACTGGCATATGGACAAAATTAGCATAAAATCTGCGTAGTCTTTTCTTTGTTTTACAAACGAGACTGAAAATTAAATTTGATAGATAATCAACATTATTAGTTAATTATCAAAACCGCAGAAAAAAGCCTTTTGTGATAACACATTAGAAACACTACCACATATTGACCATTATAGGTTACATTGTTACTGCTGTTATTGTTATTATTATTCTCATTATTATTATTATTAAAATTATTTGTTTCATTATTTATTTTTGTTATTATTATTTATTGCTACTACTGGACTATTCCAATTACCTTGTCCCAAAAGATGGAGAATGAATGCTACCTAAACAATAGAGCAATGCATTTTAATTACATGTAAAAAAACTGTTGAACTTGACTCAATTTAAAGGAATTTATTAGCGATGGTGTTTGGCCATTATATTTGATTAGATTTTGATTCCATTTCTTCATAGTAGCTTATATTCATACAAAATGTAAACATTTATCATTGTAACATTATTATAAGATATATCAGTTCATCATCATGATTATGATTTTATGGTTTTCAAAATTTTTATTCTATTTCTTATTAACATTATTATTATTTTCATTTTTATTGATATTATTATTCTAAGAAACCTCTTATCTACAACTGGACAACTGAGAAGCAGACCCACCCTTTTGGAGCTGCATGACTTGGAGGCAGTGGTAATAATAAAATTATTATTCATGTTGTTTTTCTTATTATTATCATTATTTTTATTATTTCATGGAGTTGTATTCATTTTTTTTTCAATTTTTTTGTTGGTATTGTTTTAATTGATATGGCATTGAGATTGATGGTATCCGGACTATAAACCCCGGAAATTTACCCCTCGGACATCTCACCTCCCGGACAATATAACATGAAATTTCAATTCTTTATTTTTATCGTCAAAATGAGGAAGATTTTAGAAACATGAAGATGAATACAAAAAAACAAGACATAGTAAAGCCTTCACAGCTGTAAATCATGAGCAATACCACGTAGATATTCAAGTTGGCCACGATTTACAAATTCTTTTACGAGGGTTTAAAGTCTGTTGGTCACTGCTACGTATTTTCTTTTTTGTGATGGTGGGTTTTTCCCTGCAGTCATTCTTGCTTGCTTCACTTTGTTTAGCGCCTGTTCCCGCTTCAACTCGCAGCTAAATTGAAAAATATTTGTGTGGTAAGAACTAACATTGGCCTGCATATGTTGATGCCACCCTTCAACATGATTGTTTGTTCTTGGAAGACCATTTTCCACCTTATCCTTGCAGTTCCACATGATGTGAGGGAATAATGGCGCACGCCTCCCACGACGCTGTCTACGGCCAATAAAAGTATCCTCAAAGTAATCCAAAAGTGGCTGGACTTCTTCTTTTACTTCCTCTTCTAAATTATCAAAAACCTCACACACTTTTTCCACTGGCACGAAAGCTAGAGCTGGAAGCATTCGGACTAGCAGACTGAATTCTGCATCATCTTTGTACCTCTCTTGGAGTCCACTGCTCTGCACTTTTCTATATATTCTTTTTGCAAGATGATAAAAACACCCTTTTACTTCTGCTTCCGGAAATGTCTTTGATGTTGCTTGGTGACAAACCTTCTTTCAGCTGATGCAGTTGCTGAAACAACCGTACGTAAGTTTCTTGTCTCTTGTCAGGTAATAGAAAATACACACATGGTATCACATGACCATGTATATAAGCATGTATTGAAAAAATTGATAAAAAATCTTTGGGAATATTTTAAAAGTGCCATCACAGAACCATTTGTCGGCGCTTTGAAGCAAGTCTAAATTACCTGCAGTAGCGAAGATTAAAATTCTGTCGTACAAAAGAAATGGTCCGTTTGCATTGGTTCGCTGAAGATCTTCTGGTATAACTAGTGCTGAGCTTGTTAATGGTACTGGAATAGGGTTGCCAGCATTTTGTCGATGACCACGAATATTCTTGCGCTTATCCCGAATTGCTGGTAAATTAACAGCTGTATCCTCATTGGTGTCACTGAGTTCTTGGGATAAGATTTGTTGAGCTGTCTTTTCACCTGATAATGCACGGCGCTTGATGGCTGCTTTCACTTTACTTGCTTCAGCATGACTAGCATCAGGTGCTTGTGTGTGTTCATTTATCCTGTCTACTATATGATTTCCAGCTACCTTTAATTTAGCTTTGCTCTGTTGATCATTTCTTTTCAGTTCATATTCATGATACTACTCCATTAGCGAGATTTTTCTGCTCTACGTATACATATCCATTACATTTTAACTTAAAACCACCACGGCTACTTTGTACGAACTCCATACTATACTACAAACTGAATTACAATGGGAATGAAATGTTTGCCCTTACATACTGTGCGCATGCTTCATTCCTACATCTAATCACCCACTTGTTGTTGCAGGGGATAAAAGAATTTATAATTGGTAAGCTACATCGTAAATAAAATTTTCACTTATTTGTTAATTGTTTTTTTGATAATCACTTGTTGCTGGGGGTAAGATGTCCGGGGGGTAAAACGTCTGGGGAGTAACTGTCCGGGGGGTTATAGTCCTAAAATCGAGATTTATACTTAAATAAGACCGCAATCACTAGTTTCTTTTATTATCATAGTCATTTCTATTAAAATTGATTGTATTTTTATTTTTAAATATTAGTTCTTTTACTGTCATTATTTTTATTATACCAGGAAGAGTCTAGTGATGACCAACTACTTGACAAGACAGCCTCTCCTACTCCTGCTAAGGTGCCTCATTATTATTAATTTGTTTCAGTTATTATTTTAATTTGATTTTTTCTACTTTCATCACTAATTAAAATTTCATTTTTATTGTTGCTGTTAGTAATTAAATTGATAACGTTTTGCTTATTGTTTCATTTACAGCCTCAGGATCAGGGTACCAAGTTCGGATGGATACAAGGAGTTTTTGTAATAATAATACCAATATTAATAATAATAATAAAAATAATAATTTTTTTATTTTTTCATTTCCATCAATAATAACAAATGTTATTTATTTCATTTTTATTCATATAATTATATAATCCGTTAAGAGTTTTGCCCGCCTTATTTTTTATTCTTTGAATATCTATCTATTTATCCATCTATCTATCTATCTATCTATCTATCTATCTATCTATCTATCTATCTATCTATCTATCTATCTATCTATCTATCTATCTATTTATCTATCTATCTATCTATCTATCTATCTATCTATCTATCTATCTATCCATCTATCTATCTATTTATCTATCTATCTATCTGTCTATCTATCTATCTATCTGTCTATCTATCTATCTATCTATCTATCTATCTATCTATCTATCTATCTATCTATCTATCTATCTATCTATTTATCTATCTATCTATCAATCTGTCTATCTATCTATCTATCTATCTATCTATCTATCCATCTATCTATCTATTTATCTATTTTTTTTTTCTATTTTTCTTTCATTCTTTTTTTCTATTCATTAAATCATTTACACACCCACCAAGGTGCGTTGTGTTTTGAACATCTTTGGAGTGATGTTGTTTCTAAGGTTGACGTGGGTTGTAGGACAAGCAGGTTATTATTATTATTCTTATTGTTATTATCATCATTATTTCTGCTTTTGTTTCCATTTTTGTTATAAAATGCATGGTTAAGTTAATATTATAGAAAAAAAAAAGTTCCCATTTGGCTATAAAATCTTTTTATCCTGAAGTAATAATTATAATTTTTATATTCATTATTTTTGTGAATTATTTTATTAAAATCTTAATTTTGTTTTCATTATTATTATTATTATCCTATAGACTCATTATTATACCAGGGATAGGGTTGGCAGTGGTGGTGATATTGCTGGCTACTGTAGTAACAATCATCACTTCTCTTTCAATGAGTGCCATATCGACCAATGGAATTGTTAAAGGAGGTTTTTGGTAGGATGGTATGTGTTAAAGAGCTATGGAGACGATGATGAGGATGATGGTGGTGGGGATAGTGATGAAGAGGATGATGATGATGGTGGTGTGGTAATGATTGTTGTTGTTGGTCGCCAAATTCCAAAGTCTCTTTTAAAACTCCTTGAGTACCAAAAGAAGCTTGTAGCTTCAAGTTGAAATTCGGAAAAACTCGTCTCATTTTTCAAATTTTCGAATATATTCTCATTTCATTGCAATACTTATACCGACGTGCTGAATTATTCGTAACAGTAGGAATAATAGCATAAAAACCATCATATCTATTTCATATATAGTTAAAAAATCAAAAATAACATTATTTAAAAATATATGAAAATATTTCATTCGCTAGGTGGTGCGTATTACATGATATCGCGGTCATTGGGTCCAGAGTACGGAGGGGCCATAGGGTTGGTGTTCTCGTTAGCGAATGCTGTGGCAGTGGCTATGTATGTGGTGGGATTTGCTGAAACCATCAGAGACCTCCTACAGGTTCGTTATTTTTAATAGATTGTTATTATTCTTATATCAGTTTTTAGTATGATTTAATAAAGCCTCACCTTCTTCTGAAGGAAATGGGCTATAAACAGAATGGTGATTACTATTACTCAACCCATCATCATGCTTGTTATTATTATGATTATTGTTATGATCATCATCAGGAGTACGACATGTTGATGGTGGATCGGATCAATGACGTGAGGATCATGGGCATAATCACGTGCATCATCCTCTTCATCATCATTTTTGGAGGCATGGCCTGGGAAGCTAAGGTGAGAATCAATGTCTCATAAAGCTCAACCTTTGGTGAAGAAATGCGGGCTGTAAAAATGATTTGATTGATTGATTAACAACTAAAGTACCGTTAAATAATTTAGTACAAGAAAAGTAGAATAAGTGTCTCAAATTAGTGGGGTTGGACATTTAGAGCATTAACATTTGGCTTCCAGTCTTGTCTCTCAAGAGCCTCCACCCTCTGTGTAGCCTCCCAAATAAAAAAAATCATCAACCTTTTAAATTTTTTCACCATTCATATCTTGAATATGACTCTACAGAGGGATTGAAATGCATTGCTTTGGTCTTGCTTGCATTGAAGAAGAGACATATATTTTGAGTTGTGGTCTCGATTTTGTGGAGAAGAGACTCAGCTTTGTTGATCGTATCTTCCATCAAAGCGATATCGTCGGCAAATGCAAGTTTGGTGAGTATCTCTAGAGGGACTTTGCGACTTCCTCTTCTCTTAAGAGTCAATCCAGCTAAAGATGAATTGAGGGACTGAGAGTATAATCTAAGCAAATGATGGAAAGGAACGGGGCGAGTTGGTCCCCTTGTAAGACGCCAGTATCGACCTGGAAAATGTCGGTATTGCCTTCTGGGGTTACCACAAAAGTGGAGGTGTTTTCATACATAACTCGTATTGCATTAAAAAAATTGCGGCAAAGATTTTGAGAATTTCAGACCGATCTATCGAGTCAAATGCTTTTTTGAAACCGATTAAAGTTATCAAAGCCTTTTTTGTGGTTACGCAATTCTTCTATAATTCTTCTGAATGATGAGACAGAGTGGAATTTCCAGGACGAAAGCCGTTTTGGTTGGAGTGAAGCAGCTTTTCGATGACAGGGCGTATTCTGTTTAGTATAAGCCGGTTGTAAATTTTGGAAGCTATTTGGCTAAGACTTATACCCCGGTAGTTGGTACAATGAGTTAAGTCTCTTTTCTTGAGCACAGGAACGATACCAGATATACCCCATTCATTGGGACGCACACCATTGAAGGTTACAATGCAAAACCTTCTCAGGTATTTTTGGGTTTTCTTGAGCTATCAGGCTTCTAGTGTGAGACCATCAAGACCAACGATACTAGAGATGCCTTAAGAATGGCTAAGACCAAAAAAACTCTTGGTTTTTCAGAAATCTCAGTTGAAATACTTCGTGCTGGCGGCAGACCTGTCGTTGCATTCAAAACTTCAGTTTTTTGGTGCTACATAACTTGCTATTATTATTATTTTTATTTTTTTAGTTTTATTATTATTATTATAATAATAATTATTATTATAATTATTATTATTGCTATTATTAACGAGTTAAAGATAATAATGAACTGGTTAAACAGGCGCAGTTGGTGTTGTTGGTGATATTGTTGGGGGCCATTTTAAACTTCTTCATCGGCGCCTTCATGCCTGCCTCTCCCGAGGACATCAAGAGGGGCTTTGTAGGAGTCAATTGTTAGTATGCGTTTTTGTTTCTATGTTTTTTTTTGTATTTTTTTGGATGTTTATTTTTTTAATTTTGTGTTTTTTTTATTTATGTATTTTTTATGTAATTGTTATTATGCTTGTTTATTTTTTTTGTATACCGTACGTTCGTTTATGTTTAGGAAAAAATCTTTCAATCTTTTTGTTTTGTATAGTCACGATTTCGTTATATATCTATCTTTTGAAATATGTCTTATATTTATATAAAAAAAATTTTTATTAATAATAATAAAAATAATTATGTCATTGTTATTATTAATAGCAATTATAACAATAATAATGTTAATAGTAATAATAATTCATAGTGGCGACACTAAAAGAGAATTTCCAGCCATCATTCCGTGATGAGAATTTCTTCAGCGTATTTTCCGTCTTTTTTCCCGCTGCTACTGGAATTTTGGCAGGCGCGAACATCAGTGGAGACTTGAAAGTAAATTTTTTAAATTCTTATCATCATTAATTTCTCTTCCTTCATCTCATCATCTACCTTATATCTTCATCATTGTAATCACCCTCATAACTACCCCTGGTTTACATTCTCCTTTCATCACCTCGATAGGACGCTCAGAAAGCAATTCCCAAAGGCACCCTATTAGCCATCCTCATCACCACTATCGTCTATATAGTGGTAGCAATTCTAGCTGGTGGGTGTTGGTCAGTCATATATATGGATATATATAGAATGATAAGAATACAAATTTAATTTGATAAATAGTTAATAGATAAAATGGTTGAGAAGGAAATGATGGATTGAATATTACAATCAATTAATCAAATCCTTTTTATAGCCCGTTTTCCTCTACCAAGGGTTGGGCTTTTTGAAAGTTTTATCTCGAAGTCGGCTTTTCCATTCAGAGCGATCGAGTAGCTCCGCACAAACCATGTCTAGCTTTCTTTTATCATTCAATATGAGCTCATTCCAAGTCTTTTTGGGCCTACCAGGCTTCTTGCAAGTATCTAGATCCAACTTTCGCATCTGAGAAATCCAACCCACGTTACGCTCTACATGTCCAAACCACCTCATCCTACTTGTACGAAAAACTACCTCAACATCTCGAATTCCAAGTTTTGAAAGAAGTGAGTGAGAGCAAACGTTATCATTCGTTTTAATGTTGCACATCCAGTGAACCATGGCAAGGTCATTTCGTCTAAAGCGGTTCAATGTGGAAACTGTTACGGGCCATGTTTCAGCAGAATGTAACATAGCTCTTCTGACACAGGTTGAATAGACACGGCCTCTGGTCAATAATGATAAATGACCATTAGCAAGGAGTGGAAGAAGTTGGCGAAAGTTAACCCAGGCACACTTACAACGTGTTATTGAAGCAAGCTCACATCCATCACCTGTAGATAACATATCCCCAAGATAGTAGAACTTTGGGACAACTTCCAGTTTTTCATCATCAATCATCACTTCCTTTACTAATCTCCCATCGACAGGCCGTGCTGTCCCAAGGCAACGAGCGCATCGGAAGTTAAGATCCGATGTTAGAGGGCCTTTTATGCTGCTGCATTTCTTGTGTACCCATTGCCTGCAGTCTTTACACTGAAGAGCATTTCTACCCACACCTGCTTGGCATACACCACAAGGATACTTCCCAGATTTTCTCAACACATCAAGGTTCGAACCAGAAACCATTAGCTTTGTCTTACCCATAATCACCCTCAACGCCTTTTTCTCCATCTCCGATGTCCATGTTCTCAACTTCACTAATAGTTCATCCATGGACTGAGCACTTACCATTAAGTCGTCAGCATACAAGATCTCCCAAGGGCAACCTGTACGAAACTCCATAGATAAAGCTTCCAGCACAATAACAAAAAGAAATGGACTAAGAACAGAACCTTGATGGACACGTACCCGAACATCAAACGCATACTCCACCAAATCACTTATCGTGGCTCTCTGTCAAACGCTTTCTCCAGATCAATGAATGCTAAGTAGAGGGGCTTATCAGCAACCAGATGCTTTTCTTGTAACTGACGGAGGATAAATATGACATTAGTTGTACTCTGACCTTGCATAAAACCACATTGCATGTCATTAATCACCACTCTGTCTGATAAAACCTTCCACTACACGCTCTAAAACCTTCATAACCCGATCAATTAACTTCAAACCCCTATAGTTAGACCGGTTTAAAGCATTACCTTTACTTATATACACTGACTATGTGACTTTCTTGCCACTCAGACGGTATACGGTTTTCAAAGATGATGTCTTCAATGAGATCTCGAATCATACTAGCACCACTTGAACCTGCGGCCTTGCGCACCTCAGCAACAATGCCTGAAGAACCCGCTGCTTTCCCAAGGCTCATCTTATTAATGGCCTTTCTAACCATTGCTATAGTGATAGGTTCGCTGGACTTTCCACGGGATAGACTTCGGACAAACCACTTGGATTCCATAAAAACTCCACATTGAAAAGGTGCATATAATGCTCTCTCCATGCTTTTTTCGGAATCAACATCCAGGGACATTTGGCCATTATTATTTCTCATAGGTTTATCCCCAATGACGTCCTGGTTCTCTCGCCGCATTTGCTTAGCCAGTCGATATATCTCAACAGATCTGGGATTGATTTGTTTGAACGCAATCTTTTCAGCATCAGTTTTGGCACAGCAAGGTTGGACGGACCATAGCAGAGTGATAAGCATCTCTGTCTCTTCCTGCTTTCCATAATTTGAAACATTTGCGTTTGTGGGACACAGCTTGCTGCACCTTTTCATTCCACCACCAAGTCTGCCTTTTCCAGGTATGTTTTTCAGAGACTCCACAAACCTGTTTTGTAGCATTAATCAAATTGTTTTTCAGGTACTTACAACGTTCATCCAAAGTTTTACCAGTTTCATTTCCTTGGGTTAATGCATTGAAAAAATTAGAAAATTCAACTTGATTTCCAAAGTATCTCAGCTTCAAGACTTTTGTACGAGAAAAAAACCTTCTTTTGGGGTGAGCATGAGTGCAAACCTTGAAGTCATCGACTACTAGTCTATTTTGCACACTCTTTCCAACAATGATTTTCATATTTTTCTAAAACTTCTCTTGTACAATATGTAGTCAATTTGGGTTTTACAATCTCCTGATTGGTATGTAACCAGATGTTCAAATTTCTTCTTGAACCAGGAGTTACCAACAACCAGCTTATTGGCAACAGCAAAATTCCAGCAGTCTTTCACCTTCATGGTTTCTTTTTCCCAAAGCCCGTCAACCATGCACATCATCAAAAGCAGTAGAGTGTGGTCCTGTATGGCCATTCCAGTCTACACTCATGATTAGCTGTTCCGAAGATGAAACTCTAGCTATGATGGATTGAAGCGCATAATAGAATATTTGAAGAAAAAAATGAACATATGTATCAGAATATACTTTCACTCAATTCCTTGTATATATTCTATTTTACTATATCAACAGGCGTAGTGATTCGTTTTTAATAATAATATTTTCCCATATAAACTGCGTATATCTTACACCACCAGGCTCAGTCTACGTGAGGGAACAAATGGGACCAATTGTGGCTGCTGTTGTCTCTAATGATACAGGAGCTGGGGTTGGTTGCAGTAGATAGATAGTAAGAGATAGATAGACAAATATATAAATAAATAGATAGATAGATAAATTGATTGATTGTTTGTTGAATCGATAGGTTGAAAGACAGAGAAAACAGCTATACAGACGAATACATATATAAGCACCTACAAAATCCTTAAAATATCATCCACAGACACTCTTGAACTTGATCTCCAACAGCTCTGCAGCTACGACTGCTGCTACGCTATCATCTGCTGCTACAACGGCTCAGGCTGTGACAGCTAACGTCACGACAGCTTTTGCAAACAACTTGACGTGTGCTCAGGTGCAGTGCCCCTATGGCTTGCTTAACGACATGAGGGCTATCCAGATCTCGTCCGCCTATGGGCCCATCACTATTGCTGGTTTGTGTTTTTATTATGCTTTTTTGTTGTTATTTTTTGTAGATGTTTTTCTATTCTTGTTTTTTTTGGGGTTTTCTTTCAAGAGCCTCACCATTGGTAAAGAGAAACGAGTTATGAAAAGGTTGCAAGCCATTGACCTTATAATTTTTATTATCCTCTTGTATTCATTAACTGATTATTAATTGCTTCATGAAGGCATCGTCAGTGCAACACTTTCATCAGCATTGGCCTCTCTCGTCTCCGCTCCCAAAGTCTTCCAAGTAAAATACGAAACATAAAAATATAATAAATATTAATATAATCATTAATTTTATCATTCAAGCAATATTTTTCAAATATTATCTAAAATATTGGAAATTTTTTAGGCTGTGTGCAAAGACGAGATTTTCCCTTGTGAGTTGAAAAATGGAGATTTGAATGCAATATCACCACAAACATATAAAAAATATTGAAAAAAATCATTATACAAAAGTAACAAAAAATATAAAAAGAAACAAAAAAATTAATATCTATAGTTTTTCAAAAAATCAATAATAATCATCATCATATTATTCTGCCTATACTTCTCACCCAAAGACAAACTTCAAACATAAACACCGCCACAGTCATAGGGGTCTTCGCCAAGGGATATGGCAAGGGTGGAGATCCCAGGAGAGCTTATGTTCTTACCTTCTTCATCGCTCTCGGCTGCGTTCTAATTGGTTATTATTATTATTATTATTATTTTAATATTGATGAATGGCTTGTGAGAATTGTACAATCCATGTACAAGGAAGTGAGAAGTAGAGCAAGAGTTGTTGATGAGTATTACAACTCGTTTGATGTTCGGGTACGTGTCCATCAAGGTTCTGTTCTTAGTCCATTTCTTTTTGTTATTGTGCTGGAAGCTTTATCTATGGAGTTTCGTACAGGTTGCCCTTGGGAGATCTTGTATGCTGACGACTTAATGGTAAGTGCTCAGTCCATGGATGAACTATTAGTGAAGTTGAGAACATGGACATCGGAGATGGAGAAAAAGGCGTTGAGGGTGATTATGGGTAAGACAAAGCTAATGGTTTCTGGTTCGAACCTTGATGTGTTGAGAAAATCTGGGAAGTATCCTTGTGGTGTATGCCAAGCAGGTGTGGGTAGAAATGCTCTTCAGTGTGAAGACTGCAGGCTATGGGTACACAAGAAATGCAGCAGCATAAAAGGCCCTCTAACATCGGATCTTAACTTCCGATGCGCTCGTTGCCTTGGGACAGCACGGCCTGTCGATGGGAGATTAGTAAAGGAAGTGATGATTGATGATGAAAAACTGGAAGTTGTCCCAGAGTTCTGCTATCTTGGGGATATGTTATCTACAGGTGATGGATGTGAGCTTGCTTCAATAACACGTTGTAAGTGTGCCTGGGTTAACTTTCGCCAACTTCTTCCACTCCTTGCTAATGGTCATTTATCATTATTGACCAGAGGCCGTGTCTATTCAACCTGTGTCAGAAGAGCTATGTTACATTCTGCTGAAACAGTTTCCACCTTGAACCGCTTTAGACGAAATGACCTTGCCATGGTTCGCTGGATGTGCAACATCAAAACGAATGATAACGTTTGCTCTCACTCACTTCTTTCAAAACTTGGCATTCGAGATGTTGAGGTAGTTTTTCGTACAAGTAGGATAGGGTGGTTTGGACATGTAGAGCGTAACGTGGGTTGAATTTCTCAGATGCAAAAGTTGGATTTAGATACTTGCAAGAAGCCTGGTAGGCCCAAAAAGACTTGGAATGAGCTCATATTGAATGATAAAAGAAAATTAGACATGGTTTGTGCGGATCTACTCGATCGCTCTGAATGGAAAAGCTGACTTCGAGATAGAAATTTCAAAAAGCCCAAACCTTGGTAGAGGAAAACGGGCTATAAAAAGGCTTTGATTGATTGATGATATTGGTTATTGTTTTATTCTTTTTTTAACGTCCTTATGTTCAAATAGCTATATTTTAAGGCGTTGTTATCTACCACCGCCACTATCATCATTATCATCAGCACCACCATTTTAATCACAGGTGACTTAAACTTGATTGCACCTCTCATCTCCAACTTCTTCCTCATGTCATATGCCCTGGTCAACTTCTCTTGTTTCGACGCCTCTATCACAAAGTCTCCTGGTCTGTTTTTTTAATTCATTATAATTATTTTTATTATTGTTACTATTATTTTGGTAGTTTTTTTTCACTACTTGTAAGGCAGTGATTATGTTTGAGGGTGAGTTGCGACTTACAACTTAGGCACACTCAAAAAATTTTTTCTCTAGAACCATTTTCAAAACCATTGCTGATCGTAAGATGACTGCTTTTTGAATGGTCTCTACTGATAGTTCTGTTCCGAGAGAGGAGATGAAAATAGACAGTTTAATAGGGAGAGTACCCAGAGCTCCTACTACTATGGGCACTATTTTACATTCGACCTTCCATAGTTTTCGTATTTTTATGCGTAGGTCTTTGTACTTCTCCGATTTTTTTTCTTTTCTTCCTTCCACCCTTACATCACCTGACACATCTATATCTATCAAAAAGCATTCTCTAACTTTTTTCTTGACAATGTCGGGTCTTCTAGCTTCAATATTGTGATAGGTTAAAATATTGTGGTCTCGCATGAGTTTGACCTCCTCGTTCTCCAAGATCTTTTTAGCTCTGTGCTGATACCGTTTTTCACTGGAGTTGAAACCATATTTTTTAGTGAGACTTCAGTGGACCGCTGTTGTCACCTTATCGTGACTAGCTTTATAACCATTTTATGACTCTGAAACTATGTGTGAAATCATTTCGTCTTTCTGTTCGTACATTCTGCATGTTGATGACGATCCATCCTTTTCAAGTTTGGCTTTTCTGTATTTCGTTCTAAAGGTTTGTTCTGCGCAGCAATCACCAGACTCAGTTTTTTTTTCAAGATACCTCTTTTTAATCACAACCATGACCCGGGCGACGTTTGTCTTCCATCTGCCTTTATTATTATTATTATTATTATTATTATTATTATTATTATTATTATTATTATTATTGATTTATTCTCAAGGTTGGAGACCCTCCTTCAAGTACTACAACAAATGGCTCAGTCTAGCTGGTATCCGCATAATAATAACAACAATAAGAGAAATAATAAATTTAATTTTTCTATCACCTATTGTTTCTTTTATTCAGTTTTATTTTTTCATTTTGATTAAATCATTGTTATTTTATATAATAACATTCATTATTACTGCCACCATCACAGGATCAGGGTTGTGCGTGGGCGTGATGTTCGTGATGTCATGGTCCACTGCCCTTGTCACCTTTGCCATTGTGGCTGCTCTTTTTGTCTATGTACACTACCGAAAGCCTGGTTTGTCTGTTTCTGTTTTTTTCATTTTTTAGTTTTTTGTCTTCTCGTCTCTCTCTCTCTCTCTCTCTCTCTCTCTCTCTCTCTCTCTCTCTCTCTCTCTCTCTCTCTCTCTCTCTCTCTCTCTCTCTCTCTCTCTCTCTCTCTCTCTCTCTCTCTCCTCTCTCTCTCTCTGTTTATATATTGTTTTTGTGTTTTCTTTGTTGATGTTTTTGCTTGCTTGTTTATTTTATATATTTATTTTTTTTCATTTTTTTTTGTATTTGTATGTAATATTTCGTATTAAACATATTTTGTAACGAAAAACATCAAATAAGAGGAATTTTTAATACATTTATTAATTCTTAATTATAGTCTTTGAATCACTATATAACCATAGTTACGATTTTATTTTTTTCGCTAAAGTTTTATGATAAGGTTAAACTTATCGGAAATTATAGCTTCCGATTCTCAATAAATGTATTAAAAATTCCTCTTATTTGATGTTTTTCGTTACAAAATATTGAAGAAAAATACATACGATGTCTCTGAAAAGTATTAAACATACATTTTTAGTTTTCACAAACAAACACATTGACACAATTTTAAATACCTTATAAATCTTCATTCACTTGTACACAGATATAAACTGGGGGTCAAGCACACAAGCGCACGTCTACAAGGATGCTCTCACCAACACTCACAAGCTCATATATGTCGATGAACACGTCAAGAACTACAGGTATAATAATAAATTGAATAATTATAATATATAACAATAATAATAATATATAAACAAAGTTATGAATGATGATAGCTAGAATAAAATTAATATTATAGCTTTTATCTTTTATTATTTACCTACTTGATCATTGTTATCATTATTAGCATGAAAATAAACGTAAAACGACGATGATGGTAATGATTATGATGATGACTATTATTATTTTTTATTTTTTTATTACCTCCATGTTCCACTGCGTAAGTTAGGAATGTACCCTATCTTTATCATAAGGTTGTTAGTGTTGGTCCTAAGATGTTTTCTTTGCATATAAAGAACTTGTTTTAGGAACCTAGCTTGGTGAGAGCAGATTGGTGAAATAGTCTGTTGGGGTTATTCAAAAAAATAATCTGAAACAAGATAAAGTTAGTAACCTCAAAGAATTATTGGAGAACAGGGAAATGTCGCTTAGATTTGTACTCTGAAAGGTTAGCAGCCTCTGTCAGACCTAAACGCTAGGGTGCTAACTAGGTGCCTTTTAATGTATGCTTTAGACAGATGCCCTTTACGTCATGACCAGGGCCACTAATATTATTGTTATTTTCACTACCATCATCGTCATCATCATCCCAAAACCATGCACTCACCACCACCATCGTTATCATCGTTCACAACCATGCACCTATCTACAGACCACAGATTCTGGTGTTGACAGGAGTGCCAGAGACCAGAGTAGCTTTAGTCGATTTGTGCTCTTCTATCACCAAGGGTGGCTCTCTCATGCTGTGTGCTAATGTGCTCCAGGTTCTTGGTGGTGGTAGTGGTGAATATCATAATATTTTTATTATTATTAATATTACCCGTTTAAAAAATTCTTGTTTTATTTACATGAGGTTAGACGGCAATTAGAGTTGTAATACTAGTAAAAAAAGTTACGGTTTTACTTTTCCTTTTTTTCTGCTTACTTCTCCTTCTTCCTTTTTTTTCATTTTTCCCTCCATTCTCATTTTTTTCTTTCCTCCTCTTCAGGCATCGACACAAACCCGCCTTTTGGACATGAAGCAGGTGGCTTGGAAGTCGCAGTTGTGGCTTGCCCAACATAGGACCAAGTCTTTCTATAAGTTTGTATAGTTTTTGTTTTGTTGTTGTTAGGGTTATTGTTATTCTTTTTTTTATTATGATTTTTTTCACTGTTATTATTTTCACAAAGTTAAGAAAGAATATTTAATAGAAAACACTATTTTTGGAGTTTATTGGGTTTTATTGAAGATTTAATATAATATATTATTTACAGTGTTGTAGTGTCAGAGTCTTTCAGAAGAGGAATCCAAACTATTCTACAGGTATTAACTCACATACCCAAATAAATGTCTTTCCATCTATGCATATCTATCTCCCTATTAACCAACCCTACATCCATTTATCTACACAATCCGGTCGTTCATCCATTCATTCACCTATCCATCCACCAACCAATAAGGTGATAGGACTGGGCAAACTCCGCCCCAACATAATGATGATGGGCTTCAAAGGAGATTGGATCAATTCTCTTGACTCTGACGTGGCTGAGTACTACAACATCATCAAGTTTGTTTAGATAATAATAATAATAGCAATAAGGAAAACAATAATAAGAATAATAATAATATAAATACGTTCAATAATAATAATAAGATTATTATTATTAATCTAATTAGATTATACGGCTGTACGTGTCTCAGTAACTGGGATTGACAGAAGTCGGGCTAGAGTGATTTATAAAAAAAGCTATTTATTTGGAAAAATTTTTATAGACTGCCAGCCTGAACTAACGTCCAATTCGAAATTATCGAACTCAAGATCTGCCGTTCCCGCATTTTGGCAGTTTGCTTTGCCGTTGTCAACGAAAAAAATCGTCCCCTAAGCCATCCTTCATGCTCTTTAGCCCTTTCTCTACTTCGTTTATGGAGAATGATTCCATGGGACCTTCAACCTCCTCTACCTCCACCATCCCATCTCATCCCATGGATTCTCCTAATTCATGATAGCTTTCATGTGCTCCTTCCACACTCTCTTCCGATCATCTTCGGCAATAAAAGTCTTACCATTTTTGTCTTTAATGCAGGTGTTATCTGCTTCCTTCTTCATCATTCTTATTCTACGGAATACGACATTTCTGTCATTCCGTGTCTCCTCCATCTCTTTCACCACCTCTTTCTTTATTGTGTCAGCTCTCGAGGCTTTCTTTTTATTAGAGACATAGCGGAATTTATTTCCAGCCGATGATAATATAATAAAAATCAAATAATAATATTAATAATAGCAACAAGGCAAACATAAATAATAAACCATCTTTGGTTAATACCACTTTTATTTGATACATTTAACTAAGCCTTCAATAATAATAACAATATGGATAAAAATTAAGTATCAAAAATAATAATAATAACAACAACAACAACAAAAATAATCAGTGATGCCTTCGACCTGCACTATGGAGTGGGCATTTTGAGGATCCAAGGAGGTCTCTATCGCAAGTGCAATGAGTCATCCCATGTGCGTTTGTTGTACTCTTAGTATTTTTTTAGTTTCGTTGTTTTTAATTTTCAATTAATTATTGTTTTATTTTTTTCTTCTTTTTTAGTATGGATTTTTATATAAACTGATTGTTTATGGGTTTTATCATCCGTCAGTCAATTTTGCATACGTCTATCCATCTATCCATATATCTATTTTACATCCACTTATGCATTCCTCTCACTTTCCACACACCTATCCATCTCTCACCACTCAGATTCCACCTCAACTCCAGCAACAATTGCAACAACAGCAACAACAATTGAAGCAACAATTCTCTGGAAATGGTCTCTATTATATTTATTCTTTCATTATTTTTATTTTTGTTTTCATCATCGTCATGGTTTATCGTCTTCATGGTCTTATTTTTAGGGTGAGACGATTTTTTCTTATATTTACTAGTATTTTCACCACTGAAATTATTATTCTCATTGTTATCATCATTATTATTTTTGTTATTACTATTATCATCATCAGCATTATCACCACCTGCAGGCACCACTTCCAATGGAACTCTTCTACCTCCATTAGACAACGATAAAAACAACAACAGCAATAATGGGCCTACTGCCAACAATGAGCCCAAAGCCAAGTTCACCACTAGTGATGATGAAGACGACGACGAAGATGATTATGAAAGGTTATTATTATTTTTATTCTTTTTGTTGCTTTTTTTTTATTCATTTCTTCAATTTTTTTCTGGTTTTTTTTATTATTATTGCAAACTATTTCATTCTTATTATTTTAATGTCAGAGAAGACACCCATGACGTAGTTCAGCTGTTCAGAAGCAAACAGTCCAATGGGTACATTGACGTGTGGTGGCTCTTTGATGACGGAGGTCTCAAAATAGCAATAATTTTTTTCCATCAGTTTCAATAATAATAGTGATGATGATACTAAGAAGAATAATAATAATAAGGATAAAATTGATAGTAAAACAGGGAATACTAATATGAATAATGCAAAATTATTTTTTTTTGTTTAAAAATAATATTAGCAATGAAATTATTATAACTATATTTTCAATAATATTATTATCATCAACATATTCAATAATAATAATATTATTATGAAAACATATATTGATTTTTATTCATTGTTATTCCTTTTTTCATTATTATTCTTTATGTTATCCATCATTATTATATTATTCTCACCGTCCAAGGCTTGACCTTGTTGGTCCCCTACCTGTTGTCTCAGAGGAAACTGTGGAAGGGGTGTCAGTTGAGAGTCTATATTGCTGGTAACATCATTATAGTAATTTTTATTTTTTTTATTATTCTTATTATTATCGTTGTTATTATTATAATAATATCTTCGTTTTTTATATTTATAGTTATTTCTTATAATTTTTTTTGCTATCTATCTCATATTATTTTCATTAAACTCATTTTTCAAATATTGTCATTAGTTTTATTGTTTCAACTCCAAGTTATCAATCTTAATCTACCCTAATTTTTACAGCTTCCAAGCAGTCCGAACTCCTAACGGAACAAAGACAGTAAGATAATTTTGTCACTACTATCATGCATTAGTATACTATATCATAACTATTATTATGTATTTCACTACTATTATATGCATTTTTTTTATTCTTAATGTTAGATTATTATGATGTTGATGATTATGGCGGTTTTTGTTATTATACTATCGTGCTATTATGATATGGGGATTCTTATTTTTTTTATTATTCTATAATGGGAGTGGAATAAATAATAATGATTGTTTTACTAATGTTGTTAATAGCATTATTTTAATTATTATTGTTATTATGACGTCAGAATGGCATCGTTATTGAGCAAGTTCAGAATCCAATATTCCTCCATCGTCGTCATCACCGACATTAACAACTCGCCCAGTGCCGAGAGGTTTAGAGCTGTAATAATAAAAACAGTAATAGTAATCAATAATGATAATAAAAATAAAATTTCAGGTTTAAAAAACATTAATATAAATAGTAATTAAAATATTAATATCTTACTATTAATATTTGAGGTTTTAATATTGGTAACAATGGAATCACCAAGAGAATATGTTTTTTTATACATGTTTCTGTTGTTTCAATGTTTTTATTATTCTTATTTTTATTAACAGCATTACAGAGTTCAGTAAGCTGGCTTTGAAAGTCAAACTGAGTGAAGAAGAATTAGTGGCCCAGAAGGCTAAGGTGGGAATGATGCTTTGAAGAATAATATTATTATTCATAAATACATTTCTTTCTTTAAATGACTTTATGAAAAAAGACAATTTTTTGGATACTTTGTCATTTAAACTGAGTTTTTTGACAAACTCAACTTTTTTTCAAATCATTAGTATATTTTTCCATTAGTATCTTTTTAGTATAGGAAAATATACTAATGAATTATGACAAAGTTGAATTTGTCAAAAATTTTAGTTTGAATAAAAAAGGAATCAAAAAAATTTTTCATTTTATGAAGTTATTTGAAAAATAATTGATACATGATGTTTTTGAAGAATTATACATGAATTTTTTTTCATTCTTATTATCAAAAACTAGTCAAGCTTTTTTTGGTCGAATATTTATATTTTTATTATTTCAAACAAAAATAATAGCTTCATTATCATTTGCATTATTAGACACATCGCCACTTGAGGTTGAGGGAGTTGTTGAAGGAACGTTCAAGTGATGCCAAGCTGATCGTCATGTATGTTTGTGTGTCTGTGTTTTTGTTTTGGTGTCTGTGTGTGTGTTGTTTTTTTCGTTTTTTTGCTTGTGTGTTTCTCTATATATGTGCCTTTGTTTCTCGGTTCTAATTGGATCTATTTTTATAAGATATGTTTGCTTCTTCCGAATTCTTTCAACAAAATTGCCATCATTTTTCATTGTTTCACAATCCCATCTTCAGGAAAAAATCACACTTTTGAAAGTGTATTAATGTATTCAATTTTAATCTTCAGGTCGTTGCCAATGCCCCGTAGAGGCCTGCACAGCCACCTGATCTACATGTGTTGGCTACATACCATCACCTATCAAATGCCACCCATTTTATTGCTCAGAGGCAACCAAGAGAATGTGCTCACTTTTTATTCTTGAACTTTTATTTCGTTCGCTAGATGGGGGGATGTTTTTTTTTTTTTTGCTTTTTGTTTGTATTTTGATGTGGGGAGGTTATATTGAAATTAGTTTTTTTCTGTTAGAAGGTGGAATTTTTTTCAGGGTTTGACTTTTTGTTTGAAGTTGCATGTGAATGATCTTTCTATTACGTTGGTGGGGTTCAATGGAATATTTAAACTGAAAAAGGTGTTGGAAAAGGATCATAAATTAGTTTTTTTCATTATCCTCTTGTATTTTTATTTCACTGTTCTTATTGGTTCTATTATTGTTTTACATCTCGATAATATCATGTTTTTACCAATCATTAATGTTTTTTTTACATTCTCCTCATCATTATCTATCACTATTACATTTTTAATATCGACACTATTATTACTAACATTGCTTCCACAGCTATCCATATTGTTACTATTACTACAACCAGCTCTATCTGTAATAGTTTAAGTTTTTTTGTTGATTTTAATTTATCCTCATCTTTCAGACTAAACTAAGAAAAACTAAAAAAATTTGTCAGCACCATAAGCTAGGCATCGTAATTTAGTGCGCCATTTGACTTATGCCCAATACTGATTCCAATTTTGTTTACTTTTACTCTATATCAGTTGGACCAAAGTTTTTTTTCCATTTCGATGTTATTGTTATTTTAAATTTTATATGACTTGATCAACTCAATGGTACTGAAAATAAACATTTGTTCTTTTTATTATTCATTTCATTAATTTTATTATTTTTGATTTAGTTTTTTAAAATTATTTCACTTATTTTTTTTTCAAATAATATTTCAAATATTAATTTTTTATTTGACTGTATTTCTTCTCACTCAACGGGATTTTAACCGTTAATCAGTTAATGCTTCTAAATCTCAACTCGTCATCCTGTATTATTTATTTTTATTATTATCGCTTCTGCAGCAATCCTGGTTGGCGCATTACAAATAAATCATTAACAATAATTCTTATTATTGCTTTCATTACTAATATTATTTTCATTATAAGGTTATTATTATCATAAGCATTCGCTTTTTAGCAATTTTTTGTCATCTATCTTTTGCTTTTTGATGATCCATGTTACTTTTATTGAATTTGAAAATTGAGTCACCGTTCAGTTTTATTATTCAAATATTATATTTCAATCGCCACCTTGAGAATTATTACCATTTAGTTAGCATTGTTCTCATCATTTGTTTACATCGTTCTCATCATTCAGCTTAAAATGTTTTCATTATTTAATTTACAATGTTTTTGCCTTCAAATTGAACCTTTGGTGATCTTTGATGCCTTGTTGAAATTTTATCTCAAAGAACATTTGATAATCATAGTAATGATAAGGACAATACAAATGGCATAAAACTATGGAAGTCAGAAGACTATTGAAAGCATCAATAAATTTACTTATGAATATGATATGATAATTATAATTTTAATGATAATAATAGTAGGTTAAGCACGCGATCTTCCAACCGATTCCAGATCTTTCCAGACGCTATGATCTTTTCACTTCGGAAATTATTTTTTGTGGTATTTTGATTGAATTTTAATTTACAGCGGTATTTTATGGAATTTTTTTAAAATACCATCTCACTTCTTATCGCCTACATTCACAGTGTTTGGTATTAGATATGTCTTATGCGTAATTGTAGTTCAATATACATTCACCTCTTAGTAAGGACAACAAACACAAAGTATTTAATAAATGACACGAAGCTTTTCGTAAGGCTAGCTTAAATTATCAAGTGTAAAGCTTCAAGTCATTTAATAAATACTTTTTTTGTTGTCCTTACTTTTAGATTCAGGCTATTGTACTTCATTCACCTCCTAATTACCCAAGTTACGATCATTCTGTCGTTTTAAAGACCTATTTACATTAATTTACAGGTCAAATCTTTTTTTAGAAAACTCTTATCATATAAATGGTACATTTTATGTGTGATTATTTATGTAAATTAATATAAATTCAATGCATTGATCCAACACAATTCACTCAATTGATATGGATAATTATATACTTAGAATTTCTGGTACATATAATGGAAAATATAGAAAAATACCTCTATCTTGAATACCATACAGCAATATCCATCAATACAAACCACAAGGTGTTGTGAATAAGAAGATACATATCTTAATCATTTCTAGAGTCTATGTGGCTTTAATATCGTTCACGATTATTTTTTATGTTAGTTTTTTTAATTATTAGTTAGTTTGAAAAAGTTATTTTTATCGAGAATTTTTGTTTTTTGATTCTGAATCTTATTATTTTTTTGTTCACGAACGTCCTTCGTTCCATTGGTCCAAACTCAATCATTCTTTAAGTTCTCTATTCAATGTTTTTCTATAATTTTTTTGAGGAAATCTGTTTATTGTTTTTATTATTATTCTTATTTTTGTTTTTATGCTTGATTTTCAGCTTTGATTCTCATTGCCTAGCATCAAGGTTATATACAATTATTATTATTTTTCTTTTTTTCACTCGAATCATTTGATTCAAAAGCTCCTCAATCTTTGCCTTCGATTTCAACCGCCTTCTTGATTATTTACTAGTATTTTGTCTACAATACTTATGGAATATTTTGTATTCGGGTATTTATCATTGAATATCCGTCAGATTCTAATCGATTATTTGCAGATTGAAACGTTGGAAAATTTTTGTTACTGTTGCTTCAAAGCAAATAAAATCTTTGAATTTATTTTTGGGTATTTTGCTAAAAGTAATTTTGGCGCGTTTTTCGAACGTATATCATTTACAATACAAGTGGTATCCATGGTGATGAACATTTTCAATCGCGGTATTTTGAGTTGTGTGTTTTACTATTGGTAAGGGCCTTGTTCCAAAATTCATATCTTGCGGTACCATAATATTATTCACGATAAATTTTTCATATTTCTACTAAAAATACCGTATGCTATATAGTTCAATGAAACAGGAGTTGTGTTGTAAGTCATGTCATTTACAATACAATTATTTTATCTATACATTAGATCAATACACATTGTTCACACGATATAATAGAGATATTGTGAAGTTACAATTTACAATAATAAAGTTCTTCATACCCGGTATCCAAGTAGATGATTCTGCCTTACAATATTTCATGGTAAAATATTCCTATTATTATTTCTGTTTCATTCAACTGAATCCATTCAACCTAGTTATTCGTCCCATAATAATCCCATTAGTTATGCCAATGTTGATAATACCTTACCTACAAAACCATTTTCATAAAGATATTAATCCTTATATTTGTGGATAATATATACACCCAACGATAATCATTGAATTCCATTCAAAATTCATACGCTTTATAGGCAGTTTTTAATACATGTATTTAGGCCAAAAGTTATTAAACTAAACCATAGGCTAAATCGATCGGTAGAGCATATATAAACTTCTTTTATACCCGTTGATAATCTCCGTTAATATATTCTATCAATCTCTTGCAGTGTCCATATTTTTTTTACCTATTTTATCTAAGTTTGTTCATAGATCCATTTTTATATATTCAAATATCTTTCTGTATATTCACCCAGATGTTTAATTATTTATCTGTCTTTCTATTTGATATTCTATTTACCAAGTCTTTTATACTTGTCTGTATTCAAGTTCTAGCTTCCCTTTACACAGTCAATAAGCTACCATTAGATTCAGCTGCCTGATTTACCACATTATGGGTAATATAATCATTATTCACATATTAAGCTGTTAATTATACTTAGAATTTTCCAAAAATCAGTTAATTTTTAACACTGTATATAACATCATTATCTTATTTTTACTATTATCTGTATATACTGATGAAATTTCTCACATCGTATCTGTTCAATACCACTAGTTCACTTAGCTTGATCAAATTATTTGATTGAGTATAATATTTTCAAAAATTAATTTTTTCATTCTGTTTTATGATCTTTTCATTTATTCACGATTAAATAAGCTTCAATTTAATAAAAAAAATCATTAATTTTTGTTTGTACCTATAATAAATATTAAAAAATAAAAGTTTATATAGCTACATTAAAAAATAGATATAAATATAAATTATTAAAAGTTAGAAATATATAAACTCTAAATATCTATGTTAGAACCTTCCTTCATAAACATATGGATTCATGAAAGATAATGTATAAAATTCCATTAAAATGTATGTCTAACCTGTAGTTTCAAATGGGAGGCAATTAGTATTAACACTGACAAATTTTTTTTCATTTGTTTTAGAGCATAAATACCATGAAAAAAAAATTTACTTTTCATACCAATCCATAGAAATGGCTAAGCTCAACTATTTGATTTTTCGAAAAATTGATCAAAAAAGCTATAAATTTTGGATTGGTTCACTTTAAACACAACGTCAAAGAAAAAACAAAGCAAGAATAGTAACTTTGAAACAATTTTCAAAAAATTAAAATCTGAAACAAGAAAAAGATTTTTATAAGTAGGAAAAAGTTGAGCTCAGACAAAAATGAAAAACTAATTTATTTTTAAATATTTTTAAATCAAAAAAATCTTTAAGTAATTCTACAAATTAAGTTAAATACAAAGCTTTAAAAATATATCCAAGCAAACGAACGTCTATATCACCTTTCTTGTTAAAAATTGACATACAAATATATCAAGTAGTTCAAAAAATGTTACAAAAAAGTTATGAAGGTGTATTTGATGGAAACAGTTATGAAGGCTCATTTGATAGAAACAGTTGTGGTGTCTTTAAAAAGCGGAAAAGACTCAGAGAAATTTCAAAAAAATCTCGAAACGCAAGTACCATACCCCCAAAAAAAGCAAAAACAGAAACTTCGAACTACATCAAAAAATGTTCAAAAAGGTTCAATTTATTAAGGAAAAAATGGAAAAAGCTTAGAAATATCAACAACAACAGGGGGTCTTTCTTGAGTGACATTTCAAGTGACTTGTTAACGAGATCTTCTACTTTAAACTCTAGCCAATCCACTTTCATTTCCTACGGTTCTTCTCAGTCTTATAATCATCCTTCTTCATCTTCTTTTTCTTCTGAAAATAGTCGTTATTGCAATAAATCAAATAACAGAAGAAATTCTTCTATAGCACCAAGTGATTTTTATAGCAGTCGCTGCAATCCTTACTTAAGCCAGTATTACAACTCTCATGGACTTCAAAGCAACCAGCCAAAAACTTCTCAAATTACAGAAAAATATATCTCAAGTTACACGAGCCCTCGTTTCAGCCAAGATTTTTCGAAGAAGTCTACAAAGTCTCGCTCAAAAAAACCTGCCAAAAAAATTAAAGAATCTTTTGAAACTGTCTCTTATAAAAAATTTCAACCTGTCCACAATACCTCTGCAAAGAAAACGTATGATGCTGATCTCTACGATATCTGTGCAAATAAAACGTGTAATGTTAATCTCTTCCATACGCCTTCAAAGACAACTCATGAAGCTAATCTCTTCCATACCCCTGCAAATAAAACGTATGATGCTGATTTGTTCAATTCTTTGAGAAAAGGTATTTCTACCCTCAAGAACATGACTCATAAAGCAAAAGCGATTGAAGGCAGCAAATTAGATCTTTTTGTAGACAAACCTGTCAGTGTTGAAACGCAAACAAACTTTGTTACTTCTAACAACTCTTCGTTGCCCAGTAAAAACGCGTCTTCAAAAAAAAAAAAATCAAGTTCATTATTTTCAAAAAAGTCAAAACGTACTTCAGAAAATCTAAGGTCAAATTCATCAGTTTCAAAAAAATCGAAACTAGCTTCACGGTCAAAAAAGAAGTTATCCGAAAAAAGAAAAAAAAAGAAAGTAATTCCGAAAAAAAGTTTAACTACAAATAAAATGCCCAAAGAAAAACAAAAAGAAAAAAATGCCAAGTCAATTGGAACGAAAACACCGTCACCTACAGAAAAGTCAACTTACAATTCTGAAACACAAATTTCAGAGAAAGATCCATCTAAAGTTACAAAAGCGTTTGAAAATCCGACAAAACCAAATGAACCTTGTTGTTGCATGCCATGGTGTTGTGGTAAGTTAAACTTCAAATACAATTGTCAGTCAGTATAGCCAAGTTGGTAGAGCATTAGACTACTTAGCTAAAGTTACCAGACTCGATCCCGCGCTGGCCGACAATTCGCATCTATTTCACAGTGTGTTTTCACTAAATTAAATTTGTAGCAAGAGCTTTGATCTATTAGAAAAAGCGCTTCAGAAATACCACATTAAATTACATTACAGCTATCAAATAGGTTTATGTTTAACTTTTATACAAAGATATATTATTGTAAAACTTGAGTTAAATTGATTCATCAAGAAAACTTTTCTTATAAAAAAGTAAGTAAGTAAGTAAGTAAGTAAGTAAGTAAGTAAGTATGTAAGTAAGTAAGTAAGTAAGTAAGTAAGTAAGTAAGTAAGTAAGTAAGTAAGTAAGTAAGTAAGTAAGTAAGTAAGTAAGTAAGTAAGTAAGTAAGTAAGTAAGTAAGTAAGTAAGTAAGTAAGTAAGTAAGTAAGTAAGTAAGTAAGTAAGTAAGTAAGTAAGTAAGTAAGTAAGTAAGTAAGTAAGTAAGTAAGTAAGTAAGTAAGTAAGTAAGTAAGTAAGTAAGTAAGTAAGTAAGTAAGTAAGTAAGTAAGTAAGTAAGTAAGTAAGTAAGTAAGTAAGTAAGTAAGTAAGTAAGTAAGTAAGTAAGTAAGTAAGTAAGTAAGTAAGTAAGTAAGTAAGTAAGTAAGTAAGTAAGTAAGTAAGTAAGTAAGTAAGTAAGTAAGTAAGTAAGTAAGTAAGTAAGTAAGTAAGTAAGTAAGTAAGTAAGTAAGTAAGTAAGTAAGTAAGTAAGTAAGTAAGTAAGTAAGTAAGTAAGTAAGTAAGTAAGTAAGTAAGTAAGTAAGTAAGTAAGTAAGTAAGTAAGTAAGTTGCGCATCGTTCAAAGGCGTTCTGCTATGAACTGATTAAAGAGAAAGGTTTTGAGGTTTTTTAAAAAAAATATGAGATTACAAAAAAGAGAGTTTCAAAGAAACAACCAGAGAAATGAAAAGCAGGTTAAGAGAGAAAGAGAGAGAGAGAGAGAGAAAGAAAATAAAGAGTTGAGAGCGGGTAGAGAATCGTAAGCCAGCACGTTTAAGAGATAGTATGAACTAAGAAAGATAGGAAGGTGAATTAAAATGAGAGATTCTGAGCATGAGAGTACAGATTTTGCAGAAAAAGTGAAGGGGTAGCCAGTGGAGATCAATAAGAGATGGAAAAATATGAGAAAATTTGAGAGTATGAGAGACCAGGCGGGCAGCAGAGTTGAAAGCTTTAGTAACAGAGTGGAAGGTGAATTTAAAAAGGTTATAGTATGAAAAATTGCAGCAGTCAAGACGGGAGACAAAAGGGTAGATAAGAATCTTAAGAAAGGCATCGTAAAGATAAGAAGAAATTTGTCTGATGCAACGGAGGTGGTAAAAGCAAAAAGAAGCAACGGAAAGAATTTGAGGTTTGAAAGGGGCAAAGCTGGAAAGATTGAAAAGTTCAAAAAGTTGAAAGAATTCATTAGTGTAAAAATTTTTTTTGTTATTAATTTAAATGTTAAACATAAAAAATTTTTTATAGAAATTCAAATGAGGCCGAGAGATCATTAATGAAAGAAGAGAAAAAAAGATGGAGGTTGATGAATGAGAGCAATAAACAGGGTGAGAGTATCATATACAAGAGAGAAGACAAAAGAATAAATATATTTGAACCGGAATGAGAAGTCTTGGAAGAAGAAAAGGTAGATTTGTAAGAAAAAGATGTTTTTATAGGTGGAAAAAAATGAGTGTTTTGACAAGTAAGAGCAAGCTTAAGGAAAGTATAGGAAAAAGGATAGGCAGAGATGAGTAAAAGAGAAGAAGCAGATTCATGCCAAATCTCACTAAAAGATAAAAAGTCAAAGTAGGAGTCAAAGAGAAGATAAGAAATCTAAATAGGTTTGTTATAAAGAGATCTCATGTTAAGAAAAAAATATTAATACATTTATAAAGTTTAGAAGAGTTATAAGATGAGTTAGAAGATTTAGATTTGAGAGAAGAAGATTCAGCTTAAGGTGAAGAAAGGAGAATAGAAAATGAAAAAAAAATTTAAAGAAGAGAAAAAGCAGTTCATAGCAAAAAAAACAAAAGAACGGCTGCTAAAAGTGCACAATTGATAATATAATAGTAATTATCTATAGAAAATCAACTTGAGAAATTCATACATTTGTTAAGAATTAAGCTATTATTTTTGTTAATTATGGTTTCACCGATACTATTGTTTTATGGTAAGACCATACTTACCGAAATTTATAGATTAGTTTTTAATAAATTTATGTATTTCTCAAATTGATGTTCTATAGATAATCGAGTAAACTTGCAAATCAAAATGTATAAAATTTTACAGTTTGTCCAGAAGCCCAAATGATGATGGAAGAAGAATGTATGTGTTTTGAACCAGTTTGCAATCAGTCTAATTATGAGAAATGTTATTATATTCAAGAATGTCCAGAAGTCATACAAGAAAGCAATGTGACAAAAAGCAGCATGCCAAGAAACACTGAAAACAACTGCTTAGAACCAGCTTGTGACCAGAGTAAGTATGAGAAAATTTTTTGTATTCAAAAATGCCCAAAAGTCTTACAAGAAAACAGCGTGACAAAAGGTAGCCGTCCTAGAGTCCCTGAAAAAAGCAGTTTAGAACCAGCTTGTGATCAGTGTGATTATGAGAAATGTTTTTATATTCAAAAATGTCCAGAATTCGTACAGGAGTACAACATGAAAAAAATTAGCCAGCCAAGAAACACTAAAAAATGCAGTTTAGAACCAGCTTGTGATCAGTGTGATTATGAGAAATGTTTTTATATTCAAAAATGTCCAGAATTCGTACAGGAGAACAATGCGACAAAAAGTAGCCAGCCAAGAAACACTAGAACAATCTGCTTAGAACCAATTTGCGATGAATGTAGCTATGATAAATGCTCTTGTATCCAAAGATATCCAGAAGCCATACAAAAAACCAAAGTGAGAAAAAACAGTCATCCAAGAAACACTGGAAAAAGATGTTTAGAATCAGTTTGCGATCAGTCTAGTTATGAGGAATGCTCGTATATTGAAAATTATCCAGAAACCATACAAGGAACCAATGTGAGAAGAAACAGGCATCCAAGGAATCCTAGAAATGGCTGGAGCCCATGTCAAAAACCACATTGTGTAGTACAGAATGATTTTAATTCGTTCAATAATGACTATTGTCAGTGTTGTGAGATGTTACCTTGTTTCTTTGACGATGGTTGTGCTGTTCAATCCCAACAACTACCACAACAACAACAACAGCCCTACAACTCTCTGAACCTTTGTTTGAATTTCGGTGATAAGAAAACGTCTGATTTAAGTAGTTCAGCTTCCAGTAGCGCTAGTAGCAGAAGTCCAAATCGTAGTAGCCAAAGAAAAAAAAGAAGATTTCAAAAAAAAAGTGTAAGAAGTAGAAATACACAAAAAGAAACAAATAGAGATAATACATTAGGTTTCCATAACAATTTAGATGGAATGAGAAATCAGAGTATGAATGGAACAGGATTTCCAAACGACTTTGGTAGAGTGAGACCTCAAAGTATGAATGGAACAGCATTTCCAAATGACTTGAATGGAGTGAGACCTCAAAGTATGAATGGAACAGCATTTCCAAATGACTTGAATGGAGTGAGACCTCAAAGTATGAATAGAACAGGATTTTTGAACGAATTGGATGGAGAGAGACTTCAAAGTGTAAATAGAATAGAATTTCCAAATGACTTGGATGGAGTGAGATCTCAAAGTATGAATAAAACAGCATTTCCGAACGACTTGGAGAGAATGAGGCCAATAGTAAGTACCAATAGAACAGAACAAAATAGAGACTCCATTCCAGCAAATATTGTTAATGTGACCAAATCTCCCAAAGAAGAATCTTCATTAAAAAATATATATTTGAAAGAAAAATTATCTAGCAATAAAGAAAACTTGTTCAAAGAGAAACTATTAAGCTTAGAAGATGTTATTAAAATGGTATTTACTGGTAGGCTTAATCTGAAAGATGAGTTGATTAAATTGATTAATACCACTATAAGAAACCAACCAAAACCCGAAGTCAGATACTTTTCAAAAGTTTTCTCTACTAGTTCTATAGATAGGCTATCTGTTGGAGACGCCAATTTAGCTTCTCATAATCACTGCGGACTTGAAGTAATTTTAATTTTTATACTTATTATATAGTGAATTTACACAATTTTAGTAGTGGAAATTATATTCAATATAGGAAACACTGATATTTTCAAAGTCTCATTTTAAGTACGAAGATTTTAGTAGATTTTCCAACATGCTTGAAAGTAAGATTGTTTTAGAAAAGGCTTCTCACTTAAAATGAAAGATTTTAGGAAGTATGTTCTGTGTTATTTTTTATTTTACAATCTGTGAAACGATTCAAGTTTAAGCTTTGAAGTTTTATAAAAAGGAAATATTTTAGTGTTTTAATAAGTGAGCTATTTTTTCAAAAAATTTTCTAAAAATTTATTTTGATGATTTTATTTGAGTTTCAATTGAATTTTAATTGAAAACAAAAATATTCACAGAACAACAACAAAGCTTTAGATAAGATAAGAAAATTGTTTGAAGCAAATAGCAGTAGTTTGTTACCTTCAACAATATCGTATAAAGATTCAGAAATCTCTACTGATGATGATGCTACAATTACAGACCTATGTTCCAAGTTAAGAAGTAGCAGTAATAGTAAGTGTTTAAGAAAAAAAGTGGTTAAAAATCTTCTTGCAAAGAAAATTGATGAATTATCACATAAAAATAGAAGTTTATCTCAGAGAATCGAAAGTTCTCTCAAAAAAAACAAATATTTACTTGAAGAAACTTCAAAATACGAGTTGAAAAAGAAGTCCCGTTCAAACTCCATCGGCCAATTGAGTTCAAGCGAGTGTGGCTCAGATCCGAAACATTATCTTTGCAACAAGAGGCGAAGCTTATCCGCAGAAGTTTCTAAAAGACTTCAAAAAATTTCTCTTTTGGAAAAGTTGGCTGGTACAATTTCTAATGAGCTTTTGTTTCCAAGACCATTGAATCATCATAAAAAATTAAAAAACCAATCCAACAAAACAGACGGCGTTCAAATTCATTACGTGATTCTGAATGATAAAAAAGGAAAAATGCTCAAAAAATCATTGACATCCACTAGTTTAGAAAAAATTGCAAGTCTTCTCAGTATTAAAGATGAAAAAAGAATCAATCATTTCAAATCGGAACCTCGCGTGAACTCGTTGGGACATAGGAAAAGATTCAGCAAAGAATACAATATCTCGAACGGATGCTCTAAGGTTTACCATAAGCCTCACAACTTATTCTTCCATCAGCTTCAAAATCCATTAGGCAGTTGTCCAAGCAACATTGCTTCGGTTTCTGAAGTGTCAGTGATGAAACCCCATAAATGCTTGAAACAGCATTCCTCACAATTTGTTTTAGAAGAGGCTTCTTTTGCAGAGGAACTAATGAGTAGTTCGGAAACAAAGCATACAAAACAAATGAATATTAACTTTTCATCAAAAAATCCTTTCTACAATTTCTACGAATCTCATACTCATCTACCAGAAAATCTATCCTGCAAAGGCAGCGAAAGTTCTGGAACAAAATGTTTCTTAAACGTTTTTCCAAAAACTAAATTAATAAGCAATAAATCTCAATTAACAAAAACCATAAACAAACTAAAACAGAGTAAAAGATTTCGTGATAAAGATTGTAAGAGTGATGTAGAGAAAAAAAATAAACTTTCAGAAAAGAAAAAAGAAAAAATAGAAAATTTGAGAAAAAAAATTTTAGCGGCAATTGAGCAAATTATGATTGAAAGATCTGGAAAAAATCAAAAGAAGCTGAAAACAATTGAAAACCACAAAAAATTTCTAAGCTCAAAGCCGAGAGAAGTGGACCTTAAAATCAAAAATGAGCTTTCAAAAAGAATAGATATTTTAAAAATGGAGAAATATAAAAATTTAAACAAAACTCGAAAAAAAGACAACCATAGAAAAGTTGAAAACGATGAAGAAGATGGAGATGTTCTCGTAACAAATGGTTATCATTCAGCTCAAACCTCTAGTTCGATAAGTTGCAAAAATAATGAAAGCTCACAAATTTTCAAACACAATATGATCGATAACAAAGATGGAAATTCATTTAAAAAAGATGAAAAACTAATCAACAAAGTAAAAAGCATAGTTCAAAATATTCTAGCCAAACAAAAAAACTGTAAAAAAGAAAAAAGTAATGTTTGTGAAAATGGGGAAAAGAAAAAATTGGAATTAATAAAAGCAGAAGGTTCTAATAAGTTTTGTCCATACAAACAAACACTCAATAAAAGACCATTGCTACATGCGACATTTGAAGAAACTCCAAAGCAAATGAAAAACTTAACAGAAAAAGATGAAATCGATTTTTCAAGACCAATGAATATTCGTGAAAATTTTTCGTCTTCAAGAGCACCAAAAACTATAGACAGAACCTGTAGTAGAAATATTAAAAATGCTACTTCTATAATAACCGATAGGTTGAGGAAACACAATCAAGAAAGTTTCCTTGAAAATTGTTCTGAAAATTTAGATGATCAAACGGTCTCATGTGAAATTTTCATCACTTCTCGAGAATCTTCAAACAACTGTTTAAATACATTTGAGGAAAAAGTTGTAGATGATGATTATTGTCCTACAAGCAGTCTTTACTCTAAGAAAGCAAGTTCAATCATTAAAAAAAGGCTAACAATGACTAAAACACCAAGCTTTTTTGAACCTCCTATGAATTATGATTATTTATAGTATTTATGATAATTTTATCAATAAATCGAAACGGTATTTTGTTGTAAAACTTAAAAGTAGAGAGGTTTTGAGAGTTTAATTTTTTTTCTGTACTTCGATACACTACAATTTAATACAATAACGAATATGATTATAGTGGCATAAACTCCAAGAGTTTCTAGGCCACTAAATTATAAATTAAAAAAAAAAAAACCAAAAAGGTACAATTTGAGGTTCCTTTCAAAAGAGTGTTTTGAAACAGAGAATCTGAGTTTTTCGAAGAGGTTGTTCCACAGGGATTACATAAAACATTTTTTTCCCTATGGTCTTAAGCTTAGGTTTACCTGGAACGACCTTTAAAGAATTAGCAGATCTCAGTTTCTGCTTACCCGAAATGCTCAATAACATCAAAAAATCTTTTGACAGATAGGCTGGACCTTCATTGCGCAGACATTTGAACTTTAGAAACAGAACCTTATAGTCAATTCTCCCATCAATTTTAAGCCAGTGCAGATCTCTCAAAACAGGACTTACGTGATCATATTTTCTGGTGCCTGTAATGAGCTTGGCTGCTGTGTTGATCAGGGATTAGAGTCTGTTTTTCTGGTATTTAGAAAATATTCTGCAAGAATAATATTCCCATAGTCAATACGGCTCAATACCAGAGCTGATGCCAAGGTCTTCAAAGACTCTATACTCAACAAATCCTTGATGGGTTTTAGATGCCTCAAGGAAATGAAACCACCCTTCAATATCATGTTGATATGAGTCTCCATAGAAAGGTCTCTATCCAACCAGACACCAAGAGTTAAAATTTTTGGAAGGACTAATGCTATCTGCCACTTTCTCACTGGAGGATTCGGAACTTTATAAGTGCTTCTGCCATTGGAAAACCAAATAGCTTCAGTTTTTGAGACATTCAACTTCAATTAATTAGCTTCCATCCAACCTACAATATCATCTATGCACTCAGACAAACTTACCTGCAGATCAAGTGAATTTTCATATATGCAACGGCCATAAACTTCAGTCATGGTCTCAGTTTTTTAAAGCTGAGGTTCCAACTGTAAAAAGTTCTAAGAGGTTTGCTTGAGTAAGCTGGAAAATTATTCCAAAAAATTTCAAAATATTTTTTAAAATTTCACTTTCAGAAATTTTTGCGTTCTCTGTTAAAAGTAAATAAACAAATAAAAAATATAAAAACTTAGAAAAAAACAAATTAAATAAAAAATAAAAATAAACTAAAACCATAACGGTGAATAAATTTTAAACATTAAAAACAAAATAGGATGAAATTTGATAGAAGACACATGTAAAAATGCAAAAAAAAGTAAATAACACTTGCATCCAGTGTCAAACTGCATGTTGTACGCAACCACGTTGTCCTTGTTGCTTTTGTTGCTCAGGATTGGCTCCACGACAACCATCAACAGTGACTCAAAATTATCGTCCACGGCCTCATCATTCAAAAAAATTCTCCCATCCTCAACCTCTTCTTAATTGTGAAACTTATAAAGAAATCAAAGAAAAGCATTTTAATTCCCAGAACCAGTTTATGCATACAAACACTGGTATAGCTTACCCAGCCCTGCATTCCAAGCCTTCTAAATCTTATTTATCACAAAGCATTTTTTCTAAACCTATTTTTCCCATGCACACAGATTCTCCTAACCTTTATCAACCATCACAAAAAAATGTTTCTAATTATCCTCAATATTTAAAAAACAATTTTCCGAACCATTCTTCAACCACGAATGAAAATTTCTCCAATCCTTTAGGACCCAATTATACTACCCCTAATTCTTCAACATCATCCAATCATGAAGACTCTAATAGATTTTCATCTACAAATCACCCTCCATTAGTCAACCGTAATTCAAATCTTCACAATTTATCTCAGCGTACTTCTTTTAAGCATCCTTCTTTGCAAAACGAAAAACTTTCCAACCGTCTTCTATCAAAACCTCCTTTTTATCGTTTTTCATCGAAGCCAAAGTCTTCTAACCGTCTTTTATCTAAGCCAAAATCTTCAAGCCGTTTTTCATTCGGGCCAAAAGCTTCTAATCGTATTCTGGCTGTGAAAAAAACTTATGGCTGTTTTCCAGTACTCCACAAAAATCCGTCCAAACTTTTTTCATCCCAACCCGAAACCCCTTTCGTTCTTCGCTCATCTTCGAGCAGTACACAACATGATCAGCCTAGTTTTCGACCCAGTACTAATCTTAATCATCAAACACAAATTAACCACACTGACAAAGAAGTCCAACATGCAGTCCCATATAAGAAGTCGCGCCGTACTAAAGCTCCAAATGGCTCACTTATGAAGGAACGTGTAAATAATCCAGTATTCCACTGCCCCGAAAATTGCTCTTCTCTAGTTTTAGATCCTGGCTGTTGCGAGCAAGAAGAAGGCTCTGATTGTTTTTGTTGTCCTTGCTTTTGTCCATGTGTGGAAGATTGTTCTCCACCAGATATTGTTCTACCCGATATACAATATAGTCAAGAGCCATGGAACAAATCAAAAACCATCTTTGATGATAATTTTCACAAATGTCACAATACGTGTGAGAAATGTAACAGAGAGGAGCTTCTCGAGGATTATGTTAAAAATAATCAGTTAAAAGACACTGACTCACCATTTTTCAATAACTCGATTAATCAAAATTTTAAAAACTACGAAATGAGTTTAATGAAAAATTTCCCAATGAGAAAAAATGGTAAAAAAAAAAGAAAACGGAAAAGAAAGAGAAACATTATGATGTGTCAAGAAGAAACTATGTGTCCATATGATATGTGCATGAATGATGATGCGTGTATCTTTGAAGAAATGCCCTGTCATCATTATTGTAGGCGTCCTTTTGGTCTTGTGGAAAATCTCTCTGACAAGTTGCTTCCTTTGATGCTGTTGTCAAAATTTAAAAAGGAGGAAAATAAATCTGATGCAGACGAAAAGTCAAATAAAAGTAAAACTAAAAAATCAGATGATGAATCGAATGCAAGTAAGGAGTCAAAAAAGGGTAAAACTAAAAAAACGGATGATGAATCTGATGCTGACAAGAAGCCAAAAAAAGGTGAAACAAAAAAAAAGAGTGATGGAAAAGAAGAAAATAAAGAAAATAAGAAAAAGAAAGCAACTGAAGGAACTAAAGGAAATAAAAAAATAAAAACAACTGAAGAAACAAGAGAAAACAAGAAAATGAAAGAAGAAAAAAAAGAAACAAAGAAAAATAAAGAAACTAAAGAGATTGAAGCAACTGTAGAAACTAAAGAGAATAAAAAAATGAAAACAACTGAAGAAAAAAGAAAAACCAAAGAAAATGAAAAAAATGAGAAAACTAAAAAAAATGATAAAAATGAAAAAACCAAAGAAAATAAAAAAAATAATGAAAATAAAACAAATATCGGAAGTAAAGAAAAAAAAGAAACTAAAGATGAAAAAGAAGCCAAAGAAAAAAACAAAAAAGCACCAATAAAACAACCTAAAAAAATGGATTCATCAACAAAAGTTGCAAAAGTAAACGTGAACTCACAAAATGCAAACACTTGTGAAAGTGACCAAAGCAATGAAATAGTGTCAAAAACAACAGAAAGTAAAGTGACTTCTGAAGAGGAAAAGTCTCCAAAGAGTGAAGGGAGTGGGGAGCAGAACGATTCTTTAATGGATGAACCTTCAAAAGAGGATTGCTACAAAACTGATTCAGATTCTAAAATTGAAGAAGAAGTGTCTAAAGATATTGAAATGTTTAAGAAAAAAACAAAATCTAATTATGCAAAAAATGGTGCTGATGGTGATTTTGGTGATCTCTTCAATAGAACAATGTTCACACATTTTTTCATTTCTCCATTCGATAGAGACCCATGCTACCACGACACTAATGATAGTTCATTTTCTGATTTCATAGAACGAGCCCAATTCAAGAAGAAAAACAAAAATAAAACAAAAATTTTTTTTGATTTTGTTTTTTTTTTGCTCCATCATGAAAAATTTAAAGAAATGAAAAATGAATTTTTTAAAATGAAAAATAAGAGTTTGGAAAGTGAATTTTCAGAAAATCTTTCTCAAAAGGATTCCCTGTCCCAAAACTCTAACGATGATCTTATTGCTGAGAATAATCGGACGAAAAACAAAAAAACCAAAAACTTTAGTGAATTATTAAATCAAATAAATTTAAAAAGTACGAAACATAGCAACAAAAAAAAAGATTTTAGTGTAACTAATAGAACTTCTCAAAAAGACATAACAAACGTACTTTGGAAATTGTTTGACAAACCCAGTAAAAGGAATTCTAAAGGTTTGAGCACTAAAAAATGTGCTTCTAGTTTTCTAAACCAATGGCTCTCAACACAAAATAATGAACGAAAGAGTATAAAAAAAGCAAAATCTAATTTTAAAAAATGCAAAAAATCCAAAAGCATTGATGAGTTAGTTCAAAAATGGGAAAAAATGAAAAAAGAAAGAAAAAAACTGAAAGAAATGAAAAAGAAATGGAGTTATTTAATACATTAGCGTCAAGCATTCAAAAAAGTTTCGTTTAATAATATATAAAACATAATAAATGTGTCGAGTGTGAAATTCAAAATAAAATCAGTTTGATTGATTTTATATATCACTTCTTTTTTCAAATATTACGACCCACGGATTAAAAAATTGTCTCATGCAACATATTCATCTTTGTATAAATTTAATTCCTTTCAAATGCTTCAGATTTTAAAGCTCAACGATAGTTTTCAAGAAAGTTCAGTTAAACCACCTCAAGTTGATTTCGAGTTGAGCAGGTATTTCTATGGAGGATCATTTGAATTAAATGACATTAATGTGAAGTTAAAAGTAATTGTTTCTTTTTCATATGGGTACAAGCAAAAGAAATTACTTGCTAGTTATAAATAAATGTTGGCTTAGAGTGTCATAGTATTTGAAACAATAAAAATTTACATAAAAAAATAATTTTTTTAAATTTATATTGGAATTAATTTTGAAACGTCATCAAGTAAACAAAGTTTATTTACTAATGGAAATTTTTAAATAAAAAGTAAAAACTAAAGCTAAAAAACGCAAAATGACAAAAAATGATTTTCATAGGCACACGGGAAGTTTAGAGGAAAGATGTTATTTTGGTGTCTATGAAAATTCCATAAGGACAAACTTTTATGAAAAAACATCAACATTCAATAGAAAAAATTTGAAACATTGTGATAGGAGGGACTTTTTCAATATGAATTCAAACTGTGACCACCCATGCTGTTCTGCACTGAATTTCTATAATGGGTACAGCGGAGGCTGCAGCTGTATGTACGGCTATGGTGCCTACGAAGAATTACCCATTTCTGCGTGCCATAATAATAGAAAGATTACTGACGTACTGAAACTGAAAGCCTTTCAAAAAAAACTTAATCTTGATTCAAAAGATGAACTTTCTGATTGTGAAAATTCACAAAACAAAAAATTTAAGGATAGAATCAATAAAAAAAAAGATGGAGATGAAGGAAATGATAACCCGAAGAAACAAAAAAAAAAAAGAGAAGAAAAAAATGGGTCTAAAAGTAAAGAGGCTCATAATAACACAAAGTCGATGAAAAGGGATTCATCAGATGAAAGAAAAAAAAATAAAGTAAAAAAAACTGAAACTATGAATGGTAAATCTGGAGTAAAATCTGTAGCATTATTACATGGTATTAGTTCTGAAATAATTAACAAAAAAAATCATAAAAATATATTTGGAACAGACACAGAATTTGATGCATTACTACGGAATGCTAGAATTAAAGAAAGTTTAAAAAAAGTTTCCAAGAAAATTCCTTTTGAAATAACCGAAACAGATGAAGAATCTGAAAAAAATAGTAGTAGTTCTACATCTTGCAATAAAATTTTTTTGTCGAAGTATGAAGAACCAGAAAAATTTAAGAATACCAAAAAAGTCAAAAAGTTAGATAGAACTAAAAGAATCAAAAGACTAAAAAAATTGAAAAAAACTTCTGCTAGATTAAGAAGCATAGAAGGAAACAAAGTTGAAATAAAATTTTGTAAAACTAAAACATCTAAATCTAGAAAAAGAAACTCTTCTAGTCCTGAAATTACAAAAAAAGGCGCTACTTATTTGTCCCACATGAATTCAGATTCTGATGCCAACCAAGAAATTGAGTCTTCAAATGTTGAGAATTCTAACATAAGGGTAAATTATGTCATCAAAGACGAAACCAGTGAAGTCACATTGCCTAAAATGCTTTTAGTTTTTCAAGATGAAAAAACAACAAAATCTAGGTATTATCCAATATTGGAAATACCTTTAAGCAACAAAATTGAAAGTTTTTCAAAAATTAATACTACGCCTAAAAAAGGTAAAAATAGAAAGAAAAAATTTTTTAGAATAAAAAGTAAATACGTTCCAAAGCCTAAAGAATATTTGCAAAAAGTTTTTTCACACAGTCAGTCTTCTTTTGCAGTCTCTAGCTTGGAAAGAAGAAAAAAAGTACAAAATTATAAATGTTCAGATAGCTCTGGAAATCTAACGGAGAACAAAAAAAAATTTAAAAGAAACTCTACAAAAGCAAAAAAAGAACTAAGTAATAGCAGTTTTAATTTTGAACCTAGAAAACTATCAGACAAAAAGTCATTTTGTGACAAGAGAAGTTTCAATAGAAGACACAAACTCGATGAAATATCTTCTAACAACTATTTAGCACAGAAACAAGTATGGCTTAGTTGAACATTATATTTAAATGATTTTTTCAAAAACCACAATAAAATGAATAATATACAAGAGTAAAGACAATGATGATAAGGTCAGGGAAAATAAAAGGTTAAAATAAAGTTTGAGAAACATTTAAATATAATGAGTAACATTTCAGAACATTAGTTCGGTTTATATATTCAAATGAAAACACTTTTAGGAGTATATTTTATTCCACGAAGCTTTTCGTAAGATGGACTTTTAATTTCATCTTACGAAAAGCTTCGTGGAATAAAATATACTCCTAAAAGTGTTTTCATTCGGATATTTACGTTTGACTCGAAGAATTAAAAAAACTAGTAAGGTTATTAAGATACGAAGCTTTTCGTTATCAACATAGCATTTTCCAGAATGAGAAACACACCAACGACATCGCTTATATATACTGAGAATGGAGATAAAGTTCATCATAAGCATTATAATTGCAAAAAAATATCACTAAAGCTATTTGAAAATGTTATGTTGGTAACGAAAAGCTTCGTATTTTAATAACCGAACTAATGTTCTGAAATGTTACTCATTATATTTAAATTTTTCTCAAACTTTATTTTAACCTTTTATTTTCCCTGACCTTATCATCATCATTGCCTTTACTCTTACTAGTATTATCACCCAAAATTGTTGAAGATTTTTTCTATTCTGTTTATATTAATCTTGTAGATCTCTATTCAGCTTCTTCAAATTCTCCACTTCTAACTTATCCATCATCACTCTCGTTTTGAAAAACATTTTCTTGGCTTCTCCAACATTTCTCAATACCATCCAATTTCTTCAACTTCCAACCAAAACTCTTGAAAAACATTTTGAGTTTAATCTCATTTTTCTTTTTACGCCTAAATTACTTTTTTCTCCTTCATAAAGATTCTTATTGATATTTTCACATTTCCTTCAGTATTTGTAGTCTTGCCTTTCTTCAAATTCTGCTCTTTTTTCCAAATTTCTACATCTATCTGTTGTTTTTTTTTGTTTTTACCACCGTCACCGTTTCTTATAAAATACTTCTTTGTTCAGTTTTTTTTAATGCCTTGTAATGTAATGTAATGTAATGTAATGTAATGTAATGTACTGTACTGTACTGTAATGTAATGTAATGTAATGTAATGTAATGTAATGTAATGTAATGTAATGTAATGTAATGTAATGTAATTTAATTTAATTTAATTTAATTTAATTTAATTTAATTTAATTTAATTTAATTTAATTTAATTTAATTTAATTTAATTTAATTTAATTTAATTTAATTTAATTTAATTTAATTTAATTTAATTTACTTTAATTTAATTTAATTTAATTTAATTTAATTTAATTTAATTTAATTTAATTTAATTTAATGTAATGTAATGTAATGTAATGTAATGTAATGTAATGTAATGTAATGTAATGTAATGTAATGTAATGTAATGTAATGTAATGTAATGTAATGTAATGTAATGTAATGTAATGTAATGTAATGTAATGTAATGTAATGTAATGTAATGTAATGTAATGTAATGTAATGTAATGTAATGTAATGTAATGTAATGTAATGTAATGTAATGTAATGTAATGTAATGTAATGTAATGTAATGTAATGTAATGTAATGTAATGTAATGTAATTTAATGTAATTTAATGTAATTTAATGTAATGTAATGTAATGTAATGTAATTTAATGTAATGTAATGTAATGTAATGTAATGTAATTTAATTTAATGTAATTTAATTTAATTTAATGTAATTTAATGTAATGTAATTTAATGTAATTTAATGTAATTTAATGTAATGTAATACAGTATTTAAAAAGCGCTTTTCCTTATAGAACAAAGCGCTTGCTACAAATTTAATGTAGCGAAAACACACTGTGGAACAAGTGCTAATTGTCGGCCCACGCGGGATCGAACCCGGTAACTTTAGATAATTAGTCTAATTCTCAACCATTGAGCTATAGGGGCCTTGACTAGTATAACTATTGAAACCCTCCTAATCCACCATTTTTTTACCGAAGTTTTCAACACCACTGCTAGCTTGGTCTTTCACACCTTTTAATGCATTTCTCTCTTTTTGTTTTCTTTCGTTTATCGCTTCTACATAAACTCGGTTTTTCAATTTTCAAAATCTTTTTTTAAATAACTCTCAATCTTTTTAAACTTCTATTTCCCTAGAAGCATGCCCATCTAAGATCATTTTAGCATGTACATTCTTTAACTAAATTCAATGCAACAAGAAACACAACATAAGTTTTATCCATTACAAATAACTAAGCTTTTGATTTGCTAAGAATATCATTTTCAGATAACTAAAATTTTTTTGAAAAGCTTAGTTTTTTACTAATGAATATAATTGATGTATTTTTTTTTATTAAATATAATAAGTTTATTTTCCAAATTTAATTTATAGCACAGTAGAAGTAGCAGATTAAGCAACAACAAATATTTGGAACAACATATTGGTAACAAGCCAGAAACTCACTTTCCAAACAGTTGTGAGAAACATGATGCCGAAAAGGAAAAACAATTTATCAAAACATTCTATGCTTTACATGACAAAATTCTTAAATCAAGGCTGGATAACTCCAAGCAAGATTGTGGAACGACAAATCCACAATCTCAACCTGCTTTACATTCAGAGTTGTCTAAGTTCAAGCGTACAGATAGTGAAAAGATTCACTTCGTAGAAAAAAAATTAGATGAATATCTTGAAAGTAAAAATAAAATTCTTGAACACATCAATTCACTATACAGGAAAAAAAAAAACCTTGAACAAGAATTTAAAAATTCTGAAAAGAATTTCGAAAGTTTTGTTAGTGACAATATCGCAGTTCTTTTTCCTAAAGCGGCTTCAAAAAACAAAGTCTGAAAATAAAAAAATTGGAATTCTAAAAAGATTTGACTATTAACTGTATTCAGAGATTTCCAAGTCCAATAATTGTTTCAAAAAAATTATTCTTATGATATGAATTCTCAAAAGATTCACTAATAGCTTAAAAAGCTAGAAAAAATTAAATTTACATAATCATTTGTTACAATAAAATCCATAACTTAAAAATTATTTTTCATTGAAAACTTGAAAACGATTTTTGAAAAAAATATTTAGTTGCAATAAAAAAATAAAAAGTTTTGTTGATTCAATCTTTTATGAATAAAGTTAAAACTACATAAATTTACTGTATTAAGTTTAGTTCACTTTTATCACCCTCACACCGTACAGGTTAAAGTCTAAAACTATTTTAAACGTTTATTTTTCACCTAAACATTTTTTTAATCATAATTAAAAATATCATTTGACTTTTAAATTAAATTTTTACTTTAATTTTCCAAAAAACTCAGAAATGGCGACAAAAACAGACTTCAAGTATGTTTCCTAGTTATATAGTCAACATGAATAAACTAGTTTTTAAAGTTCATCAAATTTTGTTTGGTTTGGTTGTGAAATATGCATAAATTCTATTGCGTACTTAGGTGCAATTAAATTTATCAACTTGAGCCAACTATTTCGATAAAAAGATAATAGATACAATTATTGTAATTAAGTTTTCCAATAATTTCCAACTGATAAATAATAATTATTCAAAATAAAAAATATATTCAATCAACCAAAAAATTGAAATAAAAGCATTCCTTCAAAATTAATAAACAATAAAATTTTTAAAAATAATTAATTATTTGCTTTATCAGCCAAGCTCAGATAGAATTGCTGGAGGCAAAGTCTTTTATCCAGGCTAAAACCCATTACAGGCCTGAAATTGCCATTGTTTGTGGCACTGGGTACAATTATTCCTATTAATTTTACCATCAGTTTTATTAATTTTTATTGAGTTCATTATTGTTTTTATCAGTTTTGCTTTAATGATTAATAATTTCATTATTTTTTTTGTTTTTCTTATCAGCATTTCCATTTATTTTACTACTACTATTGATTTTATTTCAATTTTGCATATGCAGCTTGATGAATTTTCCAATTAATTTCAAAATTCTTCTCATTTTTTTATTATTCTTATTTTGATGATAGTTATTATTTTTTTTATTATTATTTTTATTATTGTTATTGTGAAGGTTAGGAGGGCTTTGTGACACCCTGGAACAACCTGATGAAATCAACTATGCCCTCATTCCTCATTTCCCCATTTCTACTGGTTATTATTTTTATTATTTATTTCTTTTTTATTTTTTTATTAAGTTTTTTTTAGTTTATTATTGTTATGATGATCATTATAGTCATCAATTTTTTTCATTGGCCCATGATTACATAGTTTTACTTCATTCTCATCATGATTTCAATTATTATTATCATTTGATTTTTAAAATTTTTGTTATTGTTTTATCACATCAACCATGAATTCAACTGCAGTGCCAGGCCATGCAGGCAAGCTGGTGTTTGGTCTTCTCGAAGACAAGCAGGTAACTAGTCTATTATTCTTTTTTTATTCTGATTATTGTTGCTATTATAAGCTTCAATAAGGGTTTAAAAATATATTCAATAATGGAATCAATTATCTTGAAAAAAATAAAATATTATTAAAAGCGCTGAATAACTTAAATAAAATACTTAGGCAACCAAACAAAAAGTAATTACAAACTTTATTCACAAAGCTTTTTTCAAGACAAACCTACATTATCAATTAAGTTATGATTTGATATTGTAAGCTTGTCTTAGGATAAGCTTTGTGAAAAAATACTTTGTTTTTGTTACCCTCATGATAAAATAATAGTATTAATTATATAAGACCTAACAGTTCTTTGCTCAAATGAACAAAATTCGCTATGAAGTACAATAGCTTGAAGCTAAAAGTAAGGTCAACAAACACAAAGTATTTATTAAATGACACGAAGCTTTTTGTAAGAAGGTCACTTAACAATGTAAACTAGCCTTACAAAAAGCTTCGGGTCATTTAATAAATACTTTTTTGTTTGTTGTCCTTACTTTTAAAATTCCATATAATATAAATTAAGTACAGATAAATCCATTACGTAACATGATCAATGGTGAAAGGAATACCAAACTATATGAATATCGAAATAAAATTAACACAATGCAAAGAGAATATATGATTAATACAATCAATTGTGAAACAAACATTTAGTATACATACTGTTGTTAAATTAATTTGTAAGGCGCAAAGTTCGCAAACCAGGTTTGTTGCATTAGTTTAATACAGTCGATAATAAAATATTATTATCCTGAAATATAATCTATCATAGAACAATAATATCATATAAAAAATAAAAAAAATAATGTACAATTAATGATATTAGAATAATATATTATGAAATCAATGGAAAAACATTAAAGTCATATCCTATAACCAATAATCATCCACTATCGATCATATACAACCAATAATCGATTACTATTGAACTCAAGGTGGTATGCATGAAAGGCAGAGTGCATGCCTATGAAGGACATTCCATGTTTAAAGTTTAGTGTTTGTATGACTGTAATGATGCATTTATTCAGCTTATTACATTATATTGCTGTATCTGTCTAACTAACTGAGGTTGACAGAAGACTACCTAGCTTAGTGATACTATTATAGCGTAGGTTTTTATTATGAATTAGAGTTCTCAAAAATGACTGAACAGTGTGTAGTTTCATTTAAAAAGTAATATACTTTCGTTGCAAAAATGACATTTTAATCTGCATGAAATGTTCCAACTATGAATAAAAGCTAGGACTTCTAATGAATCTATTCAGAGTTCAGAATTTTTGTTTTTATAAATGAGCCTTGAAAAAATCATTCAGATTAAATTATTTTTAAATTTGCTCAACTTTGGTAAGCCATCTTATATATTTAAGTGCCAAATGCTTCAAAGATAAGATTATCTGACAAGCATTTTAATTTTTCCCATGTTTAAATAACACGTGATAGGTTATTGAATAATGCATTGTATACGTTTAACGTTTATTGTCATAATTTTTTCTAAAAATGGCTCAATTCAAAAGTTAAGATATAATGATCAATAATCTAGTCTGACGACTGCCAACCTTAGTTATTAAGATATGGATTGCTAACCCAACCCCAACATTCCCATCCATTCACCCACCAAACAGCTTCCTATCCACCCCTCTCCCCCCTCCCCCTCCAACTTCTAACCCCCATCCACCAACAACCCAGATAACTTTTTATGTCAGAGTGTTTGCTTTGTTGGGGATCAAAGTCGTCTTGGTCACCAATGCTAGCGGTGGCATCAACAAGGATTTCAATATTGGTTAGTATTTATCAGTTATTGTTTTATTTTGTTATTATTATTCTATTTTTGTTATTGATGATGTTGCCCCATCTTTTTCTTGTAACTTGTTTTATATCATTGGTATCATAGTTGCTTCTCATAGTTTTTCTTTTATACCTCATTTTCATCATCATTATCTTTTC